>VFFE01006152.1:14317-197538 GCA_008921705.1 Burhinus oedicnemus
CCCCTGGGCAGAGGTGGGGGTGCGCCCCCCGCCCCTCGGCAGTGGTCTCTCCCTCATCCCCCCCCTCCCGCGGCTGCCATGGTTCCGCCCTGCCCCTCACCGTAGCGCTGCCGGCGCGGCGGGCGCCCCAGCGCCTCCAGCCCGCCCGGCCCGCACAGCAACACCAGGGCAGGGACCAGCCACAGTCGGAGCCTCATGGTCCGGGCGAGGCTCCCTTCTGCTCCGTCTGCCCGCTCGTTCGCATCCGGTCGGGGAAACTTAGCCCTCCGCGGCCGCTGGCGTCGTGCCGGGCCCGCCGCCCTCCTGGGCCCGCACCCGGAAGCGGGGCGGCTGCTCGCAGAGCATTGTGGGTGCGGGCGGGGCCGCCATCTTAGGCGGCGGGGTCGGGGGCTGAGGGGAGGCGAGTCCTGGTCGGGGGCCTGGCTCCTGCGGGGTGGTGATAGGGGCAACCCACCCTCAGTACGAGGTGGGCGGTGTCACCGCGGCTGCTTTCTACAGCAACGGCCGCGCTGTGAGGGCATGAGGTGCCGGGAGCAGCGTTCTTGTCTGCGAGGGCACTCGGTCTCTCGGGGCATCCTCGCCACGGTGCTCTTACCGGTCTCCCGGAGGGAGCACAGGCCTCCCGTCTGCCCCCTGGAAAGGAAGGGGGCTCTGGGTTTCTGCAGCCGCTATTTGGAGTGAGTTCGGTATGCAGGCCCGCCCTGCGTGAGGCTCCAGCGTTCTCACATCTCGCGCAGAGTGATGTCTCGTACGGTTGTGTTGGCAGCTCGCAGAAGGTGGTTTCTTCTCAGTCCATGCAAGTGACTTTAGCAGATAACTTTATGAGGTTTTGTGTCATTTTCTTAGCACAACTGAGGATTGTGGCACTAGGTACAAATAATGAGTGATGGGTCTGTGCATCAGCTGTTCCCAAACAGCACACCTTACTGCGATAAAAATGTATGAAGGTGTTACTTGGGTTACAGCTGTGCTGTGTGCCAGTTAATGCTTTCTGAAATCGGCTTGATCTCTTTATCTGTTTGCAGATGCCTCTAGCAAAGATGATTGCACGTGGTGTACTTGGCAAAAATGGAGAAAAACCAGCACCACCAACCATCCTGCTTTTTGCTATGCTGCTCATTAGTTAACCTGAAATACTTAAATAGCTATAGCATGAATAAAATTATTCCTTATTCAATTTTTCATAAGAGCATAAGTACAGACATAATGGTTAAACCAAAAGTGTATGCCTGCCAGTTTCTTGTCTCCAAAGATGGGAAGATTTTAAGAGGCCAAACTGCTGGTGAAGCTTCCAGTGGGTCTGCTTTGAATTTCCAACGATTATCATGTACTGACTCCCAAAATCAGAGATCGTGTCTTCTTCCTTAGCAGCTTTCGATGTACCTCCTCCAGATATTTGTCCAGTTGACCCTCTACTGCTTGTAAACTTGTAGCATCCATAACATCCTGCAGCAGGGAGTTCCACAGTGTAATTGTATACATGAAGAATCACTTTCTTTGCTTTCAGCCTAACATTTCATGACACCATTTGATGACCCCTACTTCTTGCTTTGGAAAGGACAGTAACCAATTTTGCTTTCTCTATGCCAGTCATCACTTTATAGCCTCCATGACATTCCTTTTCAGTCTGGCAAGGCTTCTCTTGCACACTGACAAGTTCAAGTGAAATTCATTTCTTTCGATGGAAGGTGTTTGTTGCTATTCTATGAAGTTTACCAATTCTACTATTTCAGTTTATGGTGGTGGGACTGGAACTGCATGCAGTGTATTTATAAAGTGGCATAACAATATTGCCTGTCTTGTTCTCAATATTGTTCCTAAATAGTTCTAACATTCAATGTGCTGTTGATGAAATAGTGAAAATGAAATAACATTAGATTTCCAAGATCTCACTCCTGAAGTGTAATGGTCAGTTCAGACACTGTTATTCTACACATAATGTAGAACTGTATTTTCCCCACATGCATTACTTTGCAACTATCTATCTGTATTCACGATCATCTATCATTTTACTGCCAGTCACTGAATGCTCTATTCAGTTGCCCATATGAAGGTGTCTAGTGCTATTTCAGATGACACAGCGTCTTACCAAGGCTTCAGAAGAGCATGGGTCTCCCATTAGGTCCTGTGCCAGAACCATGAAGATGTCTCCCATATCATAGAGCGTGAGTGTGGGTAATTGAGTCCCAAGTATTGAAAGGTCTTTCCGCAATTCTTTGCAGCCACACCTTTTCTTTCCTTCCATTAATAACATCTCATCAGAAAGCTTTGTCTCGTCACTCCTCACCTCCTTATTCAAATTATTTATGAATAAGCACAAAGAGGTGAAGGTGCGTTAGTGACTTCCTTTCACTGTGAAAACTGACCATTTACTCTTAGTCTGTTTCCTGTCTTTTAACCACATTTTAATCCATGCAGGGATCTTCTCTCTTATGCCATAGTTGCTTAGTCTCCTTAAAAGCCTTTGGCAAAAAAGTGTTGAAAGTCTTTCAGAAATCTCAGCAACCTGTATCTCTCCAATACCCCTTTCCCAAGTGCTTGCTGACACCTTCAGAAAATTTTGTACCAAGTTTATAAGGCAAGACTTCTCTTTGCAAAAGCAATGTTGACAAAACCCATGTTGACCTTTCCCTTATAAATCATATCTGTCCATGTGTGCACTAATTCTAGTTGCTACTAATCTGTGCAGAACAGGTGTCAATTGTAATGGTCAGTAGTTCTCCATCTTTCCCCTAGAAACATTTTTAAAAAATAATGTAACATTTGATACAATCTACTCCTTAGATGCCAAGGAAGTTTTAAGCAAGAATTTACCGCAGTTAGAATTTCAGTTATTGTGTCCTCGAGTTTCCTGGATGAACACCAGCTAGTCTTGAGCATCTGTTAGTGTTCATTTTGTCTACTCTTAATTCATAAGCCTTTTTTTCAGTTAACATTTCAGTTTGAAACAGATCAGAGAGAAGGCTGATGATGAGGTGTTCCAGCAGAGGAATGCAGACACAGGAAGTTCTCAGGTTTTCCACTATGGCCTTGTCACCTCCGAGTGCTGCTTTTATACCCAGTTCACTTGGTGAGTTTCAGAACTTAGCAAGCTTCTGGCATTTGGTACATTAAGATTATTGAAATCCTTTCAAATCCTCTTGAAAAGGATTTGTTGTTGAATTTTATACCTTTTATAACTCTTTCCTTTGATGTCATCCATGAGTTCTATTGTAACACTCTGAGGCTTTTTTTTTCCCTAAATGAAAAGTCTTATTTCAGTTAGCCTTCCCTTGTGTGGAATTATTTCATATTTGTGCTTATTCTAGTTACCTCTTTCTGTATTTTTTTAGGTATAATATGCCCATTCGGAAGTATATAATACATCCTTTTCCTCTGCTCATGTCTTAATTCTAGTGACTTTCCTATTTTCTGGCTTCTGCTGAGTAGAGAGTTGACATTTCAGGGAGCTGATACTCCACCAGCTGTCCAAGATCTCTTTCCAAAGTAGTAACAACTAAACAAGTGCTCATCATTGTGAGTATTTGGTGAAGGTTATACTTGGCATTTATAAACATCAATTTTCATTTGCCATTTTATCAGATGTCATTTAATATTGCAGGATCTTTCTGCAACTCTTAGAATCAACTTTAGATCGAACTTTTTTGGAATAGTCTCATTCTATCTGCAAACCATTTATCCCTATTTTCAGATCATATGTTGAACAGCAGAGGTGCAGTACAGATCAGTATTTTTATTGATGGGTGGAGTTTCTTATCTCTCACTATTTTGTAACTTGTCCACGTAAGATACAGAAAGCCAGGTAAAAGGTTTCTTTTTCTGTGAATTTTCCCTCTGAATATGTTTGTTTCTTCCACTTACTTCTTATCTCACAGGGACACCTTAACAATAAAAGCTGATTGCTTGTAAATATTTTTAGGATTATCGACTGTGATTTGTGTTTCGACAGAGCCCATCACAATGGAGTTGTTAGATTAAGGTGTTTAGACAATATAATAGCAAAACAGTAAATAGGAATTAGGAAAAGTGTAATTGATTTAGCAATATTGTTTATTCCACATTAATAACAATAATTTATTTTGTATCAGTAGGTTAGTTTGATGGCATGTCTGGATGTGATTTATTTATTTATTTATTTATTTATTTCTACAAATATGTCCTCTTGTGCCCAGTACAAGAACCCAAGTGTGTGTTGATACCCAGTATTGATAGGAATACATTCTTCTCTTCCCCTGGTAAGGAATTTGAACAATTTTATTAATGTGATTAGGGTCTAAACGAGTATATGATAAATACATAGGATATGATTAGAAATTAATGGGAAACAGCATGTGGTGTATTTTGGTGAGGAATAGCACAAGTACATCACATTGAATAATAAAAGAAACAAAATAATTTAATACATATAGCTTAGTAAAATGTGTTTTCCTGTGTTAATAATAAAAGCTAGAGAAATGCAGAGACAGCTAACTGGACAGCTAACCCTGTTCAGAAGAAGAGCTCCTTTAAGAACAAGTATTTGATAAAAACGAGGTTAGCCCACTAACCAGAGTGATTCCTAAAATACACAGTGTAATAATTAACTTAGAAAGGAAGGTAGATTTTGTGGCAGGCCCTGGAGGAGGATGAGGATTACCTTTGTTTTGTGAATGTTTGAATAATAAATGATGCCCCGAGGAAAATGGCCTGATGTTGGTTCTGAGCTAAAGAGATAAGCAGAGCCCCACCCCACCCATGTGGGAGATGGTAGGCTGCATAAAGCTTCATATTTCCCATGGGAATTATTGGATCCCCTATTACTTGTGGCTTTTGAATCTAAGTTGGGCGAAGTCCTGGGAAGTGTAGTGTCTTATAAGGAGTGTTCTTCCTTTGGGAGGAGGATAGAATGAATGGGTTCATAAGTCTCTTCCGCTTTCATGATCATCTGCAAAAAATTTCCTTAAAAGCACTTGGGAGTTTCTCAAAGTAAAATAACCTCCAAAACATGGAAAAAAACCCCAACAACAAACCATCATCCATGTTTGTGTAACACAAGAAGGGCTTTGTGTTTGTTTAATACCAGGGAACATGGAACCTAATAGCAAGAACAGATCTGCAAGAGTTAATGGGCAAGACTACTAGCATATTTAGATCTTGATCGATGAGGTTAAGTCTTCTCCCTCTTGCTGATTGATACTGTTCTGACAAATGAGATCTGGACTCCTGTGGCATACCAGTTCTGGACTGTTCAAGAAAAAAATGTAGAAGTTTCTAAAAGACCTTTCTTCCTCTCCTTTTTGTTTTCTCCTCTGTTCTCTTCCATGGCTGTCTTTCACCGACTCGTCTGACTTAGTCTCCTCTCTTTTATGTCCATAGATGTTTTTTCCCATACAGCCTTTCATTACTCCGAAGGCCTCACCCTCACTTAGTACTTTTTGGCCTGTTGTCACTTTCTAAATATGTATAATAGCATTCCACATTAATGACCCAGCAATTTACAGTATTAATAGTCTTTTCCCTCTATTTCCTCTACCTACTCAGCAAGTCAGAAACTTGGCTACAACTCTTGAAATCTACGTATTCCATTATTCTGACCACAGGGAACTTCTATGGTCTTCTGTGGTCTTCCAGGACTACACTAACACACTGCAACTGGGCTAACTTACCTGCTGTGCTAATTTTGAAATCTGCTATTACTACAATATATAGGAAAGCAGAGAGGCCAACATGAGAGAGCTTTTTAAAGGCAGAAGGAACCTGAATTTGTTCTTTATAATTGTGAGTATGTGTTCTCCATAATTATAATAACACTTAATGTTTTTCTTCCCTGAAGCATATCAAAGTTAGTGTTCCTAGGGAGGGAATATACTCTTGTGAAGTTACTTCCTGCTACAGTCTTTTTAAAATCCACAAAGAAATTACTTGGCCCTACTTTCTGACATAAAGTGGCCCCTCTTTCTTCTATCTGCCAGGAGATGGTGCTGCCAGTCTTCCGTCTATTCCTTTCCAGTTCTTAGGAAAGGTGGCACATACTTATGTATAATTACATGTATAAATAACGAAGATATTTCTGCCATCTGACTGGTGCACTTTTGTCCTAATAAGGATCTTAAGGGAAACAGAAAACACCTTTCTATATTTAAACCTTGCTATTGTCTTAGAACTGGATGTACATGTTTAAGATCTGTCATATGTCAATGACAAAGCCATTCAGGAGTTTTCCAGAGTTTTCTAGTGCTCCATGACAGGATGACAAATATAAAACACTCATCTTTATGATTTGCTGGGTAGTTTCCACACCTGCCTTTCTCACCTTTACAGACATCTCTGGATGCACCCTGGCAAGGTGGTTCATGCTTTTGCAGGCATCCCAGCCCTGCTCAGAGAACCCGAGCTTTGCCACTGCTTTAAATGGAAGCAGGAAGGTGTTTTAAATATCATCCTAAATCACTTTAGGCAATTCAGGCAATTCTCTTAGCGTTAAAGCTGATGTGAACAGGTTCTGTGGCCCCTGGTTCCACTGTGCACACAAAATTTGGCCTGAAAAGACCTTGCAATGTGTAATGGAGGGACACATGCTATTCTGTTTGATCATTGTAATAGCTTATTTGTAATTTTTAATCTACAGTCAGCACTGGGTTTACATTTATAAATATGTATAAATGTCACAGAGCAACATACTTCCTTTTAAGTTCAAAGGATCCATTTTTTAGCTTGCTTTGTTTGGTACCAGATTTTCTTTTCACCAATGCAGTTGTTTGGTAACACTCATGACTACAGAAAAAAAAAAAAAAAAGAACTATACCTAATTTCAAATTGCTAGGTTTTGTTATGTTCTCCACAGAAGAGCTGTCACAGACACTGGTAAAAGTTAACATCTCTGGTACCAATCTCCTGCTTTTTAGAGGATATCAGATATTTTTATTGGTTCTCTTTTCTCTCCTAAGAAAAAGCTTCTCTGATTTGAAATATAATGGAAGAAAAGAGAATCTAAGTATTCAGTAAGATAAAATGTACTTCTGGGCGATATTTTTGATCAGGCTAATATACTTCCAGGAAGTATTGTTAATGTAAAGTCAGCTAATGTGGAGCTTTTGGGAAGTAATGAAATGTGGGCTAGTCTCCAGCTGTACTGTTTTGATGTATGAGACACAGGGGGAACTGATTGCCAGTATACTTCAGCAACCCAAGCAAAACCTGGCAGCCGGACAACTGAGCATTTACTGAACTGCAGAAAAAATTAGTAGACATTTTAACTGATTAAATTTGCATACATTTGGATTTGGAAAGATCTGCTGGGAATCTACCTTATGCTGACTGCTTTGGCCATATATTTGTGTGTATGTATATGTATCTGTGTCTGTGTATACATATGAATAGTCCCTGTATAGGCTTAGAACTGTACGGGAAACTCTTTTGAGCGAACTCTGAAATCAATGTTCAGTGGCTTCACAAGTGAGGTTTATTCTCATGAGTGAAGTTGCAAGGTGGAACTCCTGGGTTGTTTGGGTTTTTTTTATCACAAGCTATGTTGGCAATATGGGATTTAAGTGTAAATGGAGACGTAAACATGCTATGAAAATTTAATGTATTGAATGCCATACAATCTGCATTACAAAGAAACAGAAAAAGAGTGGGCTAGAAAGAGACTGTACTGGAATGGATTTATGCCATCTAGGTTTTTTTGTCAAGATCTCAAATAAGAGCAATTCATGGAATACATGGTATGTAGCATTAGACTTTGTGTGGTATTCCCCATTAGAGCTGCAGTAGACCACACTTGTGAGTGTGGCATGGCTGAAAGTTCCTTGAAAAGACAAATGCCTCAGCCAAGCAAATAAGACTGTGCATCTCCCTTGGGTTCCACATTGAAAATGGGAGCCTAGAGCCTCTTGCAGCATCAGGTGCCCTTGAAAAAAACCTGCTGTGATTCTCCTCCTGTACAACGAGGAGTTGTGTGTCTGTCTTAATGCTCCTCTGGGTGCCATCTTGAAAGCCTCGATGAAGGGACAAGGCCAGGCCAGGAAGAAGATGACATTCTGATGTCCTATAACAACCTGGGGGCTTTGCAGCAGGCACCCAGGACAGATTTACCCTAACTTTCACCACTGGCTGAATGAACCCGTTCACCCCAGAACTGAAGGAATGCAGGCAGCTTTTCGCTGAGCCCTCAGTGTCAACAAGCTATCAACCTGTTCAGAGGTTTCATTCTCCTTATTTATTTTTGACTCTGTCAGCTCATTGGTATCTGAGCAACGTAAGTGTGAATCATTACTGCTCCAGGCTAGCAAGTACTTCACACTCTGAATAGGTGTAAGTGGGTGCACTGAGCAGGAAATCTGGATCCAACTCCTCACAGTTCTTTCTCAGACGAAATAGTCCTGCTGACTATGTGAGCAAGACCAAGAGAATTTATTTTTAAGTCACTTACTGCAAAGAAAAGAAGTTCACCGAATGCCTTGGGTCTATGAACACTATACCAAAAGCTTCATGTGACCAGGATCTGCATATGCCATCTATTTCCAAAGAGAAAAGGAAATCTCTGTGAGCAGGCTGCATCAGTTCACCACTGCAAAATGGGTCTGCATGTGTCTTTGACCTGCAGGCAACCTACTGATGTCAGGCTCAGGAGCACCAGCTGGCTCACTTCATCTAACAGCTGGGGTTCAGATTACCCAGACAGGCCATCCTCATGATGGAGCTTTGATGCCGGAGCCGCATTTGAACTGCCTAAGACCTATATGCGATTCAAGAGTCACTTGTCCATCAGTTGAGATTTCAACCATTATTTTTATATGTCTTTGTATTTATATGCCTTTGATCTCTCTTTTTCATGGTGCCTCCTTTCTAGCCCCACTGCAAGCCTTTCAGTTCTGTATGCTGAAAATGTGACTCATACAATTGCCACTCCCCAGCCCTACCTGATAACACTCTGTGATTTGTTCACCAGCTAGATCTGATATGGGACACACAACAGGAAGACAAAGAGAAGCATACTTCCAAGGGACACTTCTGCCTCAGGAGAGTGCTGCTAGAAGGCATGTTCCCTTGCTACACCTGTGCAGGCTCTCATCCTGCTCCTGGCCTACCTGTACATCTGGAGGTTTGGTTGGAAGTATACGCTGTGTAGTGGTAGTAAAAAAACCTTGAGAGATCTGCCCTCTGGGTCAGCAAATATGACACTGAGCTAGCTTATTCATTGAGCTGTGACTTAAATTGCTCTGGTAACACAGCTGTGCCATTGTAAGGCATCTGGGAGCACTTTGGTGATTCTGTAATCAGAAATGTCAGACTAGGTCAGTAGCTTCCAAACAGTTTGGACCACTGGAGTGTAGTCAACTCTCAAAACTTATTGTACCCTGTTATTAAAATTCTGCCTGAAAACATGTTTTCTTATGGTTCTGTAGAGCCCATACTAGTGGCTCGTGGGGCACAGTAAGGAAACCATTGGCCAAAATAATTCTTCAACTGTAAGTAACTCAGGGTACTTCTACAGAAGTGCGAAGACCTTTGGCTAAGTCTCTTCACCTTTCTGTGCGTGAATTAGTTTTCCAATGGTAGAGCATGGATATTGACATACATTAAGTATGCAATGTAAGTGCCAAGTATTCATAGTTATTATACACTTGCTGACCTAAAGCACCAATTTAAAAGAACTGGGAAATAACCTGAAAATAAGCAGAGTGCTAGACCCATTTTTAAGTGATTATCTTAGAGACAAGAGACAATTTTCGTTATGAAAAGCGAGATTGATACTTAGAGCTCCTGTTTCTCACATGTGACTGCATACTGTTAATGTTGAAGAACTGGGAGGCAGGAAGTTTCTAAGGTCCCTAAAGCAGCAAGCACAGGCAGAGTTTACTGCAAATCTAGGACAGAAGCTCGTACTCTGTTATCACTCTTTTAATGTTTTTGATCTCAAAAGAATACTCCTTTATATTTAACCAGGGATGTTAATACGGCTGTTGGTAAATGAAAGTATTTTTGCACTTGAGGGAAAAGATAATAAAGGGAGTGTTTGAGTGAATGTCTCTTCTGAGCAAATGCCTGTTAGTTAAGATAGTAGGTAAACAGCACTGTAATCAAAGGACTCAAACTCTTTTGAAGTTGCTGAGGAAGTGTGTGACAAATATCATCAAGAACGCAGTTCAAAGCATGCAGTTCATATCTCTGAGACACACACAGAAGGCCTGATTCTGATCTTATGCTACTTGTGTACCTGGCTTCAGCTGAACCAAACTTACTCTGCTGTCAGAAACCAGCAGTGGGTAACTGTTCCTGCTTTCTCTGGGATGACGAGAAAACCTGATCCTCTGGGACCAGGGCAAAGAAGGACTCTGAAACAGTCCATAAAGAGGGCCATGCAAGATGAGGAGGTCAATAAGGGGACCAAGAAAAAGTTTAAGAGAAAAAAAACTCTCTAGTGCCATCAGAGCTTTTGTTCTTGCACTTGTTCCCTTAATATCTTCTTCTCTGCCTTTTTTTTCCCTTTGAGCTTTATTAAAAAAACATTCCAGTTTGACCAGCTAAACAGTGCTGAATATGCTTTGTCCTTGTATGTATTTGTAATTAAACTGCACTGAACTCTTAAGTACGTCCATAGTTTACTTCGTTGACTGGTTGTTTTTTTCACTTCCTTTTGTTCTTCACAAATATGGGTAACAAAAAGGAGGGAAAGGTGTAAATAGTTATGAAGAATCAAGGTCTACACTTTTTCTGATTCCTGGGTTGTCTGGAAGACTCCCCAAGGACAGCTGACTGAGAAAAATCAGACACAGGTGGTAACACTTGTGATGGAATACCATGGGCGTCTGCTTACTTCTACATAGGAGTTGTTGCTCTCGACAAAAATTCTTGGGCAGCAGTGTCTGCATCAGAAGGCTCCTAAAGTCTTACAATGATGGTCATCCCTGTTGGGTATCTTCAGCAGGATTACAGACTGATCGGATATACAGCCAGCATCTTCCAGCTGTACTTACAGAGGCCTTGCTGTAGGAGTCATTTCCTAGTAGGAATTAGTAAGATCAGCAGACTGCCCCCTGCAAATTAAACCATTCTTTTGGTCCAAAAGCCAATTCTTCTATGTCTTTTGATGAGAAATGTTGCTGGAGCTAGTGTAAGCAAGGATGTGTTGCTACTTTTTTGATGCAATTATACTGAGATTAAAGAAAACATCGCTTTTCAGGACCTTTTACAAACACTAACATGGTTAGAACAAAATTAAACCAGGTGAATTTTACTGTGTTGGACATGTTGGACATGTTTTCTCATTTACGACAGCTGATACAAATCCAGGTCTTTTTCCCTTAAGAATACAGATTATTGGCTTTTATTAGTATCTGAGTAATAGCAGTCTAAAGCGTAATTCACCAAGCCCCAATCTTCAGAATGCAATGATAGTTCACCTAGAATAAAAACACCACCACTGACTATACAAAGATATTTGTACTTACTGTCTTTTTGCAATAAAGGGTCTAAAATAAAAATAAGATAGTATAAAAATAAAAGCAGTTAAGATCTTGAGAGAAAAACAGCTAAACTGCTGTTTATGTAAGATGAAATAAGTATAGTGGCTGAGTTTTAACACAGGATAAGTAATGTATCTGGTTTTTAGTGGATTAGTGAGAACAACCGACTATGTTAATATTTTTAATGCTATGTAGAGTATCAGGACTATTTAGCATTGTGTTTCAAAGACAAGGCCCTGAGGAACCTGTAACTTTGAAGCTGGACCTGCTCTGAGAGGAAAGTTGAATCAGGTGATTTCCAGAGGTCCCTTCCAGCCTTAATGATTTTATGAGTCTAAAGCATTAGTGAAACTAGGCTGCTTTTATTAAAATATTTGCCCTGTTAGTGGCTGACAACCTTGTCTAATCATAGGAGCAATGCAGGTGTGATGTTAAGCTATAAAAGGTTATAATCAGTAAAGTATAAAACCATAAACCAATGGCTGTATTCTATAAATGCATGTGCAATTTGTGCAATGTACAGAAACAGTTTAAATATGAGATGGTTTTGTAAGATCTCTAAATGTATATTACTTGTCTTGCTCCTATTGATGCAAAGATATTGCATATATGATAGTAAGTAAACCTGAGTAGTTTTTTATATTCTATGAGTTTATTAGACTTTTACATAGTTGTTTTTACTGTGTAAGCCTCTAGTATTTCCTATCATAACTTAAAAAATGTTCAAATGAGCTATTTGAAAAGTTAAATTAAATTAAAGAATAGGTATTTAACTGGCTATTGTTATGTAAGTCTACAAGAACATACAGAAAATAGGAGTTTATCTTTAAGGATTTATACTTTTATTTCTGTTTTTCCAGATAACACGACCAGTAATTATTGTGTCAATTGTGGTTTCTAAATAGTGTTCACCTAAGATGCCATAGTCAAAGTAATGTATCTGGTGCCAAATTTTAACTTTAACAACATTTTTCTGTCCCCATTTGAGTCCAGAAGTCTGAGTTACGCAAAGGCATGAGTTGCTCGGAGGACTGCAAACTTGCAGCTGATGATGCGTAGTTACTGGCATAGGTTCAGCCTAGGTCCTTAGTAACCAAAAGTTGTTACCATCTGATTATAACTAATTTCCAAAATGAAATGAGTCAGTCTTCTGCAAGCAGACATGGTCACATCTCATGAATAAATAAATATATATACACAAATACATATAAAATATATACAATATAATATAATATTTATAAATGAAATATATATTTCAGTATATGCACACTAGCACAACCGAAACTAGTTGGCATTCTACTTACTATTTTCCCACCCTTTTACTTCCCACAAAGGTGGTGCATCTTTTAGGTTATAATTTTAAAGTGGGGATTCCAAATACTCTTGGCTTCCCAATTGAAATAAATAGGAGTCTTGGCCTAGATTGTTTCATTTTAATCAGTTAAACTTTTTTAGGGAACTAATTTTCTGTGGATAATTACCAGATCATCTTGTTTGTTCCATTAATCCCTTATTCTCCCATTTCCTTGATTACCGGCATCAGTACGAGGACATTTCATTCTGGAACACTACAGAAACAGCCTCCCACACAATAAAGAACAGGAAGACTGAAAACAAGGTTTGTCTTTTGATGCTTACATTTTTTTTTTAACCCTAAACCCAACTGCAAAGGTAGGAAGACATTTGGATCATACAGAATACCTGAAAATTGTAGTAAGACATGTTTGCTTACTATGCCCCTGTTCTTTTAGGGTGTCATTTGGCTTGATGATTCTGCTAAGGATACCAAGGTGCCTTCCGTGGTGAACATAGTAATTTTTGTCTCTTACATATAACTCTTCTTTTTGTGCAATTTACTTTTGAGTCTTGGGAGCTTTCACTACTGGAATGTGTTACTCCTAAACAGACTTTTTATCATGCAGCCCTAGTGAGTGTGAATCTGATATCACTTACTTTAAGCCAACATAAACATTACAAGACCAGACCCAGAATCCAGCACAAACCAGACAAATAAACCTGCCTTGAGTCTGACAAATAGGGGTGTATAAAAAGTCCTTGTGCTCAGGTTTTTGTTATGTAGCCACAGTAGTCCAACATAATTTGCATTGCCATGGAAAGGGGCAGTCCTCTTGGTCTCTCCTCCCATGCGGTTCTCTTATTACAGAACCAGGCTGTGTGTGGGCCAGCACGTGGTTGGGGAAGTAATAAGTGAAAGGCATCCATCTTCATATTCGGTTTTGCATTCAGGCTGCCTGATGCCAGCCTAAGGGAGGCACTTGGGACAAGCACAGATGAGACAGTAGAAGGTTTCGGAGGCAGTATGGATTTATGTTGGACTAAATTGACCACATAACTGTGGCCTCCGAGGGATCCTCCAGAGCATGTATGCAGTGCAGGAACTGATTGTCAGCATAGGAGGCATAGCCCAGGAGGCTGCCACTGGAGCTTTGTACTACAGCAATTCCCATTTAATTAAACAGCCCTCAGACACCACTGGTAGCAAGTATAAATCAGCATAGCTTTTGGGGTGCTCTAATGTATAAGGTTCAGACTGATACATGTCATCCCGCAACATTGTTTAAGAGCATGTAGTGGTTTGAAGCCAAGGATCATTGAAATAAGAAAACAGACAGGAGCAGCCTCATGTTCACAAGCCGTAGTCTTCATGGGGGACTTGGACCACCTCAATATCTGTTGGAGGCACAACACAGCAGGGCATAAGCAACGCAGGAGGTTCCTGGAATGCATCGGTGATAACTTCCTTCTCCAAGCGATAGAGGAGCCAACGAGGAGAGGTGCCATGCTGGAGCTTGCTCTCACCAACAAGGAGGGACTGGTGGGGAATGTGAAGCTCAAGGGCAGCTTTGGCTGTAGTGACCATGAAATGGTGGGGTTCAAGATCCTTAGGGCAGTGAGGAGGGCACACAGTAAGCTCGCTACCCTGGACTTCAGATTTCCCAGAGAAGTTGTGGCTGCCCCATCCCTGGAAGTGTTCAAGGCCAGGTTGGACGGGGCATTGAGCAGCCTGGTCTAGTGGAAGGTGTCCCTGCTCATGGCAGAGGGATTGGAACTAGAAGATCTTTAAGGTCCCTTCCAACTCTAACCATTTTATGATTCTATGAAAACAAGTAAACAAATTACTAAAAGCAAATAAGAGTTTTGGGAGTGGGTGGATGCAAGTGAATATGAAAGCTGAGTGACAAGGAAGAAAACAAAAAAAAAATACATCAAATTACATCTACTAGTTACTTTTGTCTCAATGAGGTAGGTCTCTGAGGCAGTTGCCCTGAGCAGCAACAATCTCTCTGTTGCATTTGGAAAAGGAAAACATGGAAAAACTTGACAAGTCAAGGGAAAAACCAAGTAGTGACAGACAGGAAATATGCTGTTAAATGTAGGATTTTGAATTTTTGGTAATTTCTTCCACAAAGGGCCCTCAGTAGTCAGACATTCCTCATTTCTAAATGCTAAAGTTAAACTTTCTTTGTTATCAGACTACTTTTCTTATTAACCAGTAAGATTTTTATAATCCACATATATTTATTTATATTGAAGGTTTTTTTCTCATTGTCTCTTTTAGGAATTGGGATTGCTCTGCACAGGAAAATACTTCAGGAAGAGGAATGCAGGGCATGGAAAACAATCGACATCCCTGTGTCTTGTCCTTGTCTCTGGCTCCACAGGTGGCAGGGTGGAGAGAGCTCTTCCTTTGGCCCACATGAGGAGAAAACAGGTGATTACCAGTGCCAAAAGAACACAGAACTGGTCCAACCTTTTACATCCAAGTAAGCGTTGTAGTAGACATCTACTTCAAAAGGCTCCACAAAACACTTAATCCATAAATCTGGGCTACAAACCAGGTTTTCAACATACTGTAACACAAAATACCTACAGAAAAAGGCTGAAAGGCACAACTATTAAAAAAAAAAAGCCACAAGAAGAGGTCAGGAGAGATTGGGCACTGCAGAGTCCCTAAGTTTCTGCAGTAGTAGAAGGTATATAATATAAAGTTCCAGCAAGAAGCACTCTACTCCACTATCTCTTACAGAGAAGGAAATAAAACTTACCACAGTTCTTCCAAAATGGATCTGAGAGGCAAATTCCTCCTGGGTCTCAGTTGGACAGATCAGCATCTGTCTAGTATTTGCAGATCAAATTGTGAGTAATCTCAAGGGTAAACACTCATTTTCAGATGGGGTGGTTTTGTATAGTTTTCCATCAAAACAACAATGGTGTTTTATTGGTCAGTCTATTCTGCTTCTTAAAGTTCCGTATCTTGTACACCCTCACCTCTCTTCACCTAGATGCAAGTCTTTCTAAGTTCATTCTTGTAATCCATTCTTGTCTTAATGCTACATTCAGGATCCTTTGGCCTTTGATAGGTGATTGTTTTTCTAGGTATGACATGAATAATGTTAATGGAGAATGATATGGATGGGATACATGACATAGGAATAAAATTTCATGTACAAATTCTGCAGCATGAGGATATGTTAATAACATATATTTCAAAGAAATGTTCAATGATAATGTTGTGCATTATCTACATGCTGATTCCAGAATTCTTAATATCCCTGATAAGACCTGACACTGCAAGACCACAGGCTCCCTGGCTGACAGAGAGCAGTCAGTCAGCAAGAAGCTGACTGACAAAGTGATGGGAAAGGAAAATTTGGCAAATGGTCAGGGAAGATTTTACTTGCCAAAACCAATAATTTTTTTTAAAAAATCCTTTGGATCACAACAACCAGGTCACAGCCAATTTATGAACAGCAGCAAAAAGCCATCTTAACACCAGTTTAACCAACTGTGCAGGCAGTGATTTCACACCTTGGTGTGAGTTGGCACAGCAAGCCCATGTCATTTGTGTACAAGGCACGATAATGGAATAGTCAGCACAGTGCTCCACTTCCAAAATCTAGTGGATGAGTCGTGTGTGTTACCCCTGCAACTTCTTTGAGGTGTTCTTCTCAAATCTTACTTATATTCACCCATCAGCTGTATCAAGCAGCTGTCTCATGCAGCTGAGAAGGCAGTTCTGAATTCCAGGCAGAGCAGATGGCAAGTCAGTTCTGAAGGTTTCGTGTAAAAGACCAGCATAAAGATAGAAGACGTTCAATTAATCAGTGCTTGCAAGGTGATGGAATCAAGAATAGCAGGCTTTCTTTGTTACGCTGGGAGATATGTTTTCCATATTTTTTTATCCTTATTGTCAGTCATGTGCTTGCATGACTAGCTGGGGAATCAGAGACAGCTCTAATGGAAAAGAGAAATTAGGTCATCTGGTCCATCCTCACTGCCAGGGCATGACTGCTCCCTGCAGTGTATCACTTCCCACACAGTTATCTTTCCAACTGTTTTTTCTAAGATGGAAATGCAATTCAGATTCCCATTTGGCTATGACTATCGGAGCTTTTGAGGACTTTTTATTTGGTCAAAAATGCTTAATGAGAGACTCAGAGCTACCAATTTTCAATACATGTCAAAGGAAAAAAAAAAAGCAAGTCTCAGAATTCGATTCTCAGTAAAAACTTCTTAATAGAAAAATGGTGCAATATTTGGGATAATAGGGGACACCGTTTTTATTGACAGGAAATAGTTTCTATGACTCAATTCTACAAATTAAACAATAGGTTTCCTGCTAAAGAATCAAACAGCTAGTTCAGTAGTTTAGGAAGCAGCCAGTACTTGTGATGCTCTAAGCAGTCTGTCATCAGGAGACTCGGCACTAGTGCTAGCTGACTGTAGGTATTCGAGGTTGCCTCAAGAAATTACTTTAAGTGCTTGGATCCCCATCCTTCACCAGAACATCTCACTGTGCAAACATTCAGACTGTACAGAGCAAGGTTGGTTTATTAAGGAAGAAAAGTGAACAAACACAAATGGAAAAACAGTTATAGAACTTACAAGCAAGGAAATGGCAAACTACTTCCCTTTCAGAAGCTTTAGCATTACTAACTTCCGTGCTGCCTGTAAATGAGAATAACCCCCATCTTTGACCCCTTAACTACATCGCTACGCTCATCAAGTAAGTCCAGTGGTTTGAATTAGTAAGTGGCAGTCCAAAAATTTCCCTATGGGTTGATCTTTCCTAAAGGACCTGTTTGTTTGGTGTTACCTGGAGCTGCCACCATGTATTTTGTTTTAAAGATTCACTTTCCTAAGTTAGGCAGGGATTCTCCAAACTCTACTTGGTTTTGCTACAGCATTCCCTTTTGCCACCAAATTCTCAGCCTTCTCTGCCTTCACGTGCTTATGTATGTCAGTTCTTGTAGTTTTTAGACCATCAGCCTTTACTGGAGAATTTTGTTAGCACTGCACCCTGCAGCAACGTTTTCACTGGAGAGGACCCAAGAGCATTTAATGAACTTCAGCAGAAATCCAGCAGTTCAGAAACAAGCTCATTGTGACAAAATGAGTAATTTATTCTCTAGAACTTCTCTGAAAAGATCACAACCACTGCAACCTCAAATACAAATGCATGTGGTTGTTTTTTGTGTCTCACAAGAGGAACCATAAGATTTTCTTACTGAGAAAGACATCTTTTTCCCTTCTCCAACAGTGGAAGAAAAGTACTGTCTTCTCAGGTGCTTCTGAGTTCAGGAATTAAACAGGTTATTCTCTACAGTTGCCTTATTAAATCTAAAAATTGATCCACATAAGCTTTTCCTTTTGTCTCCAGCAGACTCAAGACTACAAACAGATGACAAGGTTATTCCATCTCTGCTGTAAACCCAGAAGTCACTGTCAAGTTCTTATCATGCTACTTATCTTCTAAAGTGCATGAGAGAACTCTGCATTTCATTCTTTTACATAAATAATGCTTGACCTTGTGTTAACTTAAAAGGGCTTTAGTGCTTTACCCCATGTTTTTAGGTAGTTATTGAAGCACTCGACTAGTTACCGAAGGTTTTCAAAAAGTCATCAGTCATGAAAGAAGGGTTAGCATTTGAGATGTGGGCTCTTTGGGACATGACTTTTCTGGATGCTTGTGTATGTAATACCCTCAACAGCAAGGTTGTGAAGCTTTACTGTAATAAAAATAATGATTAGATCCATTCTGACATGACAATTTGCATTGGCTTTCTTGAAGTAACAGGTTTCTAGGCTCCACTTGATGAGGAAAGATGTGATTACTAACAGAAGAACACACTAAATCACAGTGCTTTTGTGGGTGTAGCAATTTCATATTATACGAGAAAACCAAGGAGGGAGGCCCCATCCCTGGAAGTGTTCAAGGCCAGGTTGGATGAGGCTTTGAGCAATCTGGTCTAGTGGGAGGTGTCCTTGCTGATGGCAAGGGGGTTGGAACTAGATGATCTTTAAGGTCCCTTCCAACCTAAACCATTCTATGATTCCAGTATTACAAATCCACTGAACAGTCAACTTATTTTCTTTCCCATTATTTTTCCTACTGCACTGTTTAATTCTAGTGATTTATTAATTAGTAATGAGGCCTGCCTAGTTGTCTTGAAAAGTGAAATTTAGAGAGTCAAGAAATAAATTATGAAGTTACAGGATGCTGATATTGATCTTATATTTGCATCTGCCTGGAAAAAAAAGTTTGCTATGTTACATTTAGAAGGCTTGAGCATCTTTTAAAAATTGAAGTGCCTTTGACAAGAACGATCGACCCTTTTTCCTCTGGTTCTAATTGGACAAAAGTAGTATTTGCAGTTGACCCATCAGTCAAGACAGACATAAATAACATTTCCTGTCAACAACTAACAACTTTTATCTTTTACAACAGTAAAGTAACAAGTGAGCTGCCTTTATAAACAGCAGCAATTTGGAAAAAGAAAATAAAATGTATATTCTTTTCAAATGTCAATGCCCACGCTGATCATTCTATTAGGCAACCAAAATGACAATTTAGAGATTCCTTCTTCCTCAGCTGTTTTTTCCCTTTGCAATATAGATTCTGTGCACAGACACCCCAAAACAAAATGCCCTCCTTGCCTACCAAATAATCATTGACAAAATACAAACTAACTATTGCAGACCATCTACAAACAGAATCCCCACTAAAATCAGCAAAACTTTGAGCAAAAGGATGTGCGGCATTAGGACCTGCCTCTGAAAACCAGTTACTGTTACAGATATATCGAAGCTCTGCAATTCCTACCATCCCTGCACACCTCAAAAGGTTCCTGGAGCAGTCTGATCTATTAATCCAAGATTTCTCTCTGTGCATCCCTCCCAACAGCTGAATGCTTACTGGGTTTTAGCCAACAAGCAGCACCAACACAAAAACAAGTGGGTACAAACTGGCTAAGAGTAAGCTTTTTATTTGGATTTCTAGCTATCAGCAGGGCAAGGACCTGGAACAGGCTTCCAGTAGCAAAGGAAGACAAGAAACTAAATATAAGGCTTGATAAACATGCTGTGTAGCAACTGTGATGGGACTGAGTAGGATGTGATGATCTAGGGAGTCTCCTCCAGTCTTATTTTAAGTACATAAACCATAGCACACATTGTCCCACTGTGAAGCAAAGTTCTCTAATTGGTAGGTTGGCACACTTAAGGCTTTCTTATCCATAGGAATAATTTATATTATTATTACTATAAATTCATTTTTTGTTGTTTATCAAAGCTGCTGGTTTTGAACCACATTCTACAGCTCCACCAGAGGTAACCATGCGCTCTTGATACAGAACAGCCTCGTTGCTTGTAGAAGAATGGACTGCCACATACATGGAGCTATAAACATATTTTCAGCCTTGACCACAGAGGAGGCTTTCATCTGCACGTCCATGCATCATTGTGTGTTTAAAGTGACAAGATATTTTAAGTTCTTTCCACTTTAGAGGTAGTGTAGACTAGTAGACAATAATGTTCACATTCGGTACTACTCTGATCTATGGGCTCTCTTCCTTTTTTTATTCTCTCACCTTACAGTGCACTTTCAGTAGCAATCATCTAGCTGTATCTTCTCGCTTCCCAGGGTCCTACACACCTTGCATCTGGGTGCAGAGACCGTACCTCCTATAAGTATTTTCAAGGTGTAAGATACTAGAACTGTTTGTGCCTTCAAGAACAACATCTCTTCACCAACCATACAGCGTGCCCAGCCCTCGCTCCAGATCCTTAGGAGGACAGGGTAGAAAGGAAGGGCAAAGCCAAGGATAGCTGGAGTGGAGCAGAGCAGGAGAGTGACCAGAACATTAGAAACACATCCATAGGAACAGAAGTTTTATGGTGTAGTACTTCTGAACTTAGTTGGTAAGTAACTAAAGAGTGAGCCTAGCAACAGCCATCATTTTGTCTCCCATAGAGTATTATTGAAACTGTCACAGATAGGATAAAAATTGAGGGAAGGGACAAGATGGAATAGCAAAAACATGGAGTCAGTTAAACTGCCTCTAGCTGTAGTACTAGTGTACACAAACTTCTCTAGTGATGCTTAGGTACCACTTGAGAAGTTCCTCCTGTTCCTCCCACTGATAAAAAACATCAACCATCTCTCAAACACAAAGCTTAACAGCAACAAACTGGCATGAGAGTAACAGAGTTTCCACTTGAGGTAGTATTTAGTGGGCACTAACATTTATTTAATGCATTTTGGCATGGCTACACATTAACAAAAATATATACTTTGAAGCCTCAGAATAAAAATAGATTTTGCATGGGTACCTCTAAAACTAATGCTAATACTGTTTGCATAAAATCTTACTGAAGACCTGATCTATGAAAATTGAGTTATATTCTCAAGGTACTGTATTTAAATTGATTAATTCTAACATTAAAGGTGAATTAAGTGATGAATAAAGTTCACCAGCTACTGAAGCCTTTTAAATTGGAAAGCAAGATCTTCTTCAGACCATTTATTCTGATCAAATTAGCTGTATAAATGGAATTTAAACCACCTATACATTGAAACCAATGGAAACTACGCTAAGGCAGCAAAAGCAGCTTTTTTATGGCAGTCTGGATTTTTCAGAAGGGATGAGAGAGGAGCAAAACCTTGATTCTGCCATTTTATAAAATAGCCCCAAAGCACACTGTTGCTTCCCAGTTCACATTGTTGTAATTTGTTCTGTGAGTAGAAACTCAACTATTTTCTAATTTAAACTGGGCTGATTCACACATCCTGTATGACAGAGGCTATAGTATCTCTAATACACACACAAAATCTCTTTGGAAAACTGAGTTATGTGAAAAATGTTACAATGTACAACATAGTTACTGCTGAGACCAAACTTTATCACTCCCTGGCCATAACACATAGGGAGTTTTCCTTGGAGAGTGCAATTTAAGTAATTTAGAGCATAGAAACAAACATCTCTTCTCCCTCTCCTTCTCCTCCCTCTCTTACAGGGCTATAACAAGCCCCTTTTATTATTTCCAACAGATTTACAACAAATCTGAAATACCCAGCATCTGCTCAGCAATAACAAGATCAGCAGCCACACATAATTTGAAGCCAAGGCCTAAAAAAACCCCACCCTTCTCCCCCCCAACAGGTTTTACACACTGTCCTTTTGTTTCCAGAAGAAGAGGGATTTTACAATTATGACAACCACAACAGCAGGAACAAGGATTTAACTAAGCGAAGAGATTGGACAACTGAGAATATAATCTGCAATAAAAGAGCTTATGAGCCGCATCTAACGGCATTTACAGAATCTCAGCTCAGGGATTCTTACGCTAATGTCTACTCACAGATCCCATGCTACAGACAAAATTCCCATAAACAAGTTTGCATATACAGAAATTTAAGTTTTAAAGTACTTGATTACATAGTGTGAGGCTACACTTTATTACCAGAGATGTATTCATGTCTGTTTATCGATTTAAGGATTCTGGCAGAAGATGACAGAGGCATTCCTCTAGCGAGCTGGAGTCTTCGCAGTGTAGTGGAAAATATCATGGCAGTAATCCAAAGCTGGTACTAACATTTCACCCTTCCCACACTGGTATTTTATTCATCTGAAAGCTGGCCAAGCTGTAATTGCTGGAGCTTTCAGCAGTAGTGTCATCTAGCTACACTCACACAAAAGAAAGCAGTTAGTTCTTGTTACAGAAGTCTGGGATTTCAGTTGTAGAATTGGGATCTTGAGTTTGTAGTCTTCCAGTAATGTTGGGAATAAATGTCAAGATTTGTCCTTTTCCTATATATGATGATTTATTGCCCTCTTGGTTTGATATGGAAGGTAATTTTAGGTGACATCAGACCATTTCTCAGACATATTTAGGACATTACTATTACTTTGAAAACCACACTAACATTTAAAACATTAGTATAATTTGTATGGTCATGTAAATTCTGATTACCCAAATCAACATTTCTACTGGCTTGGTTTGTTTTCTTTTTTTTGTGGTGTGTATCTGAGCGAGCGGCCGCATGGTTCTTTGTTGCTGGCTGAGGCCAAACCATGACAGTCTCCAAGTCAAAACCTTTCAAAAAAAAAAACCAAAACCCAAACCCAAAAACAACACCCCAAAAAAACCACCCCGCTCCCACAAACCCAAACTTACTTGTCTCCCTACACTGCTTTGTACTGCACAAAATAAAGTCAGGTGCAAAGTAGCAAGTGTTCTATTTGTTTTACAGAATCATAAAATAATTTGTGTCCTACTATAAGTAGCCCGCTATCACACCCTGAATACTGCAACTAGACTTAGAAGAGGAAAAGACGACAGCGTCTTTGTTGACATTAGTCATTTCAACAAAGATCCTGAGAAAAGTACAAAACTCCATGTTTTGCTGCTGAACTGAGTTACAACAAATACCTCAAAATTTAAGTGGCTTAGTGTGAAGTACCATCTCTATTACCATCACCCATCTGGCAGAGAAGTGAGAACTCTTTTTTCTTAATATTCTGAAAGTACTAAGAAGGAAGTGATTAACGCAGTACTGTGAAATTCATTGTAGAGGTTAAGGCAATAACTCAGCCCCACAGGATTTACTGTATACAACCATATTCAGCATACAAAAATCCCATCCTTAAACTAGTAAGACACTATTGTGTTACTAAAGTGTCTTAGATTGCATTGTCAATTGTGTGTCTGGCTTGTAAAGAATAAGCATGGTTCAGGATTTGAGGTGTTAAGTCTGTCCAGTATTTCCTAAGCTGTGGGGCAGGTCCTCTTATGTGAGGTGGGGCAGCATACAAGTTAAGTGCAAATTATCTCCTGGAGCTGGAAACCATAATACGATATGAATGCACCTAATTAGTCTGAGTATTGGACTAATAATGGAACTTCCTGTGTGTGTGTGTGGGGGGGAATTTAGGCAAAATAATTTAGGGAATTACAGTCTGTTCCTTTTTCGTACCATCATCGTATTCCCCTATACCTTTTGTTCCCTCCCCCCTCCAAAACAATACATCTATTTGGCTAAAGTCTGGAAGTAACAGTATGAGGAAAGGTGATGCTGCACTGATTATTATTAAAGTTCAAGAGTTGATGTTGCTGTTTCAAGACTCGTTTTTTGCACAAAATGTAGATGGAATGAACAAGAGACAGCTAGAATTTGCCCAGCTTGATAGACGTTAGAAAGAGCATTTAATAAATTAAGCTGTAATCTAGATACAAGGCCCAGATACTGTTCCTGCAAGGAAAACTGACAACTCTCTCAACAAGTTGCAAAAGGAAGGAAACAAGAACAGCATTAGCTGACACTGTAGATAGCAAGCTAGGACAGTACTCCAGAAGACCCCAAAGAAAGCAAACTCTTCAACGAGCAGATAAAGCTGACTGCTAACACGTCAGTACCAAAACAACTTTACAAGAGAATGACAGCACTTAGGTGTTAAAAACCTTTATGAAACAAATAAAGAATCAATAAGAAATGTATGGGGGAGGGAAGAAATTATGAAACCAAAACACCGATTAAGAAGCATATGAGTTTATGTAGAATTCTGCCACACAATACTTTGACAGCAATTCAAAGTGACTGCATGAAGAAAATGGAATTGATACATTTTGTTTTTTTAAAAAAGCAATGCATGTCAATTGAAGCACATAATCTGAACAGTTTTATTGTAGGAACACTCGTTGCGCACACTCAGAGAACGAACAAAAACATGGAAGGTGGAAGATGTACCATGAGAAGCCTGCAAGGACTACTAGTTATGTCCTGTTTCATAATGTCATATCCCGTCTAGCCAGGACACTAATAAAAGTTAAATATTTTCAAAAACCCACCGACATTGGAAACTAAGAGGTAGAGGTTTAGGAAAAAACTCTTAAGTGATCTAGGGGGAAGGGGCGGGGAGGGAAAGCAGAGCAATGTATTACTACAAAAGGCTCCAAAAAACTGGGGGAAACAGTAATACTAAAAGCAGTCTAAAGAACAACAGAAAGCAGATTATGATGTGGCAGCACACAAACTAAGGTTCTAGAGCAGGACAAATTCCTCAGCATTTCTAAAAGTGTAGCTGGAATAATGTAATAATAATGACGACCATCAGTGAAAAAACACAACAGAAGGACAGATCGGAGAATTTCAGGAGATTAAAAAAAAATTATATAATTAAGATGAGAAGATTTGCAAGTCATGGAAGAATATCAAGAAATTGGCTATTTTTTCTTAGGTCATTATTAAGGTGAAGCCATTAGCTCAAGTAGATTTAGTTATTAAGAAGTCCACATGTCAGGTTAACTATGAAAAGTTATTTAGGATATTTTCATAAAATGCACATTGTTCAAATATGAAATGAGTTCATTCAAGAGCAGACTTTTTAAAGTATGCACTAGATTTGAGAAAGACACTTCTAGCACAAGATACTTATATTTAAGTTTAGCCCTTAAGCAATTACATGGAATTGTTACAAGTCAACAGTAAGTGGTTTATAAAATGTAATTTTATTTAATGTTACTTTGCTGTTACAGAGGGCATAACATTTTCACAAGGCTTTTTTGGGACTACAATCAATGATTAGCAACACACAATAGTGGTCCAAACTCTCTAAATAACAATCACTGGACAAACTTGACACCTTCTCACATGTGCACAAACCTGCATGGAAAAGTACTAAATTTTATACTTGGACATGTGAACTTCAATTGGTTTTCCCATTCCAGTGTATTAAGAAATGACATGCACTTTAGTCTGCCAAAAAGCACTGCCTGTACTCCGGCAGTAACATGCTGCTTCTAATACATAGTAAAGTGAATACCAGAACTACAAAGGCAGGAGTGTAAGTGAACTTTTATTGGGAAGGGATATGAACTTAAACAGCAGCAACTGAAGATTAAGAGAAGCCCCTGTTTTCGAACACACAAGCTTCTGTATTACATGATACAGGAAGCAACTCAATTTGTCATTTTCCAAACTAGAAATGCTCAACTTGATCTGGCCCAATACTTCCATATTCCTACTGAAAAGAATACACAGTAGCATGTGAAAGTCAATTATGGAAAGGAAACCCTGCAGAATAAGAAGGGAATGTGGAGAATTAAAAGCTATGTGGAACACTCTTTAGTTGCAATTAACTACATTTTCGTCTTACTGTAATACAAAACACAGTCAACTGGCAGGAACTGGTTCAGATTTGTTTTTAAATACCAGGTACACTTTAGTCCGCTACATAAGTGTTTGGAAGTTACTTATGTTTATATGAAATGAAGCTATTAATACTTTTCTACAGCAGTAACCGCACACCAGGAAGGCCAGGACAAACACAAATCAAGGAATGGAGTTTTCCCAAAGCTGCAGTGTGAAAAGACTATAAATTGATTTCCATACACATGGATGGGTTTTCTTTGCTATAGGAAATCCAAGTGGAGCTATAAGGAATGGAGACGTGTAAAAAGGTTTCTTGAGAAAGAAAGGGAGAATGACGCCCCACGTGCAGTTTAGTTTTCTGCACCTTCTGCAGCATCACATTCTTCTCCTGCACTGTCTGATGTCCATAACTAGAAACAAAAGAAAAACAGTGTCAGCTTTCAGAAGCGCAGCTTTACTTCCAAGAAGGGACAACTATTGACTGTACAGAAATGATAATGTCTACAAAGTACCAGTGCACTGGAGCTGTACAACCCTGGCTTACAGTATTTGCTTGGAGAGAGGTAATTGGAAACTGCTGCCCATGCAGAGGGCACAACTAGCTATGCACCTCAGGTGTTAGAGGCAGAGCAGACCATGTTCTAAACAGGTCCAGACTTCTGTGCTTAATAGCAAGCTAGGTCATCGATTCTAGGTCATTCAACAAGCCTGAACGGTAGCTTCATGAGTAACATCAATTTCAAAAGCAGCTGTCTGAATCCTGAAATGAAGATTAGTATTTTGATTATTGAAGCTAAGCATTTTATAGTGGTAATAAAAGACATTTCTACTGAAGGAGTATTGCAAAATAATAAATGTTGCTGTAATTTTAAATGCAGTGAATATCCAGCGAGGATATTCCCTAAAAAATTGCCTTAGTTACGTATTTTAATAGAACCTAGTGGTTCCATTAGGCACTTTTATTAAACAGTTAATCATTATAATACATACTCAAATATCAACTGATTTTATTCTTAACACATTGAAATTCTAGATCTTTTCTTTTAAATGAAAATCAGGAAAAACAATAAAGCAAGCTGCACTGGATGTACAACAGGAGAGACGTTTCGTTTCTGAGGTAGTCATCAAAAAGTTTGATTAAGAATCCCTGACAGATCATGAACTACTATTTTGTGACTCCTTGTCCTATCTTGTATGTTAAGTTAGCTTCCCCCCCTCCACTGAAAAGGCCAGCCATCAATGAAGAATGTGAGCTATCCAAGCTGTTATTCTAGATGACACAGCATGAACTTGCTGACATCAACTTACACTACATTCAAACTAAGTTATGAAAAGGTATAGTTGGGTAAATAGCCCAAAACAGTGCTATGTTTTGTGCTAGAGCAAAATAAGGGGTTTGTTTTATCAGAAATTCAGTCTAAGTAAATACATGGTTACAGAACCAGATAGCACATAAAAAGGCAACTTACTGTTAGGTTGTCTCTAAGCAACTGCATGATGAGAGTACTGTCTTTGTATGAGTCTTCATTCAGTGTATCAAGTTCTGCAATAGCCTCATCAAACGCCTAGAATAATTAAACCATCTTTAGTCTTTCTATTAACTGATCATTAAATAACCAGAAGCTAAACCTAACAGTAGAAGTAGCTTAAAAAAAAAAAAAAGAAAAAAGCAACATTAGAAGTTAATGACCTGAATTGCTCTATTTGAAACAGAAGCATAATAAAGGCATAATAAAACCTTGCTATGTTGCTGAAAATTTAAGTCACATTGTAAATACAGCCTGCTTGTACCCCTTTAATCCCACTAACAATATGAGTTTCTAAACAAGATATATTAAATAGGATCATTTTCTGCATAAACTCTAGGAAATAATAATTCATATTATTTTAAGCATAAACTCTCTTCTACTGTCCCTGCAGGGATACAGATGAAAAAAGTAACTTACTGTCTTTGCCAGTGTGCAGGCAAGCTCAGGATTGTTGAGAATCTCATAATAAAATACAGAGAAGTTAAGAGCTAGACCCAAGCGAATTGGATGTGTTGGCTGCATCTCCTTCTTGCTGATATCAAATGCCTCCTGATAAGCTCCCTGTGAGTTTTCTATTGTTTCTGTTAAAAGAATGAGAAACATTAAGGGGTTTTTTTTCGTTTGGTTAGTTGTTTCCCCCCCCCCCAAGAGATGACTATTTAAAGTACTCCATTAGCAGGAGACTGAACAGTTCTCTATTTAAGCCCGCTCTTAGCAAAACACTGCACTTACTTTAATCAAGGTAATGATTTTAAACCCATTTTAAGTACAGTTGCCACACTGACAAAATACAGGGAGCAAATTAAGCTACTACAGAGCAAAGGTATTCCAGAGACAGATAAACACACAGAAGTTAATAAATACAAACATCCAAGATGCCTATATTACCTCAATGGCCTTTGATACTTTAGGTACAAAAAAAAAAAATAAATTAAATTCTGCGTAACTTTTTCTGTAGAACTCCTGCTTCATTCCTCACACAGGATGGACATGCTCATGTAAGATGGGTGTGCAGAGTAAAGAAGGCTACTGTTTGTACAGCCCTACTTCTTGAGAAAGTTTGGAAGGCAGGTACTCATGTTTCTGAAAAACTGAAAGTCTGCCTCCAAAAACTGGGCGTAGACAGGTCAAGATAAAAAAAACCAAGGTCGTGCCCAAAATAACTGGGAGAAATACCACAGAAAAAAAGAGGTTACAAGGCCAGAGAAAGTACTTTAAGAGTGCTACATATAGTCTATTCCAGATTCTTTTCCAATAGAGAACCAAAGGGCCAACAGCCACCCTCAACATGTCTGCAGAATGGAAAGAGACTACAGGAAAAGAAAGGCCATTGTCAGAGCTCAGAATACAGCTCTCTGAGGGAGCTAATACCATAATTGCTCTAGAAAGTGCTGGGAAAATAAAACCTGTTAAGTATTCGAGAGAGTCACAACACAGACTTGGGTTTTTCAGTATTCACACTGTAAGGAGTGCTGATGGACTGCTGAGAACAGGTGAAAAAAAGGCAAAAAAACCTAGCAAATGCAGGGAATAGATTAGCTTATTATAAGTACAAAAGATATATTTGAAGCTGACAAAATACACAGATCCCTAGAGGTGGAACATCAGAAAAGCTTCAAGTAAAACTCCTAGAAATTTGTGAGAAGTCAAGCACAAGATGTATGCACAGTGATATACATAAGCTGTAACCTCCCAGCAAAAGACCAAGATCTGCTAATAAGGTTATCAGTTAGTCCCTCTTCTGCAGTAAGCACCCGTATCAGCATGCATTTCACTTTAAATGCAGTCTTTTTAGCCAAGATAAGCTGGTATTTCTCTGCTCAGAGAAGTCCACAGATTCATAACTGTTGCTCGAGACAAAATATAAATCCAATTATCCTTGTGAAAGCCAAAGACAAGTTGTCTCTGCTACACTTGGACCTGCCTTTGTCGTTCGAATCAGGTGAAGGGTTAAGAGTTTCTGTATGCAACTTATGGACTTTTACTCCATTTTGCATATTTTCATCTTTCAACTTAAATGCTCTTACAATACAAGGAGACTAACAAAGCCTTTATTTAAGTGACATCAGCTCTGTCCTCCCACTTTGCAATTCAATCATTTTAAACTAGCCAACACTGGCAGATGCCTACCATGCCCAATCCAAAGGGACAGTCACTTCAGTGCTCTGCCTGCTCCAACAGTCCATCTCCTTTCTGCGTCATGGCATCACTCCAGGACTAATTTTAGTTTGTTATGTAGAAATGTATCACTAGCTTATGCCACACCAAGAGTTTTTAACATCACAACAGTATCTGGGCACCTTGAAAGACATCTCTAATACTTAATTCAATACATCCTCTGAATAGAGAGTTAAAATCCTCTCCCGAAGAGCTTCCTGAGGTACTTACAACCACCTTTGCACATGTTCTAACTTCTAGGAATGTTCTACATTCTCAGGATGCCCAGTATCAAGTGACAGTACCAGCTGTAAAGTTTTCCAGGCCTTTTCTGCTGGATCCAAAAGGGCAAACTAAAATTACAGGGACAGTATTATCCCCGTGAACACCAACCATTTCAGAGTGCAGCTCACACTTCTTTGGATAGTGTACTGCCCTAGTAATTTTGTTGCTTCTTTATAAACTTAGGTGACCACAACGAAGTCTGCTTCACACTGAAATGGTTGAAACTTAAAGATCAACAGGACTCCACCATGAAGTAAAAAGTGTTGCAGAGATCTGTTTACTCTTCCTCACCAATTTATTTTAGTAAAGAAATACAAACAAGCAACATTATATATATGTTAGCAGACCTTCACCTAAATTGTTTTCCAGAAGGTCTGAATAAGCATTACGGAACAACTATCCAGAAATTTAGGGTAGATGACAGGAACACCAGCTAAAATTCCCTGGCATACTATGCTTAAGGTCTATTCAGATTTTTACTCTCTGTCTGTATGAACACTGGAGATTTCCAACTGAAATGTAGTTGTTCCCACTCAGCTAACTCACTTGAATTGGGAATAAGATACTGGCACGTGTACTTCATTTAGTGTTCCCTCCCCCATGGCCCCAAACTGAAGTTCATTACCTGCTAAAGACCCGAAGACCACAAGGTACTTACGTTTTCTGTCATCACCACAGGCAACTTCAGCAAGGTATCGGAAATAGTCTCCCTTCATCTTCAGGTAGAATACCTTGCTCTCTGGATTAGTTGCATTAGCTATTAAATATTTGTCCAACAGCTCCTGGAACAACAAAAAAAAAGACACTGGCATATTACACACACCATTGCAACCAAATTCAACCTATTTTTCTTCTCTCCAGGAAGTTTGGATGGACTCAAATGTTTGCTACAAGAAGAAAAAAAAAATAAAAAAAAAATAATGGAGTTTTAAGGGCCTTTTAGGTAGATGCACACTTATTTAAGCAAACTGTGTAAAGGCACAAAGCTAGAGACTACATATTAGACTGCAGAAAAAGTAGCAAGAAAAGGTTTACTAGCATATAGTTTCAGGACACACTTCTTTCAAAAATGTTGTTGCAAATGAGTAAGCTTTTACTGGAAAAATTAAACACTACGCATAAAGTTTCAAAGCTATTTATAAATAAGAACTTATTCTCACTTCACAGGAAAAAAAGTAAGAAAAACAACTGCTATTTTTTGTATAAATTGCGTTCATTAGACTTGTGATAAGGAACCTCCAGCCCACCTACCAGAGAGCACCAGGGATTTGACCCCATCTAGTCGGTAGCCAGCCTCACCAAACCATACCAGCTCTTTGCAAGGCTGTAAAGTAACACCCACTGCAGCATAGCGGGGAGGCATCCTTCTTGTCCGCCCTGCCACTCCTGGGAATGGGAAGAGCTATACAGTGTTCTCCAGCACACCCTGAGCTGCTGCTACCATGGCTCCCCTTGCTCACAGCTCTCCTACCTGACAATCAGAGGGACATGGAAAGGTTTACAGCCTCCAGCAAGAGGAGGTGGAGTCTTTCTCCAAGGCTGCACACTCTCCTACCCCTTCCAAGACAGGGATGAAGGTGAAGGAAGGAAGAGGTAGAATATTTTCCCCCAGCAAAGGGGGTACTTCAGAGAACTGACAAGGAGAGCAGCAGCTTCTGGCTGACCTCCTTGTCCCTGAGTCCTGGCGATTTTACCCAACTCGTTACCACAACTGACCCATGTTCTCTGGAGCTGACAAAAGACACAAATAAGTTCTAATAGACTCAAGGAAACCCCACAATACTCAGCAACTTTACACTAAGAATTTAAGTGATAAAGACCTGCATTCAGTTACTTGGAAAATAAACAGGTCATAAAAGCAGCAGAAGGTTTCCACGAAGCTTGCAAACTGTGGCTAGTTAAGTAAGATTTTTGTTACAGGAACATGTATCCAAATTCACGAAGCAGCTACAAAGAAAATGTTTGAGGAACTGTAAGCTTTCAGGGCAAAACCCCTTAGCATTTTAATTAGCAACTCTTATCACTATAATCAAAATGAGCTAATTTTAAACACAAACCTACTCCCTATGCATACCACCATACCATTATTACTTCCTTTAATAATCAACGGTAGCAGAGCAATCCAGCTGAAAGCATTTACTCATTCCATGTCCATTTGAGGTGTTGGCAATTATTTTAAACCGACACTTGTAGTAGGGTACTTCCAATTGGATGAAAAAAGCATTTTTGCATCCACACAGTGTGCTTACCACAGATGTAACATTGCATATAGCTCCACAGACAAGCTCCCTTCAGAGATACCCCTACCAAGGCATTAAGAAACAGTAAAGAGTTACAAGCGCTCGTATTACCACCCTGGAGAAAACAGCAGGAAGGTAAGATGATACCAAGCCTGACATACCCTTCCACTTACGAAATCAGAAACAGACATTTTTAAGACTTTCTGTAAGGCTAGAAAACCACTGACAAAGACTAGATGCTGGCTAGTATGGTACAGGGACAAGTGGGGAATTTGTATAACAGTTTAACACAGTGAAGTATGCAAGGGCTTGAGCAAACATAGTCAACAGCACACCTCACTGGTGTTATGGAAGAAAGCAGCAAAACCTTAGGTATGCTTCAAAACAAGAGTTAAGACATAGTAGGCAGAAGGGTAATGCAACCCCATATTAATACCATTATTTTGCGTGAGTCATTCCCTTATTGGAATGAGTTATTCCCACTCTACAGGTTTCTGCAATGAGAAAAAAAATCACATTTTGGCTCCATGTTTTCCTGATGCTTTTCTGTGACAGATGTCAACGTCAGCCATCAAAGCACAAGACAATCCAGTTTCAGTATCTCACAGACAACAATGCAGTAACCTCAAGTTTTATACAGGAGTTTGATTTTACAAGAAAGTGCCCAGAATCCAGAAAGTTGATACGTAATACACCTATGCTTAGAAAGGTTCCTTAAATCAGTCACGATCAAAGGGTAACTAGAAGCCTCTGAAGGCCGTTCTCAGGTTAGGACTGCACTGAGCAGTGGAGATGTGATTTATCCATGTGCCACAGTCTAAAGAGCACTGACTAGCAAACCAGGAATAGTATGTTGTATGGGATTTTAAACCAGATATTTGACAAAACTGTATCTTTTTTCCTTTCAAATGCTGAAATAAAACTTTTCAAGACATTACAACTACAGCAAAAAGAGAACAAACAGGCATTTTTCTTTTATGCCTTCCAAAACAAAGATTTATTGTAGAATCATAGATGTTGGAAAAGACCTTTAAGATCATCAAGTCCAATCGTTAACCCAGCACTGCCAAGTCCACCACTAAACTGTGTCCCTCAGCACCACCTCTACACGTCTTTTAAATACCTCCAGGGATGGGGACTCAACCACTTCCCTGAGCAGCCTCTTCCAATGTCTGATAACTCTTTCAGTGAAGAAATTTTTCCTAATATCCAATCTGAACCTCCCCTGGCACAACTTGAGGCCATTTCCTCTTGTCCTATCCTCTGTTACTTGGGAAAAGAGACCAACCCTCACCTCTTACAACCTTCTTTCAGGTAGTTGGAGAGAGTGATAAGGTCTCCCCTCAGCCTCCTTTTCTCCAGGCTACACAACCCCAGTTTCCCTCGGCTGATCCTCGTAAGACTTGTGCTCTTGTGAACTTAGCACACAAAACATATTACTGATCTTATTACAAAATTGCCTTTGGAGACAGCTCTAGCAGTAGAGTACTGTGTGTAACTGATGTGACTTGGTTATGATTTAAAAATACTAACATCCTGGAATCTAGTGTACGCTAATTGATTCTTACAGGAGAGCTTTAGCATGTCTAATTAAAGCTGAGCCTCAAACCTACAATTCCCTAGAGCATTAATGCCCACCTTTTTTATTCAGATGGGGTAGGCCACACACTTCTTCCAGGAGCACAAAAGGGTTTTGCCATGGCCCCAGCAAACACGAAGCACTGCAGCCTGTGTGCCAGTGAATCCTGAAAGTGCTGCCTCCACTATGCAGGTTTGAAAACCAGTGGTTCTGTGCAGGTTTCTGAGAAGGTTAGAGAAAAAATTAGATACTGGCAGTGAACTGTAGTTTTTCAGACAGCAAAGAGTGGGTTACGTACACTGCTTTATCTCTTAGGCACTGCTCAGTTGGAGGAGCTGAGCTGCCCAGTCAGCAGCTCCCACTCCCAGTTCACCTCGAGGTCCTCCTAATCCTTACCACAGCACAGGGTAAGGGAGAGATCTGTGCCTCTGTCAGCTAGGGTGGAATATCCTCATTCCGGACTTTATGTATCCGGTTTTGGGGGTTTAATAGCCTTAAATGGAACAAGATCTCATTTATGAATCATGTGGGATAGAACAGAATACTAACAGACTTTGAGTAAAGCTAATTATTTATCTATCCAGACGTTATCTTTCAAATCAATAATGTATTTGGTACACTTAGTGAGCCATTCATCTCAGGACACCATCATTGTTTCTTGGAAGGCATCTTACCCCCCCCTCTAACAGACAAAATGTTGGGGGGGCAGTGAGAGCAGACAGCACAGTAAGCTAAATTATTTACTTTACACTGTTGTGAGTCAGTAACAGCCAGGAAAACTCAAGATTTCTTATATCTGTTCTCTGTCTTTCCCCACTTGGGCTTTTCTACCTTTCCATCAGAAAGCAATCAGCCAGGAATCCTCATTTGAAACATTAACTGACAGGCTGCCTGTATTCATTTTACTTACTGAGCAATGAAGTAGATCTCAGCCAACCCTCAACATTTATTATAAATTCAGGTAAAGAGAGACAGGCATTGCCACAGGTATGATTCTGTGATGAAGGCAGCCAATACAGTAGACTGCCATCCATGCTCACATACAGCAAACATACCCATCACTTTTTTTTTTGGTCAGAGAAAGTTATGTATCAAAATACGGTTGCCACCATCGTTGAGAACTGCGACTGCTCTTATCATCTTCTAAACCAAGACCTGACAACCAGCAATTACATGCTCTACAATGTCAAGCATGCCTCAGACGCTGCCAAGAAAAGCCACGTGATGTTTGAGCCATTGGCCTGCCCTGTTGGTAGTTGACTGTCAGAACCACGCAGGTGTATGAAGATGCAGGAATCAAAATTCTGTCCTCGAGCCAGACCCCTGGTGCAGTTGCATTAGAACAGGTTTACAGTGTGACAGCCTGTGGTTGGTATCTGCTACTTTGTTCACACTGATGCATTATTCTCAAGTGGTGCGCTGGTGCTCCTGTAGTGTGACAGGATTTCCCACCCCACTTCTCATTAGCGTTGCTCATCCATCTCAGTTTACTTCTACTTTCACAGCGTGCTAACGCTCTTGCCATCCTAATAGCATCATATTCTCATATATGATATTCTTTTCCCTCCTACAGAAGTCAGGCTTACTTATTTATTTATTAAAGAGAAGCCAGCAACAATGGGCTACTGGTCCCTGGAACAGATCCGCAGCTGCCTGAAGGAGACATGGGGAGCAGGCTAGGAGCCTGGCAGCAATCCACTTCTTCCCCCTCTAAAGCTGAAATTTATTTTTTTTATTTTTCTCTTCATTGGCAGACTTATTTCTTTACAAGCCAAGAGAAAGTTACATTTCAATTGCCTTTTTGGATCCTTCTCTAGTTCTACTTTTGTTCTTTCCCAAATGAGTACCTGTCCGTCCTCTGTCTCTTTTCTCCTTTGCTTAAGCAGGAACAAGGGTTGAACATGTGGTTGTAGTATCAGACCACTGCAATTAACCTGAGCCAGAAATACTAAGTCTAATTCATTTGCTCTCATCACTTCCCCATTATTTCAGCTTTATGAAAAGCAAGCCCTGAAGGAATATGCCGGCCATATCTTTACTTGAAGTGTCTGATACAAAGAAGATTCCCTGAAGACACAGTTTCTTCATAATTATTTGTTGTGTATGTATCCAACCAGCCTCTCCTTACACACACCACGCACGTATCCCCTGCAATTCGTGTACCAGTCCCATTCCACATATGCTGTTACCTGTTTTCAGGACAACCCCTTCTTTTAAAAGCAGAACAGAAAGTCCCACCAACCTCCCCCCATCTAAGCCTATTTTAAAAAGCAAGCCTGACTGAAACATCAAGTTCAACCACAGTGCACACTAAATAATTCTGTACAATTTAACTATGTGGTAGGTTCAAGTGGCAGAAAAATACCACTACTATCTGATCTGTGCTGTTCTCTCTTCCCACATATTCAGCTATGAAGAATCTTGACAGCAAAGGTGAATTAAAAAAAAAAAATCTTGAATACTAAGTTGACCTTTGAGCTGCCCTCAGCACTTGCACCATTTAGAATTGGACTTCAATAAGAAAAGCAAATACATGAGTGTAAGTCTCTGCGTATATTTCAATACCATTAACTAATAGATACATTCTTCACACTTATCCGTTCAATACCAGAGGATGAACATGAATCAGGTCAGCTCCAGAGATTATCTACTGATCACAAGTAGTTTAAGGTCAATTTTCAAAGCAAGCTAAAGATATCATGTGCCTAGGTACTGACAGAAGTTCTCAATGTGGTAATCTGAAGTAACTCAAAATATTTACAATGTCACCATCACTCAGATGTCAACACCTACGACATGTTTGGGTCACATCACCAGCACCAAGTTATTTAATGTTATGCTATTAAAAGACTGATCTACATTGCCATTTGCACTTCTCACCAACTTAGTACAGTATATCGTTACTTTTGCCCCTCCAAGGAAAAAAAAAAAAAAAAATCATCAATGTAAAAGCAACCATCATAAGCAGCAGTGCTCTCCAAAAGTTTACCCCTATAAATATAAACTGCTTGAGCTGCTGCATGATCTTTAGCAAGGAAGATTGTGCCCATGTTAAAAAGTGCTGGCACAGAGTTTTGTGAATAAAGTCTATATAAAGTTTCATTTTCAAGACATACTGTTTCAGCAATATTCTTGAACTGAAGGCCCATATATCTTCAAGTTATTTCAAACACCTTACTCCAACACCATCTTCATCTGTTGGCTATATGATTTTAAATACTATTCTTTAAAAGCCAATATCATAACAGTTTGTGGGAAGTAATTTGGATTTGCACATTTTAGTAATTTAAGACAAAGTCTTCTGCTGGGCTTTAACTCATATGACATAAAAAGCATCTAGAGAAAAGAAAATTCAATAGTATTACTTGGTTTTGATACAAGAACAAACCAATCAATACCAGTGCATATAATATAAAAAAAATTACATTCCTCCTCTCTCTGTAATAGGGAAAAGTTCAATGATATGGGGAAGGGAAAAGAAAAACAAACAAAAAACCAAGAACTCCCAAAAACACCACAACCAAAAAAACCCCAGCTTGAACTTCACATCAGCTGCTCAGAAGCTCTCTGCTGTCCAAGTGCTCATCTGACTTGTCAACAGAGGAGGTGCTACCATTCCACAGGGTACCAATTTTCACAGGTCTTACAGAGACTAGATTGAGTTTTCTTGCTGTTTCTTAGGTGTTCTTTTCCTTCCTGAGCTGACACTGAATGTTCCTTATTTTGAGCTTTTAAGTGCCTTTTTTTTTTTTTTTACAGGAGTATTGAAGCTAGCCACCAGAACAGATGTTACATGGGTGACAGCAAGTAACTCCGATTACTTAACGTACTTGCCTATAACCACATACACTTACCGACCAAACCCCACAGCCAAATGGTCACATGCAAGTGAAGAAACTGTTTTGAAATAAACCTATTTTGAGACAAGGTTCCTGAAAAATAACGCACATGCAGAGAGTGCATGCCAACACTCCTTGTTTTAGCAAGTTAACTCACCCCCCTGAACATGGATTCAGCATCACAGTCCATCTAGAAGGTGAGCAGCTCGCACCCAAAGGGCACACTATGCGAAGTGTGTGACACTACATAAATTCAGCCACTGCAAAATACTTGGAAAAACTCTACAGTCTCAAGTATTTCTGAAGGTCCATCCAGCTCCAATATGAGAAAACCACCTACAACAGCACACAGGGAAACGGTTTCCGCTCTAACTCCAGTCAAAGATTAAAGCGAAGAATTTGGTGAGACAGCTCAGACCAATATATTCGCTTAATATAACTGTTAAAAGCAAATTTAAATGCATTAAATGTTCCAAAGTGTTTGACAGCACAGATGATCCGTGTAGGCTCAGACCTTTCAAAAAAGCTTGTACTCACAAATGACTGCCTCTTTTAATCATCTAGTAAATTAGTATGAAGACTTCTTGACTATTTCAAGTATAATCAGTCATTCCAAAGTCCACACTATGACTCACTGCAACCTAGGTGTGTTTTAACATTCAGCGGTTGTTTTCTTGACGGGAAAGGGAGAGTCCCCTGCTGCAACAGTAAGATCACTTTACTTTCAAAACTGTAATTCAGCAGAAGTAAGCTCTTCATCCTTCTGGATTCAAGCTCTATGCATCAACTCCTTTTGGGAGAACATTAAGTAGTTTTCATACAGACCTCCTAGGACCATTAATATTTCAGTTTATATATTGAGGAAAAGACGCATATGCCTTTCCAGTAATGGCATGGCCTTAAGATGACCTGACAAAGCACTGTCGAAAGCAGACACAAACGTACCTGGCATGGAAATGGAGAGGGTGACCTAATTCATCTTTTCCATTTGGTTCTGAGTCTTTGTCTACATAGTTTTAAAAACTGGCAGTCAATATTTAGGATTGGCCCTGAATGAAGTATCTGGAATCCCACTTAAGAGATGCATTGGAAGAATGAGCTGCAGCATATCTGCCCACACTATTCCCACCTGTGGTTGAGATTAATTTCATCTAGAGTTTACATTCACTGCTTACCTTTCTCCTAAAACAAGAAGTTAGAAAATTCTGTGGTCCCCAAAGAACTATGTAAGCCAGGAACTAGAACTGTGTGGAAGTGCAAGTTCTCCTTTCTATAGATTTTAATCAGACAAAACCAACAATCCAGTGAAAGTCAAAGAATTATTCAAGTTTTTAGGGAAGAGTCTAAAGTTTTCCAGTTTCACCCTGCCAAATGTAGAAATGAGTCTTCAAAAAACTGTCATTCCCCTTTTGAATAATTATAAATTTTTGCTGAAGAAATAGCTATACAAGACAGCCAAAAGCTTTCAGGAAAATTTTCTTAGTATCAGACAGATTTATCTCAAATTGGATTCTAACATTCTTCAATGATTGCGTTTTCCATATTTCTAATTCCTCAAAATATTTCAAGTGTTATTTTCCCCTTAGTAAACATGTATTAATGAAAGAAAATTCTTCCTTTCAGAATCCTGACTACCTAAAAGTTTATTCCAACATCCTCCATTTGTGATCTTCTACAATACGATAGAATCAAACACAAAAGCCTAAATTTGCATTTAAAAATATTTCTATGCTCTGCAGCTACAGAAGCCCTGAAGGTATGACTAAATGATTGACTGAGATATAACTAGACCAACAATAGTCAAAATTAACAACAGTTACATGGATTTAAAATATGTTGCCCTTTTGCACATAACTGATTTTTAAAGTCAGCCTTTCATGCTAATAAATAAACTCCGGAGGGCCTAAAAGTTCCGTTGCTTCAGTTCTGCTTTCTGTTTGGGAGCCCTAGATCAGAGGCTTGTGATCACTGAAATCCAGAAAGATAATGAAACAGATGCACTTTCTTCCTGTTGCTTAGTACAGCTGGAAGTGCCTTTTGCATTGTCCAACTTCACCTTGAAGAAAACCCAGCAATGTATTATTTCATTCAATGTATTAGGAGTGTGCCAGTAATTTGTTATTCCTCATATGAGACAACCTACAACAATGAAGTCTAACCTTTAAGTCACAAAAACTAGAAGCCAACATTTCAGATAACCTTGTTATAACAATTTTTCATAGCAATTGAACCTTGACTTTCTTGCTAAGGCCCTGCCTACCTCCTTCTATTTATAACAATTTCTGCTTACAAGAATTTTGCAAAATGTATTCAGCTTCAGAACAGAACTTCCTGAAGGAGTTTTATCCAGGAAATATGAGACTGTCAGTCTGATAAGAGTGTATGTAGCACATTTAGAAAACTTATTGTCAGAGTAAATGGGAAGTTCTCTGTTTCCAGAGCCTAACATGACTCCTATATCCAACTCCTTCAGTGGATGGATTGTATAAATTACAGAATGAAGAGCGCTAGAGCAAGTAATAAACCTTTATCAATGTCAGAAAATGATAAATCAAACACTTGATTCCTTTAACAAATTAAAAGAAAGGTACAAGCAAAATCACAGCTAATTCAGGACTTTGTAGTTCATAGGTCTTTACATCTGATATGTTTTGGTGGGTGCACAGAACCACAGGATGTGAAACTCAGCACTTAGACATAGTAGGCAGTAAAAATAATTTAAGTGCCCAGTTCACATGAACTGTTATTCAGATGTACAGAGTGAATTAGCAAATTACAAGCTTACAAATCAGCTGTATGCTCAGCTGGAACATTCTGATATTGGTTCCGGCATCCTGGGAAGCAGAAAGGATAACAAGGAACCTGTAAATATCAGGCCAATGAACTCCATAGAGCCATATGGAGTAAGTGCCACAAATGCAGTGTTCAAGAACAGTCTTACTTACCTTAGCTAGTTAATCTGTCATAAAACTAGCTTCAAGTTTATGGTTAAGTACAAAAGTACTTAAACACCAACAGCAAGTAACATCTAGGGGCACTAGGCCCATCATTCTCAAAGACCAAGAGCACAAAACTAAAAGGGGCAAGATCTACACAAATAAGAAAACATTGATTAATCAAACACACAACTTCACTTACCAAACTTACAAAGAAAGTATATCCTTGCACTTTTACCAGCCCTCCCCACCCATTTTCCTCACTACCTTCCTCTGAAAGTCAGGTATCCCCCATTACTGAAAGCTTCTGTGCCCATACAGAAATCGGTACAATCTGCTGCTTTAATAATGTGCTAAACAACCCCAATTCATGCCATCATAAAGAAATCAACTGCTTACAACCTTCAAGCTCAAGTGTGTTCTTTCTTCATCAAGTTCTGTCTCTCTGATAAACAGCCTTCTATGTTTTAATTCAAAAAGGCATCTATCACGTTAGTATCTAATGTAGTAGAAATCCCTGTGAGACAACTGTCCAGCATGTAAGCATGACAATGATTTACAAAATCTGCTAAAAGCTTCACTGCATTAGCAGAAAAATAGAATTTGAGTCTTCGTTGTCCAGTTCTACCTAGTGAGCACATCCTACCTTCTCAAAGCCACCAAACCAGTAAATGTCCTCTAGGAAATGTAATAATTCTAGATCACAGAATTATAGAATGGCTAGAGTTGGAAGCGACCTTAAAGATCTTCTGGTTCCAACCCCCCTGCCATGGGCAGGAGCACCTTCCACCGGACCAGGCTGCTCAAAGCCCCATCCAGCCTGGCCTTGAACACTTCCAGGGATGGGGCATCCACAACCTGTTCCAGTGTCTCACCAGTCTCACAGTAACGTATTTCTTCCTAGTAGCTAATCTAAATCTACCCTCTTTCAGTTTAAAACCATTACCCCTTGTCCTATCACTACATTCCCTGATAAAGAGTCCCTCCCCATCTTTCCTGTAGGCCCCCTTTATGTACTGGAAGGCCACTATAAGGTCTCCCTGGAGCCTTCTCTTCTCCCGGCTGAACAACCCCAACTCTCTCAGCCTGTCTTCACAGGAGAGGTGCTCCAGCCCCCTGATCATCTTCATGGCCCTCCTGTACAAGTAGTACAAGTGGACTGAGGTATAGTATAGACAAAGCTTTAATAGCCTTGACTACAACCAGGCTAGTTAATCTATAGCTTAAACTCGTTAAAAAATGGTTTTGGCACTGGAGATAGATGAGGCTTTGGCTGCCCCATTCTCAACAGCTGGTCACCTGCGTCGGTATTATGATTTCCTATTTTCAATTACTCCACATCCTGCTTCTCACAGGATGTTAACATTCAAGACAAGCCTTTCAGAGCTGTTACTTTGCAGAAGTAGAATTCTTCAGTGGTCATTTCTTAAACTTTTAAGAACAGAGAAGCCATTGATCTTCAGGTTATTTTACTTTCAACAGACATAAGTTAACCCTATTCTCAGCTTTACCTCAAGATGGAAATATCCATACAAATCAAATCAGTGATCTAAACTCACCCTAGTAGCTTCTGAAAAAGGAAATGACACTCCACACACAAATAACATAATGGCGCAAGTTTTCAGAACCTCAGACAAAATACCTTGCTGCCATCTACCTTGTATCCTTGACTAGCTTGTTTGCATGTTTTAGAAATTCAGTATCCAGTTGGGGGGGGGGAGGGGGGGGGGCAGCAAGCAATGACTGCATGGGATGGAGGCCTCAGCTATCATCACAATTCCTTCAACAATTTTTAATTGGGCTTTAACAATTTTCAGCTGCTTCAAGAACCTCAGTGCATTCTAGGCTTTATTTCTGCAAGTGTCAGTCCTTTCTTAGAAATGGATTCAGTTTACCTTACACAAAAGTATAGTACTCCAGCAGCAGATTCTAATGAAGGGCAAAAACTGACGTAAGAGAGAAGGTACAACTGTGAATAAGTCAAGTTCAAATCATGAATTTAAGTTTCAAGCATACTGAACTAGAAAAGATTCATGCATTAAGTTCCACAATTCTTATCACAAATGTGTTGTTTGCTAGAAGTTGGGCTAAGAACACAAAAGAGAATCAACTCTCTCCCCACATATTACCTTTCATCAAAAAAGACAACTGTTATTCCAAATTAAAACATTCGCTCCACAATTTCAGATTTGCCAAGTAACGTTCCCAACGTAAGGTCTGGCTTTGAGTCATGAAGTAGCTAGTCCTTTTAGTCAGTTACTTAAAAAGGATAAGTCGATACCATTTGCTTTAATTTACAAAAGGCAAAAAAAGTAATACTTGAAACACTGTTCCAACCACTATCAGGACGGATAATTCAAGTCCAAAAGTGGTATTAACTTAAGTGATTAGTATGCCTGACCTTCAGAATAAAACTGCCATCCTACATCGTTCCCAGTGTCAAAAGACTATAATATCCTTTTACTCGGATGCCAGCATTTCACCTCTACAACACTAAGTATTTCTGTATAAACTCTGTCAGTTCACTGAAAATAGGAAAGCAGAGAAAAAGGATTAACAAGACATGAAACTCTAGTAAATTGTTCATATTGCAGCATCAAGCTGATACTTAATGAATCTGTTAGACTTCTGCACATATAATAAGAATAAAGAATTCACTTTTCTGTAGGCCAAAGGTAACAGTAGAGAAAAAACAGGGTTATGGTCAAAGATTAATCATCTGACATTAGATATTTTAGCTGACATGAGGAATCTATTTGCTGCTGCAAGAAAATACCAACTTCATTTTCAAAGAAGCTCTGAACTTGTGTTGAAAAAACGCTGCTTTGAACATTACCTTCTAGTATGGGGATTTTTGTTTTGTTTATTTTTAAGTTATTAACTTCAGAACTAGATCTACAAAACAGGCAAAAATCACAAGTGGACATAGATTTTTACCCTTGATTTTATTAGCATTTTTTGTTTCTTAATTACACAAAGCAGAAGTAGTAACAACATTGCAGTAGGGGGGGGAGGAAGGAAAGGGGAGCTGGCAAGAGCAACACACTAATACACTTTCAACAATTAACACTGCAATCTCACAGAAGATCAAACATTTACAAGCATTTTCTCAAACTTAAGACAGTAAAAATTGAAATAAGCTACACCTTAGAGCTCAAGACTATTTCATCACAGGCACTGCTGCAGGGTACAGAAAAGAATCAACAGCACAAGTAATGTAACTTTTGGTCCATTTTTAAAAGTTCACAATGCCCTTGTTAATTTCTAGAAAAAATGGCCAACATGGGCCTGACACAGTGCAATGTAAAACTGTTTACAGAGGACACCATAAAAATAGATGTTTGGAAACAACTGAAAAGCCTCATATATGTAACTTTTCTATGAAAAAACTTAAAAGCATATTAAAATAAACTTCTTAAGGTTCAGCTAGAGACAGAGGAGTAAGTAACCATCAAGACACAGTTGTTTCCAAGCTTTAATGATTTTAGCCATTGCATCTTCATCAAGTTTTAAACTGGGGGCATGTAGTCATCAAATCTCATCTCTCTTGCTCTACAAAGAGCTCCAACATCAGGACCCAGAAATTGAACACTGGCAGAGCGCTCCCAAATACACGTGAAAAAAACCTCAAGTTGCAGGTGGAGACTGAACTCCTTCCAGGCAAGGGCTGATGTCCATCCTTCCTTCACACTAATTCTTTCTAAAGAAGGAAGGAGCTTGAATGTAACGTGGGTCATTACTATGCAAAGGGACTGAGGCTCTCAGCAAATCCAGTGGTTTGATCCCTACCCCAGAGAAGTTCCAATTCAAAAGTTACCTTTTTTGAAACCCTGAAGTCACTAAACATCAGGGTGTACATACAATAAAGCATTAGTCTTATATCATACATTCCATCTTCAAAGTTTCAAACACTATTTCACAATATGAAAGTTGCCGCGGCACCCTCCTTTCTATATTATCTAGTATCTCTGCTTGAAATCACTCAGAATAATATAAAGAAACATGAACTTTGTGCTCAGAGAGTATATGAAACAATGTAGTTCAACTTTATCTTGGAGAAAAAATAAACTTGCCAACCTGTTTCTTTATTCAGGGACAAGAGAGTTTCAAGAACAGTTTCAACTGTGATTCATAAGGCATGATTCAACATTAATTCTCTACATTACCAAAGAATAAGTCAATCAATACAGGGACTTCAATAAAACCTGCTAGTGCACCTTTCAAATACAACATTTGTGCAAGTTGTTTGACAAAGTCATACCATTTCTTCATTAAAGAGCCACTCTCACCTGAAAGACCAGTCATAAAATTAACAGTTAAAAAGGGTTCAGATCACATCTACTCCTACTTGCGAGATAGACAGTTAAAGCAATGTCTTCACTGCTTGGCATGAGATGGAATATCTTACCATGACGACTGATGGTGGTTATAAATTAATTAGTAAAAGTTTCAGTTTTATTTATATATATCTATATATAGATATCTCAACATAATTTTGCATGTTTGTATTCTAGCAGGGATGAAATTTACGTTCCTTATCAAACCATGCCCTAAAACAAGGCCTTACTTAATTGGCTTGAGGCATTCTTTATGGGGGGGGGGGGGGGGGGAGGGGAGTAATTGCAGATTCAATGTTGTTGCCTTTCTAATAAAAAGTTAGCAGTATTTTGTAATGCTAGCACAAGTATGTCTAAATGAAGGTTTCTACAACAGCATGTATTTCATTTTGAAAAGCTGTGCCATACCAGTAATAAAATTTAAAAAAAGCCTTTTGAAAAAACTGTTAGTAGCATGACTAACAGCAGTTACACTCCACCCAACACATCCACCCTTGCTAAATCCAAATACTCCAGATGACAAGCAACCTTTCCATACTACTTGCCAGCAGTTGTTTCAGTTTAGCTGCCTTCCTAGAATTAAAAAAGCATCTCTGAGATTCAACTTCAGAGACCTAAAAAAGCTGCAAGCAGTTACTATAGTATTAGTAAAGAGGAAATTACCATTCAAAGGAGTCAAACCCATCCTTTGTACTGCCTGCACATTGTGAGTTCCAACCTCTCAGATGCTGACTCATGGATCATAGGAGTGGTAGATGGAGGAGGAAAGGGGGAGAAGCAGAACAGAAGGCAACTGCACACAGTCCTCAAAGGAAGACTAAAAATCGGAAGGCTTGCAGTAGATAGCTGACATCTCCCCCTACCAAAGGAGGGCACACCTTTGCCAGCAGGGCAGAACAGGAAAGGCAACACAGCTGTAGGTTTCAGTCTTCACTACTTCCTGCTGCCTTCCAGATGAGAAGGGAAGGAGAGTGTTGCCAACCAGGACACGGCTGAGAACACAGAAAGACTAGAATGCAGGGAAAAATTCAGCTAGCATGGGAAGAGCTTGCTTTTCCTATATCAGAGGTTTGTATTAGCACAGCTACCAGACTACCTGCTGTCTACCATTTGATGCGACTGGAATAATTTCAGTATAGACACTGTGTGAAATGGCTTGCTACCTTTATCAGAGACATTCAATCTCCCCACAGAAGCACGAGCTCCTCGTTAAGATGGCACAGCAACCAGTATAAGATTTTACGCATAACCTTCTCTTAGGAACTAGATTTGGTAGAAAGACAGAGTGAGATTAAGAAGTCTGAAGAGTGAGCTTTATGTTGAGGTCCCAAGAAGTTAGTTCTGAAGCGAGGCACTGAGGAGAACGAGAGGAGTGACAACAGCACAAACGCTGGCACTCCGTCACCCAGGTTCTAGTGAAACTCTTTGTCACAGGAAACGAATCAGTGCCCTACATAAGCCATATCATTTTCAAAAAGGTGAAAGTTTTACAACTTAACTATGCCTGTAACTGAAGAAACAGCTTCTTTGGAAGACACGGCCTCTTAAATATATTAAGAAATTAACCAATTCATTAAGCTAATAAATTTCAACATTATTTTCAAGCAAAGATAACTCTATTTGACTGATTCAGGAAAAAAAACCCCAAAACCTAGGTGGCAGCATGCACGGAAGCATATAGGTATTTTCAGCACAATCCAACGAAGTATTTCCCCTTGTACATCAGCCAGAACACTTAATCAAGAAGCAAATTCAGTTACTTCCAAACCAGTCAGCTTTAAATTCAGGTCTCCTAAACCAATCTAGGCTAGATTTACCTCAAAAATTATTTCCTATAGACTTGCTTCTTCCTGTTCGCAATACTAGAGGCCAACCCCCCCCAGTAACTAACAGAAGCAAGTAAACCTCTGAAATCTGCCACACAATTACTACTGCATTACACACATGAAGTTTCCTGCAGCCACAACTCCCTGGTCACCCTGCACCGAGAATAGGGTGCAGCAGCCTCCACACTGCTGGCAAGTGTCTCTTCAGCTCCCGCTACAGTGCAGTAGTTTCATTATCGATGGCATCTGGAATTCTGCTATTTGTACAGAAACACATTCCTGGGCTTTGATGCATGCTCAGGGTGTCATGCCAGTCTTCAAACCTTAGTTTTTACATTATTCCAGAATTACTGCAAATTCATCTTAAAGATTCCCCTGAGAAGTCAGCTTGAATCTGACAAAGCCAATTTCTACAGATCTTTATTTCCTGTCTTCAATATACGTCTTACTTCATAAAATCATATTTTATATTTTAAAAAAATCCTCAAAATGTCTCTTAAAGACCCCTTCATAGTATTTTTCTTCATGAGAAACAAACGAAATACATACCCAGTTACTTTAAATGCTTTTAACAGGCTATTAGCTCTGATCTGAAGAAATAAAGGGGTTTTCTCATTTTCTCTTCAGCTTATCTTATGAATAGATAAGCTTACTAACCACAGCACAAACAGGCATGAGGTTAAATTCTCTGCATCTCTGCAATTACCTAGCGCAATATTGCATATGGATCACTCTATCCAAAAACGTACTTCAAATACACTCAGAATTGAGTGTATCTCAAATACCTCTACACATATGGGGCCCCATAGCAGAGTGTAGATGATCTTCCTCCTCACAGCAACGCACATAACGGTTGCAGAAGTTACTGCACTGTCTTCCCCTGCCCCAGCATAGTACTTCAGATGATATTCCCCAGCCAAGTTTCCAGTCTTATTCCCTAGTAGAGCCGTACACACGAATACTGTATTTCTTTCTCTTAAAAAAAACAGAAGAAAAATCTCCACTCACCAGCACAGTGGTGCAGATGGACCTGAGCTCAGACTCCACCTTCTCCCGATAGTCCTTGATAAGCTGCATCTTCTTGTCACTGGTGTCCGTCTTCTGCTCAATGCTAGAGATGACCCTCCAGGCAGAGCGCCGCCCCCCCACTACGTTCTTGTAGGCCACTGAGAGCAGGTTGCGCTCCTCGTTGGACAGCTCGGCACCTTGCTCTGTTACTGCCTTCATGCAGGTTGCCATATCATCGTAGCGCTCAGCTTGCTCAGCCAGCTTGGCTTTCTGGATCAACTCGGTCTTATCCATGGTGGCTGGCAGTGGGGCAAGAACAGTATAGTAGCAAAAGCAGGAGAAGCTGGGGACGTCACACTATCAACACGAGAACGCACCTCAAAACCTGCCAGAAAGAAGACAGTAACCGTGACGCTAAGATAAAACACTACAGAACACAATCTTACACCACCCCTCACAAACCACCAAAAAACAAGGATCATGCTGAGCCTCGCCTCCCCTTCCCCATGTCCAGGAGCTTCTTGTGGAGAGATGGCCTGCAGCACCGTGCCCTTCCATGCAGGGCTACAGGGAGAGGCACTCGTCTCTAGGGCCCACCCCTAGGGAAACCACGACCTAGAAACCCAACTGGGGAAGGCGCGCTCAGTGCTAGCCAAGGGACAGCAGCCTGAAAACCAAGCACTGGAAATAGCAATTTTTTCCATCAGAGCAGACTTTCTGTCCTCACCCTGCTTTCCTTCCTTATCTGAACACATTAAGACGCTGCCTAACAAGGACCTGAAGAAGGATATCTAGTGACCAGCCTGCCTGAGGGGGCCTTGCCCAAAGCCCGCCCTTCCCCCGTGCACCACAAGCCCTGCAGGTGAGAGCTGAAGATGCCAAAGCCCGGAGAAGCGGGGGAAAATAAGTAATAAAGAAGCGCGACGAGCTCGTCCCAGAGAAGGCAAGGAAGGGGTTAAAACCCAACGGGCTTCGCCTCATGGCGGCGGGGCACGGCGGGCGGGGGGAGGCGGGGAAGCCCGGGCCTCGCCGCGCTTTACCGAGCGCGGCAGGGTCCGGGCCTCCCCGCCTGCCCTCGGGCGGGAGTGGCCGCGGCTCCGGCCCCGGGATGGCGGCCCCACACTGCCGGTGTGGGAGCGCGGTGGCGCGGCAGTGGGTGGGATCTCGGCCTCGGCGTCCCCAGGGACGGCGGCGGGGGGTGAGTGGGGGAGGGGAGCCGGACGACGGCGGGGCCGGAGGGAGGGCGGCCGGCGCTGCCCTCGCGGCGGCAAGGGCGGAAAGAGGAAGCCCCGCCGGGTGCGAAATGGCGGCGCTTGGCTGGCTGCGCCTCCCGCTCCCCGGGGCCGCCGAGCGCTCCACGCCGCGATCACAAAATGGAGGACGCGGCAGGCAGGCAGGCAGGCGGCAGGCAGCGGCAGAGAGGGGCCCGCACCCGCCGCCGGGACGCAGCACGGCGCTCACCTGAGTCCGCTGCGCTAGGCCGGGCCGCGGGCGCCACCCGATCGGCTGCCTGGCTCGGGGCTGTGGCGGAGAGAAAGAGCCGCTCCCGTCTCCGGCGAGAGCCAGCGCTAAAGGGCGTTGGCACAGGCAAGCCTACCCGCTGCTCAGCCCGCGCCCACGCGGCCAATCGCAGCCTGGTCTGCCAGTACGGCTCCGCCCCTCCGCGCCCCGACGGCCAATCCCAGCAGAGCGCGCCGCCGCGGGGGCGAGCGCAGGCAGGGCACAAGCTCGGTTGGCCCGTGGGCTGCGGCTGGGGCCACGGGGTTTCCTCCAATTAGATCCAGGGTGAGATGACGTCACTGTCGCCATGGTGATGCTGCCGCCCTCGGCCCGCCTCTCCCCTCAGCCGCCGGCGGGCGGGAGCTCCCGCAGGAGCGGGGCGGCGAACCCGGCCCGGCCCGGCTGCCCCTGAGGTGGCCCGGGCGGGGTGGGAGGAGCGGGTATGGCCGGCGACGGCCGTTGGGCTGTCCGGGAGGGGCTGTGCTGGGGCAAAGTTCGCCTTCCCGCGGCCGGGGAGGAGAGGGGCTCGACGCGGCCTGCCGCCCCTCCCTGGCCGTGCCCCAGCCCCGGGGTGGGGGCGGCATGAATTTCATGGAGACTCTGCTCCTGACACGGCTTTTAGGTTCTCAAAAGCCGTTTTCAAGTGAGGGTGGCTGCGCTCTGTCCCTGGGAGCCGGGTGACGGGAAGGTGTTCCTGAAGAGTTCGTATTCCTGAGGCCCTGTGCAGGGGGAGGCGAGCATTTCACATAAGCAACAATCAATATATTTACTTTTTTTCCCCTTCCTGATTTCAGATTCTCAGAGACTGGAATCTTAGGTCCATGCTATGATGTATGAATAATAAAATGTTATCCATCCATGAGTGATAAACATGAGGCACCTATTGCCATATGTATGTCGAAAACCCCGGCTGAGTGGATGCGTGATTTTGTCTGCACTCACGGTGCCTCAGTCTCAGCGCATGTGGTAAGGACACAGTGGGTTTGTGCTGTTTGTCCCGGCATTCAGCATACAAAATCCACCATGTGGATCAAATGCATCTGGTCTGTCAGGGCTAGTTCGGGTTCACCTATGTCTTTATGCAGCACCGAGTCCCTGCACAAAGTGATGAGATTTCTCACCTTTAGTTTCAGCATCACCAAATATAGTCATGCGGAGGAACTCCAGCATCCAGATGGGATGATGAATTCTCTGAATCAACCCCAGGATGTTATTGTCTCAACTCGTAAAGCTCTTCATCTGTGTTTGGACTGGGACTGGGATTATGTACGTGGAAATTGGATCTATGCCGTGAACAAGCCACTCTCTTTGTCATTTGAGTTTGGGAAGCATTTATTCTGTTATAAAAAAGGACCTATCAGTAACACCTTTTTTCAAAGTTAATGAAACTGTTTCAGAAAGTATTACTCTACTTCTGAAACTACTGTCCTGGCAACTTGCTACCATTTTAGGTTGCCTTTTTATTCTCCCTTGTCAGTAGGATATGCTCTCATTTTCACCAAAGTCCCTAATGATTATCTTCATTTACACATGAAGTAAAGACCAAAATTGACCAATTTGGTAACAAAGCCTTTTTTGATTAACATCTTGTCTCCATCAGAGATAAAACTAACTACTCCACCTATACTGCACAGCACGGGTGAGTGGGTTTTATTTGAGGAAGGACAGCTGACCTAGTCAAGGCTATCCCCTTCACTGATGGCCCTCAAAAATGGGGAATATATTAGAATTAGCCTCATACAGTTTAGTTCACATCTCTCTCCCACCTACCAAGAGGTTGCGTTAAGAAATGCAGAACCATCTTAAAAGCTGGTAAGTGCCTGGGCATAGCAAGTCTGTGTGTACAGAGCTGTGAGATGAATCCAGACTTAACTGCACACGTGACGCAGAGTCTGATACATATGTGCAGAGTAGCTGCGTGGCCTGTGAGCTGCTGCTGCAGACCTACAGTGTGCTGCAGCTGCTTGCTTTTCAGGTTTGGGTCCTGTGGGCTTATGTGCCTTAAGACTGCACTGTGATATGATTTTTAATCAGATAGTCATAAGCTCATTTCCCCAGAGGAACCCTATTGCTAAGTAGGAATGCTGTTCTTTGGGGAGCTTTTATGAAAGGAGGCTCAAAGAGTTTATTGTGTTTAGTTTAGCAAAGTAAAGGTTAAGAGGAGATTTGATGTTGTGTCCTAAGGACCGTAAGCGACATGGATGTAGAATTGTTATTTAAATGTGTGTAAAATGGACATTAATGAATTTAGGCTGTGAATTAGAAGATTTGGGGTTTTCAGAGCAATGAGGTTGTGGAACAACTTCCCTGTGCTGAGGCAGAAAGCCCATCCACTTTGAAAGTGGACCTGATCGATTCATAAAAGTGCTTATGTGATGTAGTTACTTGAGATAGCAGGAGACTAAACTCCAGAAGCTTTCCAATTCTGTGTTTCTATTTAATGTTTCTTTTATTGCTCATTCCACGTACACTTTAATGTACAGTTTACTGCATAGCATTATCCTTCATTGAATAAAAAAAAAATTAATTTCCTTTAGAGAATTTCAGGAGTGCTATCATCCTACTAACCGTTAATGACTTTACCCTTGTCACACCATTGTGAAATGGTTGGCATTATCTTGTCTTATGTCCAGGAAATGAAAAACGTCAACACTTCTGGATACCTATGTGGAGAAATATAAGATCTTAATTTCCAGAGTGGTAAATACTAAATCAAAGACCTTCATTTCCAGGGTGGTAAATGCTTTATGCTGCTCGGCATGTACTGAAGGTCCACCTCCCACTGACTTCTGATGCACCTACTCACATTCAGCATCTTAGCAGCTCACACCACAAATTACTCAACTGGGATGTGGGAGAAGAACGCGGAATATATATAATGCAAATTCCTTAGACTTACATGTGAACTTTACAACAGAGTTAGAATCCAGTTTCCTAGAGGCTCAATTATTTGCCGTAACTATAAGACTCTCCTTTCTTTTTCCCAGCAGAACCAGCCCCCTCCATCACATGCTTTTTCATCTCTATAGGAAATGAGGTAGAGATGGTACAGACAGCAGCTTCCTTCCCTACACTCTGTACAACAGGTACATGGCAGGTGAAGGTAGCATCTCACAAAGCAAACATATAGCATGGTGAATTAAAGTAAACACACAAATGAAGACTTCTGTCATGGGATTTACATAGGCTGCCATCAAACATCAGTATGAGTGAGCTCTTCAGATCCGCAGCATACTCCTGTACTATCTGAAATAGCCCTGTCGTGGGTAGCAGTAGAAAAACTTACTCATTTTGTCCTGCCTTGAGTGGGATGACGATTCTTTACAACTAGTCTCATGTCTGTTTGCTTAATGGCGAGAGAATGTATTTCATGTTTATAAAGGCCCTGTGTTCTGGTGATTAAGGACTTTTCTCTTTTGCTCCCATGCTACTTCCTGTCATCTTCTTTGCCTTATTATCTGCCCTAATTTACATTGCTATCCCATCTCCTCCCCTTCTGATTCCTGCCTTCTGCTCAGCTCCTGCCCATACGCTCTCCATCTTGTTCTCCTTGCTGTCATTCTTTCTATAGTTGTACCCTCTGCCCTTCTTTTCTTGTTCCAACTTCTAGTAAAACTGGGCAGAGAAGAGGACTTGCTCAGCCGGACTGGATGTTTAGCAGTCTTATGTGAGAGCTGGAGTCTGAAGAAAATTCTGCTAGCAAATTTTAAGATGTCAACTGAGCATACTAAAATTGAGTTTTCTCATTAGGTTTTCTGTGTTTGGGTACTTTTCCATGAAACCAGCAAAAGACTTAACTTCCAACTGGCCAACTTCTTGACGTGTTTAAAGGAGCCACTCTGGTGGTTGTACATGTTGGAGTTCTTCAGTAAAAACTTATATTAAAAATAAAAATTCACCCATGTAAGAAGCTAAAGCATCATCAGTGTCCAGTGAGTAACAAATAAATGCAAGCTAGCAGTATCAAGCTCTTTAAACATTATTTAGCCCGATTCTACTAAATCTGCTAGTATCTGCATTCTGCTGTGAGGAAGGCCACAGGACTCCTTGAATTTTAAAAATACTTGCATGGTTCCTTCATTACTGAGATAAACTAATCACTTCAGGGAGGACAAGTCTCTGAAGGAAGTTGTTGAGTGTGTAGCTAATGGTGGGTGCTGTTTCATGCGAACCATTTTCTTCTGCTGGAAGAAGAGGAATCAAGGAATACTTCAGTTAGGAAGGTGACTGTCAGCATGGGAGGGTGGTACTGAACCTCAGTTTTGCTGCTGAGTGCCATTTGTCTGGTTAAACTGACTGGAGGATAAGTGTATCTGCATGTTGGGAGTAGTTTGATCTTTGCTGATGAAGGCTGATATTGATGAATATTGATATCTGCTGCAGGGTAAATGCTGCTGTAGTCTGATATACCAAAGCAGCTACTGATAAAGGTTGGTAGTAAAAACTCAGCCTTTGTCTGACACTTTTTCTTCCCTCTTACCATTACAGTAATTGATGTTAAATTCCACTCCTCTTTCTGGGGGTGCAGTATGTATCACATTATTGCACATAACAGTGTTTCTCTGCATCCTTTCCTCCAGTGGCGTGTTGCACTGAAGACTGAAACAGGCTCTGGGGAGCAGAATCAAACCTATGTTACCTTGATGAGCTGTCTCCCCGCCTCAGACACCTTTCCTTTACTCCTACTGGCCTGTGAGGGAGGATGCTGGCTAAACAGGACCATTCCTTTCTTCGTGCTGTTGGCATAAAAAATACAGGTTTGGCAGTGCTGATCCTAAAAAGGTCTAGTGAACCTCTCGTGAAGTGGCTCCAAAGCCCTGGGGCCTCACTGTGCTGCAACTGCCAAGAGCCACCCATGGAGGGGTCTCATAGGATATTCTTCTCCAGGAATACCCCGCACCGCACGAGTCCAGTAGGACACAAAGGTTTCGCAGATCTCCCTGGGGCCTCTCGTTTTCCCTGGCTCTGTCCCAGCAATTGTGACTTGCAAGTGGGAGGACAGAGGAGCCAGCTGGAGCTCAGTGGCATCCCTGAAAGTTGAGGTGTGTCTTTTTTTGTGGAAATGAAACAAATAATGTTTTAATGGCTTTTGTTCAGTTAAATGCAACTTGCTCTGCCAAAACATGATAAAGGGCCCTCTTTTGCATGAACAAACAGGAGTGGCAAAAGCCACCAAGATTGTCAAGTAAATTTTATCCTCCTGAAGCTTATGGTATTAGGAGGCAACAGTAGGGCCCCTAGAATTAAGATAAATGCAGCTAATTTCCCTTTAATGGTGATTTGATTATTCTTTCATTACAAGTAACTAGTTCCCTTTTCTAATTATATAGCTTGCTTTTATCCAAGAAAAATTACCCAATTTATGGGAGTGGACCATTAAAGTCACTCATCCATGAACAGTTTATTGTGGTGCTATGAGATTGCTGGTTTCAGAAAATGTCTATATTGCAATAGATATGTATAGATTTTTGGCTCTTCTGCTGTTTTGCCAATGGTCATGACAAATGAGAAAGCAGATAGCAGGAGTGCTCGTGCAAGGCAAAAATGAAATGCAGAGGGCAGAGAGCATAAACCCTGCACACATTGGCCATGTCTTTAAGGGAATGAGAAGTATTGGAGGGCAAGGGAGCACTAGGGAACAAGACCAAAATGCATAAAGGTGCACTGGTACTTGGGAAGGCTTCATCAGTTGTTTAGTAAATTTGGGGAGAGCTCTGCCTGTTATGCCTTTGATCTCTGCACTTCTTGCTTTTTATCTTTATCTTCTTCTGTTTCCCCTGCAGCAGCCATATGAGCATGGTATCCAAATGGAAGAAGGGACATCAGTCAAACAGATTACACAGCAGGGGCTGGAGAAGGGGCATTGGAGGTGTGGTTGGGAGCATGGTGAGGCTGTGAGAAAGCCTCAGATCCCACAGGCAGGTCACTGCAGGCCACTCTTGTTAGTTTGGTTGTCTAAACTGGTGTAGCTGTGGTGGGCTAGGGACGTCAGCGGGTGAAGGTGGTGCAGAGAGGCAGTATCTCTTACTAGATCGATTAACAGTTGGAAGAATAGACAAGCATTTGATGTGACAGCACCCAATGTAGTTTCTCTATGTAATCTAAACATACTTTTTTGTTCTATGCCATATAATATTAAGGCTGATGGGTATTTGAAAGTCAAGTAGGGGGAAATTGACTGGTAAAGGAATCCTGAATAATTATACCTGTACACTGTAGGTAAGCTGGGGTAATTCCCCACATGGAAACTCTTCTAGAAAGCAAGCCACTTTTATTCTGAAAAACCATGTCTGCTAAAGGAGCAATAACAACAAACTACAATTATCAGATTATTCCCAGTGTAGGCAAACCAAAGGAAGAAAAGAGAGAGGACAGAAAAGACAGAGATGGGAAGAAGGTAGTGAAGCAGTTAACCAGAGATACCTGTGCAAAGATGTGATATAACTATCCTCTCTCATGTGAACTTTATAGGCTAAAATAGACCTTGTAGTAAGACTCAGAACTTTGTTTAAAGGTAAGATATTTTTTCAAACTCAGTTTTGAAGAGTTCTTGCTTTTCTGTCAGCTCAACGTGGCAGTAGGATGTGTATGTATTGAGTTTTTCCTTACAATTTGTAAAGACAATTTTCTTGGTTATGAGTTTAGTTTGGACTCAGTACTGTCTTCCTTGTACAAAGATCAGAAATCTGAGGAATATGAAAAGTGCATATTAGATCTCTAGCTAGTTATGATTATGTACCTGGTACACCATTAATAATGATTTATATACAGAACGAAATAATCCTTCAATGGAAGAAGGGGATCGCATATGCATATATATACACATATGTATATATATACATACATACATATGTACATATTTTAGGCTGAAATGTCTTTGACAAGCCAAGAACAGGACACTATATATGCATCTTTAGTAACTGAATTCATTTTGGCAATTAACTTACTGCATCTTTGCTTTACTGAAATATTTTATCACCAGTGTACTTATCTGCCATCGTTATAAGCAAACTGCCTAATGATGGCCTGTGCTAATGCAAATTGTATCATTTAATTGCTTGCGTTAATGTTGTAGGAAGTCTCGGATACATAGGATGAGCGTCATGGAGCTACAAAAAAGAAAAAAGAGCTTCAGACTGGTGACAGAGGTATCTAGGCAATGGATTGCCTCCTACATTAGTGGGTGAGCTTATCAATAGGAGGTTTTGCCTTCTGGGGAAACCTAAATGAGAGAGACATCTCCCCTTTCCCTCTTTTCATGTTCTGCTTCTAATGGGAGTAGAGCCTTCTGTTGAGGTAAAGATCAATGCTTACACCAAATAGCCCAAAAAAGAGCAAGATAACACACTGCCATGTGTAGTGTTGGTATGTAATGCCATTTCTGCAGTGGGAGATACTTCTGAATAGAGAGAATCACATGTGGTCCTGATTCATGGATGAGTACATGAGGTGTTTAGTCTGAAGGTGCTAGATGTTAAACAGTGATGCTGGGAGGAGTTTTCAGATCTAATTTCCATATATTTGAACACTGGAGACTTTCAAATAGAACACACAGAAAAGATGTAATTAAATCTCAGCATTTATTTTATTCTGCTTCTTTATGGGATTCCTCCTCCCAGGGCAGCTAAATGGTTCCTGTTTTTCTCAAAGTATTCTTGTTTGTGTAACCTTCAGTAAAGTGTTTTTGAAAGGTTAGATGTTATTGTTATGTAGTTAGCATTGCTCCCCTTCTTAAGAACAGCCAATTCTATGAATTGATCTAATTTATGTAAGTTTAAATACAATGTTTCTATAAATCTTTGCCTGTGCTGAAAAGCTATGCATGGATCATTAAAATCATAAGATAATTAAGGGTAAAGCTTTAGTACAAAATGTTATATTAAACGTATCAAATATTTCATAAATCTGTTTTTCTGGCATCACAGATTACCACTTTTCTTAGCTATTTTATTCAGATGTTGTCCTGGAGAGACAGTGTCTTACATTCCTGGGTGCGATATTGGAGGAGTACTGGTTGACCACTTTGTTTTATTGTTCCCGTGCCGCTGTTGTCGAGCTGAGTAGGAAATTACTGTCCTGCTCTGTCAAACTCTTCAGGAATTCAGACTTCTTACCCTGCAGAAGAAGGTTGTAGAACTTTTCTCATGAAAAAAGAAACCATATTTCTACAACATGAAGGAAAGCACTCACCTGGTATGCGAGATCTCTTTTCAAGTTCCCATTTTGCCATTTTTTACTTCATTGGGTTATTTTAAATGTAAAATGATCTATCCTGTCTTTTCCTTATCTCCGACACAAGAAACTTTTCAAAGTAGAGGTTTTATTGATCATTACTTTTCCAGCAGCCCCTCCTCATGTTTCAGCAGATAACTTTGGACCAGAACCAGCTGTTATTTCCTGGCTTCAGTCCAAATTTTTCCCTGGAAATAAACACATAAAATCTCCATCCTTCCTATACTATGGAATCAATGTGCACAATATTGAAGAAATGTTTGGCTATATAATATGATGCAGAAAGCTAAGCTTTTGATATTCATTGTAAGTAGGTTTTCCTTCTCAGCATGCATAGTTTAAAAAATATGTTGTGACTGTTATTCTGGCTATTGTACTACCCTATACTGGAATCTGTATCAGAATCATAAAAAATGCTACATGAGGAGAGAACCTGCGAAGACATTTTCCCAGAATGTATCAGAAGCAAACTTTCTATGAACAAACTAATAAAATTCATCCTTCTCAAGGCAGCAGTCAATGCCTCCTTCATAGGAACCATCAAAATCTGTGGCTTGCGCACATTGTTTTCCCAAATATGATATATTTTGTCCAGTGTGCCAAATGCATCAGATCTTGTTTCCTGAAAGTCAGTTTCTCCCACTCTTCTCTCTCTCTTTTTTAAAAATTCTTTTAGATAGAAAATGGCCATGAGCTATACCTCTCAAGCCTGAAATTTCTGCTTGAAACGGTGTTAGTGGGACATGACACAAAGTGCTGTGCTTCAGAGTTGGTATCATAATGGGCCGGCTTTCTCTTTAGACCAGCACCCTGTTGTGTTGAGGTTTTTGAACTATAAGATGGTTCTACCATTTCAAATAGCTCATCTTGATTCCGAATACGTTTGTAAGAAAATGGTCCTTTGGTAAAGGTGATTGGATTTGAGATTCTTTAGAACTGGCAGGTAATCATTACTGAGGGCAGAAAAATCTTAAATGAAAAAGGTTGTGTCCATAGAAAAGTCTTGTAACGTGTTCTTGGCTAGGTAGCTGCCCAGATAAGTTCTAGGCATGGCAGGGAAAAATAGAGTCTGTATAGTAGTGATGTGAAATAACAAAGACTTTCTACAGTGAGCAATCATTTGAGAAATAATTAGTTCTCCAGCTTTATGATAAGATTATGGGGGAATCAAGAACCCCTTTTGGAGTCTTATGGAACAATTTAATTGAATCATTAAAACTACTTCATTGGCTATTTAGTGAATATGTATTTATTCTTATGGAATCATGCAATCATAGAATGGCTTGGCTTGGACAGGACGTTTAAAATCATCTAGTCCACCCCTTCTGCCATGGGCAGGGACACCTCCCACTAGACCACATTGCTCAAAGCCCCATCCAGCCTGGCCTTGAACACTTCCAGGGATGGGGCCTCCACAACTTCCCTGGGCAACCTGTTCCAGTGCCTCACCACCCTGACAGTAAAGAATTTCTTCCTAGTAGCTAATCTAAATCTACCCTTTTTCAGTTTAAAACCATTACCCCTCATCCTATCACTACACTCCCTGATAAAGAGTCCTTCCCCATCTTTCCTGTAGGCCCCCTTTATATATTGAAAGGCTGCAGCAAGGTCTTCCTTATAGATTAATAGAAGGGTGTATCCTGGAAATGTCAAGTTGAGGCATTTCCAGGGAACAATTCTTCCCATCCCACTGAGCCTCTGGAGGTGTCTCTTTCCAGATCCTGAAGCAACTAAATAAAATGAAATAGGTTGAGTATAAACTGAAGTCTACAAGTATGAAAGAAATTTGATGAATATTTATAATGGCTGAAGTTTACTCCTAATGGTCCAATACAAAGACTAAATACTAATTATGTGCAGGTTATGTTCACTCGGGAGGCACATTCAGTCATCAGGTCTGTATGTAGGGCTAAATTTCATACTGTTAAAAGTGTTATTTGTTAGCGGGCTGAATTCTCTAGATTTTCCCCTTTTATATTATACTTGTATACTTTCATTCAAAGTCATACATTTTTTCAGGTGGAGAGGAATATTCTGTATTGCTGATGCAGTTGGTTTTATTGTTATTCTTGGCACACAGCCATTTAATTGGTTTGAACGAACAGTAGTTGCAGGGCCTGATAAGTAGGACGATTGTCATCAAGAGTCATTTAGTGCTTTACTTTCACAGAGCACAAACTCCCTTGGATTCACGTTAAAAGGATAAGGACAGATTTTTGTCTGCTGTAAATCAGAGAAAAATGCTGCCTGTTGTGAATGTGTGTCTTTTGTATTTAATTAACTGCTTGAAGATTTTTCTTGTAAGCCCATTGTAGGATTTGTACAATCTCATTTAGTCCATCCTTGCTTCTGAAAGTCTTCTATTATACCTCCTTGGACACTTTCTGTTTCTCGTATATCTTTGTGATGGGAGACTTGGAACTGAACGCTGCTTGCAAGGTGAGACTATATTGATTTAGACAGTGGTTTAATGCTTTCAGGACTTTTCTCAATCCAGTGCTTCCTCAGTCCAGTGCTTCCTCATATTCTGTCAGCTTTTTAGATTGATGCTGAACATTGTGCAAATGTTCTTATTTTGCTGACTGTATCAATACTTAAATGATTTCTTTCAAGACTATGCTCAATAACGTGGAGTTTCCTCTGTTTTGTGTTGTCCATTCAAGCAGCATTTGTTAGGTCTGTATGCAGTTTTTTCACAACCTTCTCTCAGGCTTCAGTTTTGACTGTCAAATAACATTGTGTTACTTGTTAACTTGCCCTGCTCATTCTCTTTTGCAGATCATTAGTCAAGACATTGAGCAGAAGCCTGCATCTTTAGGCACTGTGCAGTTAATCTTTGGTCTGAGTGAAAAGTAAAACCTGTATTCCCACTTTTTTGCCTACATCAGTGCCGACGGCAGAACTTGATGCAGCTGAGAAGGCAGCTAAAAAAAATCTTCTTGTCCCTGTAGACTTTAGCATTGATTGAAGTTTGAACCAGTTTGGATAAAAAAATTATGCTGTGAGCAGCTGTGGTGGCATCAGAATCTCAGGGTGTTTCCAAGAAACCTGTAGGAGTTGCAGGAGTGGAGCCCATGGATGAGTGTTTCCTGCAGCGTACAGAGCCATGGACTTGTTATCTGGACTCTAACCACCCCAGACTGCCACTGGTCGGCAGCTGGCTGCTTGGATGGGAGGTGAAGTGTGAGCTAAGGTAATGGGTGCATGTTCTGCTCTCTACAATATGCATAAGCCTGGCTGGTGCACTGGAGACCGTACGCAGCAGACTCAATTGCACTGGGATCAGCGTAAGATGCTCTGTACTTTTTTTCTCTTTCTTCCATCAGTCTTTCTAATCGTTACCAGAAAGAGGTATTTCTGCAAATAGCTTGTCATCATTGTGGCTTATTCAACAAGCATGGGGTAGTATGGAAGTCTACAATCCCTGGAAACTCTGATCTCTTTGCTATGTTATATTCCCAGAGTTTCAACATAGGATGACTAAGTCCTGGCATCTTTTACATTCCCAAATGATTGCCTGGCTCCGAGTCAGCTATGGGCTTTCCACTCTTCTCACGCTGCTGAAATATTGATGCTACTTCATTGCAAAAGAGCCACTTAATGCCCATGTTTAAGTACAAGAGCCCGATGTGAGACATTCCCTTCTGTAGTTCATCTCATCCCTCAGGTGCACATATGCAGCTTGTGGAGGGAATGAGTTGGGGTGTGGGGGGAGAGAATGTGTGAGCAGATGGGGAAAAATGGGATCAAATATCAAAACACCAGGATAGGAGTCCCATCTGAGAAATCTGAACAAAAAGAAGTGTTTCATTAGTTGGAAGGAGATGGTTATGTCTAGTCCAAGGGAGATCCACTTACTTTTCAACAATTCGCTAAGGCAGCTTCTGAGGGAGTCGTCTGTCTCCCCTCTCTGGTTTGTCTTTAATTATGAACAGTAGAAGTATGTTGGGGCTATGTTTGGAAAGGCGGTACAAGGGATGCTGGAAGGTTCTGTGCTTGTTCACTGAAGCACGAGAGCAAATTCTGTGCACGTTTCAAGGCAGGAGCATGCCTGGTTGGCTGCGTCTACCTCAAATGCTGCAATCCTACCTTAAAATTCATGCATACTGCCTGCACAAGTGTAGCCTAAACCTTCTGTGTGTTAGCCCCTTTGCAGCTCCCTCCTTCCCTCCACCCACCGAAGCAGCCTCAGCACCTCTTGAGCCTGAATTTGTTGTTGTTCAAACCAAAAAGCCCAGTGTCTTAGAGCATCCAAGTGAGATCCCAGTAGGACTTTCAGTGCTAGCACATTCACTTTATTACTGGTGAAAATGAATCTTCTTATATCTCTTGGCATCACACTTTGGTTTCTCAGCCCTGCATCACATTAGCAAGGGGTTGTCAGATTGTGCTTAGCTAGAAATAACGGGTGCTCCTATTTTGCTGCTAAATTATGGGCTTCTAAGTTTATAGCATAAATTCTGGTGTTAATCCCTAAGTACACGACTTTATACTCCATGATCTTCAGGTTTATCCTGCCTGGTTTACTCTTAGCCCACCTGTATAATACTCTAATCTTCCTCTGCACTGACACAGCCTTTGAATCTTGTGATATGCTCTAGTGTCATTAGCATGTTTTCATTTTCTTGTGCCAAGGTCGTTAATGAAAGTATTAAATAAGATCAGTTCCAAGGTCCCAAGCTTGAAGAAGCCTTAATTGGTTGTGCAGGGTACATTTTGTAGATAAACAAAGGACACAGCACAGATCCTCATGGGAGCAAATCAGCCTAATCCTGGTGACTTCTGTAGAGTTATTCTGCTTATTCAGAGGATGCTGTTTCATTTCAGTCTTTTGTCCTGCACACTGACAGCAAAACAGTCCCTTGTTCTATGGCCTGAGTAGCTTTATACGGACAATGAAATATGATTTGGAAGAAGCATGGTTGGATGGATACCACTGATGTTGGGGTGGAGACAGGACAGAAATACTAGTGTCTTACTGCTGAGTGCATTTTGCAGCAACTTTGTAAGGAAAAAAAAAAGAGAGAGGGTCTTGTGCAGATGTGGGAAGAGGCGGTGGGTACCCGAGCTGAATGCCCTGAATAGCCAGATAAGGAGCCTCACAGAAATGCTGTACGTTCTCAGGGGCATAGAGTCAGAAATGCATTGTGCTCCTGGTGTGACTCAAACAGCCACTTGTGAAAAACAGATATGTCTTTGTTTAAAGCATTAGTCAAGCTTATTGCATGTCTTCTGGTGTATGGAATATTATTACCATGATTCATGTGTACCTTTTACCTTATTAATTACCAGAATTAATCCCGCTTCCGTGGAATGGGAAGATATTGTCAATGATTTTTTAAATAAATAGCAAGGAGTACATAGAGCTAAACATTGAGCAAAAAAACATTATTAAGCATCTGAAAAGCAGTTAAGAGTATTAAAACCCATGGGCTCCAGAACGGTTATCTGCCCCTCTGTGATCCCTAAGAGCTGTTGTTCTGTAGTGTATCAGCCCTTTTTCTGCCCTTTTCTGTCTCTCCTCTCTTTATTATACTGAAACACAAAGGAGAAGAACAAGAAGTTACTTTCCGTCTCACAGGCATTAACCCAGAGCGGATGTCCTTCAACCTTTTCCTCAGCTTTGGGTCTTCATTCTCACAAACTCTTTCCAGACCTAAACAAATCTGAAGTTACAAGGATTTCATCTTCCCCAATTTTTGCTGGTACCCTGGGCCTGTTGTATAAAGGCAGTGCTTTTCTGGTAACTCAAGGAGAAATTTATTAAACATGGCATGGATTTTTAGATATCCAGGGAAGGAGCAGGAGGGTAGAAGGCTATTAACTGGAGAGAGGCTTCAGGGGTGTGTGTGTGTCTCTGTTAGGAGAGTCGATGGCTGCTTTTGGTATAGGGTAGCAAAGTGCATGAGAGGCAAATTAGTAAGTAGGCACCTTTAGGGCTGTCCTCACTTTGAAGGACATCACTGTCAAGCTTGTGGCCAGCAGGAAAAATCAGATTTTTTTTAAATGAAAGTGAGGACAGAGGAGGAAAAATATATCCTGTTCCTCCAGAATACTGGCCTGAGACTAGACACAAGCACACTCCCTCCCAGTACAAGCACCACCGGAGAGCTGTGTTGATGCACAGTCTCCATGCTAAGGGAGACCACTGCTTTTGGCATAAGTTCATTTAAGTCCAGCAGGTCAGCATGAAGTACACAGCAAAATGTCAGGAAAGCTGCAGAGAATTCCCTATTGCAACTGTCAGAATTGCTTTCCTTTGGCAAGTGTCTGCATAGCCTGAGCTCAGCAATTTCCCTCATAATAATAATTTATGCTGGCTCAAAGATGAGGGCATCAATTAAACTGTAAGTCAGCAACATGTCTTTAGAAGTTTTTCCCCCTTGTTCAGTAAGCACTGTTAGAATAAAATAATTTTTCCTTCCAACTGATATGGTTTTCCTTTAGCTGTGGATTTCTTTGACTGATGTAATGCCCCATCATCTGGGCAATCAGCTCAGCAGAAGAGGAGGCAACAAGCTTTGTGATGGATGTGGAAGGGCATTCTGGGGGGATGCCGCAGATTTCTTGTTGTCTGCGATCTTATTTGTTTTGAAGAGAGGTATTTTTATTGTCTCTGAACATGTGCAGTGTAATGTGTCATCTGATATCCTTTGGTCCCTTCCCCAGTCTACGAGGCAGAGCGATGCTCCAGCTGGTATTCAGAGAGAACCAGAGCAGTCAGATCTTCAGTAATACTATTCAGTAGTAGGCCATCTTACCTTTTCTTGAATCTCTGGTACCATTCATGCAGTCTAGCTCTATTTCCTTTATTTTTATCACAGTGAGTGTCCTAACTAGCATTGTATCCCTCATGTGCTTTTTTCCTGCATTAAGCACCTGGTAGTGATGTGGCCAAGAGGCAGCCTTCTCAAAAGGTCATAAGCTCCAGATTTCAGTATAGGATTGCATTGGTAAATCAGCTTGCCGCCAGATAAACTACTGATGACCAGCACTGGGCTGTTTGCCAGAGCGCAAGAAGGCTGGTAACGGCCGCATCAAAAGCCAGGTAGCTGGCGGATCTCTCTCTTGGTTCAGAAGGCCAAAGGAAGGAGGTGGAAAAGCTTGTGCATCCTTGGCTTAAGCCACATCTGAATGCGCAGTATTGCCTTTTGTCATTCCTGTATTAGTGTTTAAGCTGTAGTTCCACTGTTGTACCAGTCCTTAGGCTTAAGCAGCTCTCCGAGTGCACTGGAGAAGGAATTGCCATTCCCAGCTGGACATGGTTATTATTGTTTATTGTGTATTGATTGTTCATCTCAATGCTGTTAAACTCAGAGCAGGTTTGTGGAATGCACTATACATAACTCCTATCCCTCTCACATCCATCCAGCTGGAGTTAGGCATGGAAAGGGAAAGACAAAAAGCCTTCTCCTGGCTCATCCCTTACTGTGGGACATCACTTTTGTTCCATTTCCCCACATTCTTTGCATTCTTTCACAGTCGGGGCTGGGTCTGGAGTGAGAACCAGACAGACCATGAGCCTCCTGCAAAGCCACTGGCCTGAGGCACAAGGATGAAACTTAGTGAATGTTCACCTGCAGGAGAAGAGGGAGTGTGCCTTATGGAGCACCTCTCTCTTTCCACTGAAGGATTAGGGATCTGTGTCTGCAAAGGAGAGGGAGCACTGGGGACAAATATCTTGTGTTCAAATCTATTCCCTTTCAATGACAGGGGGAGGAAAAGTTCCCTCTCCCCTGTGAAAAAGGCAGGACCAGCAGCAGATTTGGTTCCTGAACCCAGGACATCATATTACCCACCTTCCCATGTGAATTTTACCATTCGTGTTCCCCCAAATCTGGGCAGAAGCTTCCTAGCACACTTCCAGGAGGATGTGACACATTTTAAGGTACACTACAGGCAGCGTGCTTTGAATGTAGTGGGCTCACTCCCATTTTGGTTGCAAGCTTTCACTGCCAAATATTTGGGACTAGCTTAGTTCCTACGGTAATGCAGGTATACATCTGCCACGGTGGATCTGCTCTGAATTATGTTTGCTTTCTCCAAGCATTTGTCCTTTGAAGCATTTGTCCAAAGGAGACACTTCTTTTGTAATGCCCAGCAAAGGACAGCTTGAGAAATCACAGCAACCTGCTGCAAGACAGCTTCTGAGCTGAACGGAGGAATATGGCCAAAACACTGCATCCCACCATTAGGGAAAATAAAGCTGGGAATGTTGCTTTTATCCTGCTCAAAGAAAGCAAAGTGAAATAGAAGCCTCACAGCCTTTTGTATCAACCTAATTGAATAGAAAAATGAAGGACATCAAGGAATCTGGACTTTATAGCTGAAATCTAATCTCTGTCAAAGCATTTCAAGGATGTGCATTATGCCTGTTAAAGGCATTATAATCCTGGTAACAGAACTTGCACGCTAATTTGCACTGCCCTTGCCACAAAGTACCCTGGTGATTTTACTTCTGTCTTCATTCTGCATTGTGAGGGAGGCTGAACCCACATTAAAACTTGCAGTCTGGTGGTGAAAGTACGCCTGCCTCACCCAGATGTGTCAGTTAGCTGTGAAGATACTATAAGCAATTTAAAGGCAATAATGTGAGGTGGAGTCATGTGTGTTTTCAAGCATTGCTGCGCAACAGACAGTGATGCCCTGCCCATAGTGTCTTTGGGAAGCTCCTATCACTTTGTCATCGTGACTGTACTCGGCGCATCAGAGGGAGTATCTCTGTGGGTATGCAATTACTGCTGTATTTGTTTATTTAGTCCCTTCCATGCCTTCGTCTCTGTCCTTTCCAGAGTTACCGAAGCTGGGGAGGACATTAGGATCTTTCTAATGAAGAAGTGTTTGGAGCATAATACAGAGCTGCATTTGTGCATACAGGAAAGTTTTGCTCACTGAGTAGCTGCAGATACAGGAGGCTGTTGGACACAGCCCCTGCTCTCACCAGCTTCCACTGACTGGATGTCACTTTTGTGCTGCTAATGACCCCTGGCCCAAAGAAGTACGCATTTCTCTCATGCAGTTTTTCAAGCTTTCTCTGATTCCTGAATTAGATTTAACCCCTGCTTCAAGCACTGCTTGACAGCTGGTTAAAACTGAACATTAAACATCCAAGTTGTATTCCAACACTTCATTTAACTTCTTTTTTTTGCACTTAATGCAGCATCTTGCTTTTGTTTAAAGTCCGCTTCCTCGCCTGCTTTTTTGATGTATGCCCACACAATATTTAAATGATAGAGATTGCTGTGTGACACATATTTAAAATATTTAAATTGCAAGCCAAGGACTGGTTTATAACATCATTTTAGCTGAAATAATTAGGAACCCTGCACTGGTTGAGCCTTAGGCCTGAAACACTGCTCAGCTCCTTTTCAAGTTTCAGAAGTTCAGCTTTCACCCACAGATCTAAAGTTCCTAAATGTTAAAACTGCCTTGGTTTATGAAAAAAAATGGAGATTGTGTTAACAGATATCATGCAGTTTAGACTCTTAATTCTGTGTTAAATGCCTCAAAAACATCATTAAAGTCTGTGGGAACTGGGCACTCAGGTACACTGGCTGATGGACTCTGATGCCAGGAGGGAAAGCCAAGCCAGGCCGAGCCCAGCCAAGCCAAGCCAAGCCAAGCCACAAGTGAAGCACATTTCACCCTCCAGATCCGTTTAGCAGGTCCTTTCCTAGGGCACAATTTGTTGTTTACAACAAAGGAAATATTACAACTAAAACACAGTCCCCAGGGGGCACTTCCCTGTCTCCGTTAACCAGAGGAAATAAGACACACCTTCCATGTGACCTGAGAAACTGCTTTCTAATGTGCCACATGGACCTGAGGTAGGCAGAGATGCCAAAACCATCCCTAGGCTGCTGCTCTATCTTGTAAAAAGCTGCAGCATTTCTTAATACATGTGAGCTCCCGGATACTGAGATGAGAAAAAGCAATGCAATGCTTTTGAAGACCCCATCAGGCCCCTTTTCTGATTCAAAGGTCATGTATTGTTATAATGTATCTTGAAATAAGAAAAGCAATCCTTCTCGATGAGTTGAAAGTAGTGCTGCACACTGATATGGATATGCTGCCCTATTTATAATGTGCCCAAACCATGACATCGTTTCCCACCAGTTGCAAAGTAGAGCTCCAGTTTGCAGAGACACTGCGTGAGCCCTCAAAGCACTTTGGTGCCAGCTGGGGCTGATATCATCTTGTGAGGGGCTCTCAAAAGTTTGCAGGAGCAGTTTTCAATGGGATGGCAGATCTCTGTTCCTCTGGCTTATAAATTGTGTCCTTAGGTTGGTCTCCAGAGTTGTGTTACTGAAAGGGTCAATATTCTATCAACATAGCTGTCTCCATCTCAATTTTGAGGACAACTAGTATTTCAGAAGTGTTGAATATCCATGATTCTTGGGCTTCTGGCAGCTCAGTTCTGAGTTTCAATTTATGTATTTAACTATGATATTCCTCCTGCATTTGTTATGCAAGCCATGAAATATTTTTTAATAAAGCTCTTTTGTTAACAATAGGTCAAGTTAAGTTGCAGTGCTTTTTACACCTTTATTCAGAACTTGCTTTTGACAAATGCTAAACATTTTGAAGGAAGTAAACATCTTCCATCCCTTCTGAGATCATCGCCATGCTGTCAGGCTTATGAGTAGACTACAGGGGAATCCTGCACCTTGACTTCTGGAGGCTGTGGCATTCCACTGCCTGCTGTGAGGCTCTGAGTGAGATGCTCAGGCCAGGCCACAGCAAGAGAACCCTCACCTAAAGAAAATATCAAAAACACACCAGTTTAAAAAGTTTGCAGAATGGTGCCCCTCTCTAATCAGTAGAGACAAGCAAAACAACAGGAAAAACTGGGAGAAGCCTGAGAAGGTTCGCCAAAGGTGGTGGTTTTGAAATCTGCCCTTATATAACTTGTTGAAGTCACCAAATATGAACTAGCTCCAGCAAACTCATTCAATTTTTTATTCTATAAATAGTTTCCTCTCTGTAGCGGCATGGGTTTAAGGCTTAATAGTGGTTTGGCAGTTTGCAGGGAAAAACCGGAACAGTCCGCCAGTTTGCTGGGAGGGAGGAGCGGACGGATGGTGAAAGACCCAGAGACTCATTCCCACCGGAGCCTACTGATTTAAGGTTTGAACTTAACCTCTTTGTGAGATTCAACATGTCTGATTATTCAGAAAACGTACAAAAGCCTGAACCTCAGGGGAGGCTGCCTTCCCCAGCGCCCTGCCGGCCAGCGTGACTCAGGGCTGGAGCCTCCCCGCTCTCCCCACGGGGCTTCGGCACCTCCGGCAGGAGATCCCTGCGGTTTTATGCACATCAATTTCTGCGTAGTTTTTCAAACAGGGGAAAAGCACCCAAAATGTTTTCAGGGTTTTTTTATGATTATCCCTGAGCTTTCCCAGCTCAGTTCTGTGTTGCTAACTGGAAATGCAGAGTTAAAGGAGGCAGTACGGGAGTTACTAAAGAATCCAGGCAGGAAAGAGAAAACAATGGCTTGGATAAAAACCATTCCCCCAGACAGAAATGGATAACCAGGCTGAGAGGGATGAAGAGGGATCCCTAAACTCTGGCCCCTGGCTGGGAGGCTGCTTTGGAAAGGCTGGTGAGAGGCAGGCAAGCCGAACTGCAAGCGTAGGAGCCCGGCAGCAAGGGAGGGACCTGAGGGCTGCCAGGGTGTGTTGGTGGGAAGATGGAGACGGAGGGAGCCAGCTGTGAGTGATGCCGGCTGCTCCTGCGACTCCCAAGGATGGGCAAACGGGACTTGCCTGGGCTGGGAACAGAGAGGATACATGTGGGTAAGGGAATATGCTGGCAGAAGCATGTGTGTGCCTGGGGGGTTATACCTTGGCCACGTGCCCCTTCGATTTTTGGTGGGGATGAATAAAACAGTTTTCTTTGAGGGAAGTTGCAGATTCACAACAATCAGCTGGCAGAAAGCAAACCTTTTTCTGCGGGAGCTGAAGTAGCTGTAGTTGGTCACAGCTTAATGTGAGCCTTGGCAAACCCCCCAGGAAAGGGGGGACGTGAGCCCCTCTGCTCACTGAGCATCCCTGCTGAGGCTCCAGGAGGGGGAGCGGTGTCTGTGGCCCAGCAGTCATGACAGGACCAAATTCTCATTTAGTGCTTACTGTTGTTGGTCTTCAGTTAAAAAATCATACAAACACATCAGAGTCACCCTTGCCTCTGCTCGGAGGAGGCCCTGGAGGGAGGTCCTTGGAGGGCAGTGGACCGGCTCAAGTTGCAGACCTGCTTTGTGTCACTGACACAACTGTCCATGCAAAGCAAGCACACCGAGGGGTCTGTGGCTCGCCCTGACCCAAAGCACCTCTGTGCACAGCCTGTGCTCTCCCGTGCAACAGGGAGAGCCCGCAGGGATGGTGCTCCTTCCCACCACCTTCGCAGGTGCAACTAGCCATTTCCTTTCAGGAATTTACCCTGCTCAGACAAGAAAGGGAGGAATATGCTCTCCAGGAGACACCTGAGAGGACCAAATGAGGAGGAAGAAACCTCTCAAGATTCTCCTTGTGGGAGTTTTTTGTGGGTACCCCCTGCCATAACAGGAGTGGGATTCACTCCTCATTAAATCACAACGCCAATGTTCATCTCCCAGAGTTCTGCCTGGGTTTGCCTGTGTCCTCATGTATTAACATGGCCCGGGGGATCCACACAGCATGCCAGTTGTCCTGGCTCTTCTTCCTGGTGTTGTTCCAAAAGTGTTTTGCTGTTGAGTTTCAGTCCTCCTGTGCTTTTGCCTTAGCATCTCGCCTTCCCTTAATAGTGTTTTCTACTCCAGGGCAGGGCATCATCATGACCATCGAGTGTCCGGGTCTTCATCCATGTTGTGGGGCACCTGTACGATGCCTGTGGAAATAGGATTCATTGGCATCTCAGTTGGCCCATGGTTTACCTGTTGCCCCTTGCCCACTGTGGATGTTCTGTGTGACCCATGCGTAGGGCTGGAGAGGGAGAAAAGATGTTCTCCAAAGACAGTGTCCTGCATTGCTGGGGTGCAGTGCTTGGCCAGGCTTTTCCACCTCACACAGAAAGTGGAAGCCCTGTTCTTAAGTATCTTAAGAGTGAGGTGTTTTCCATTCATAAAAATTACTGAGATCCTTCACTATTGGCCTTTTCTCATTTTCATTCATTGTGCAGAGAAAAACATTTTTTCTCTTTTAAGAAGAAGGATGTAGGTTGTTAATTAACAAATGTATTAAATATTTCATCAAGGAAAGTGTTTTAACAGGCCCTCCTGGTTTCATGCGCTATTTACTTATGATAGCTTAGGTAAAAAGTGTTGCTTGAGGGAAAATGTGATATTCTTATGCCAAGACAAAATGTCTCAGCCCAAGTCATTACATTTACTTGGCCGTGTCCCTGATCAGAAGAGTAGCAAAACTAGTTCATAAATTGACTTTTATATCAGCGGCCTGATGAAAGATCAGAGTCTGCAGACTTTCAAGACTATGCATGGTGCTATTTTGCAGAAGTTGTGCTGTTAATATTAATATCCTGGCCAAATTTTTATGCAAATAATTAAAAGTTGCCATACGGACTGTCCCCTGCACGTGGAACGAAACCCAGTCCTACCAAATGCAGTGCTGAACTTCACAGACGTTTGGGGTTAGATTCTCATTTGGGGTAAATTGCATTTGATATATCGACTTCATCGTGCCTGTATTTGCTATGTCTATATGGAAGTTAGTGGTGGTTTGGGCTGTGTTTAGACATTTACATATGAATTGCGTTACGCTATTGCTATATAGAGTACAGTATATGGGAACACAGTATGTTCTTTGCAGTCTGATAAATTGCCAGTGATCTTGTAGGTCTGATGCAATGTACCTGTGACCACGGACAGCTGAATCAGGGAGTGAAAATGAGCTGTCAGAGATGTCAGGAAACCAGGCTCAGCCTACAGTGCCAGCTCGTCTAACCTTTGGCTGCAGGGGGAAGAGGCGGGGACACGTTCTCACTTCTCCCGTGGTTTAGTATCTAAAATGACTGCATTTGTGCCCGGAAAAAAGAGAAATAAAAACCAATCTGTTTCTGTATTCTGTTTCAGCCATTAATCAAATGGTATTTTGGGAGGATTACAGTCCTACAGAGTAAGTGGTTTGACATAAAATAATTTTGTTGGAAGTTGTGAAGTAAAAAGGGGAGAAAGGGAATTTCTGTTCTTTCTTCTTTACCAAAAGTTGTTGTCCTTCTTCTTGGCCATACAGAGAAGGTAATTCAGACACAATGGCCTTGTTCCCCTCTCACACACAGCAGCACAAATCAATAACCCTACCAGAGTCAGGACTCATCTGCATGGGAAGTCAGACTACTGTAATTATAGATATATTGCTGCAGTTATGCCATATAATCTCCCATGTGGATCCTCTTGTTACAGGATAAAGAGTGACTTTTTTTCAGCCTAGTTTAAACTACCTCTTAAGAAACATCAATTGTGTTGAAAATGGCCATGGTTCATATTGAAAGAGAAATGCTCAAATGGGGAATTATATTGCCAGCATGATTAATTTAATTCACACCTTCCTTTATTCTGGCATAATTCCCCTTATCCATGGTTATTGTCAGGTTCAAGGCACTGTTAATCCTTCTCGCAGCCTTTTTAAACTTCTGTTGAGAGTCTGCTGCTAATGAGCCGTCCAGAGAACCACACTTCTGACATTTTAACAGGAAAGTCTTCCTGCTGCTGCACCACGGCTGGGCAAAGCCAGAAGCTGCTGGTGTAATCATGTCCCTCAGACCTCAAAGCAGTGGACAGTGTCCAGTAAACATTACTGTTCCCATTTACATCCTTTTTTTATTTGTGCTTTGTACAAAAAATGAAATCTCGGCCCCACTGATGCCCATGGCAGAAATTGGAGAGGGTCGGAGCAAGGCAAGTTCTTGCCCAGAGGTGGCAGAGCAGTTCTCCAGGGATTACCTTCGTCTCCCTTCCCAGCCCGGGGCTCACTCTGTCAGGCAATGGTTTTCTTCTGAAAGAATTAGTGAATTCAGTAAATCTTCCCCCATGGGACAGGTTAGTTTTATCAGCTCCAGTGGGATGTAACCATATGCACAGAAACTTGCTCAAGTCTCCGCATGAAGGCTGAGCTCAGGCTGGTAATAAGGGCTGATTTTTAGCCCCAGGGCCATTTCTCCTGGTTGTTTATCATGACTTGCTACACCTTAGAAACCAGAACGATCCCCCTTCCATTTCTCAATCTGACTGGCAAAAAAGATACCGTATTGTCAAATATTATAGTCAGCAGTCTCGGTGCCAGAAGGGCTGTTGTTCAGCAGATCCCCCTTGGCTGGCAGGACACCGCACACTGTGCCATCTGCCCCGGGGACAGAGCAATGTGGAAAGCCTGCTGTTGGCTGTTGGTACTGCTTGCCTTTCGGGTGAGTTGATGCCTTTTTATTCTGTTTAAAGGAAAACTGAAATAAAATGGGTACTCTTCATGTGATTATTAAACACACGTGTTCCTGGTTTTATTCTGTCAGGAAAATGAAATCCAGTGCTTTTGCTTTAGTGTGTGCAAACCTTTGAAAACCTAGGTTAGAAAGAAGTGCAAAATGTCTTTTAAAGCCACTGAAAACACTGTGAGTAAAGAGGAACCAAGAAATAGCTTCTGCCTCCCAATCTGGTTATATGAAGGTTCAACAGCTGAAATTTGTGGTCAGAAATCTGCATCCTGCATCCTAGGGTTCTGGTAGGTTTAAATAGGAGATAAGATGATACCCATCATTGAAGAAGAGTGCTGTATTATTTTTTTTTTTAAGGGAAAGTGTGTTAAATTATACTGTCACTGTTTTGACCAGTGCCTTATTTTACGTAAAAAATGTTAAAACCTGAATCCCACTTTCTCCACAAGAAAGTGCACAGAAATCCCCTTCTGCTTTCTTCGGTGGAGGACAACACAGAGTACCTGCGCAGGGATGACTCCAGCTTAGAAACAGTGCCATACACGCGGAGCAGAGGTCAGTGGGGCACCAACATATAAAGTCAGGGGTGGTTTTTGTCTCTCTCCTAACATAACTTTCTCTCTGAAGCCGTAGAAGGTGGGGCAAGCTGGAGCGTATTCCTTGCATCACTCTCAAAGCACAGCTCCACATTTTTTATGTCCACAGCTACTGAGTAGTTTCCCATACAAGAAGATACCATTCCAGCTTGTATCCAGACCAGAACAGTTTCTGTGATCAGAGTTTCTCCTCTTTCTCAGCCTCCAGCAAGCTTAAAATCCTATAACTCTGCAAATAGACCCCAAAGGTCTTGCTGCGTGAGACCTACTCTGTGAACTAGATGATGAATATTTATGGTGCAATACGGGTTCTTTCCTTAGCTGTGATTTTTCAGGGGCTAGCTCAACAATGTGCAACCAGCTCTACAAGTCCTTAGGAGCATGTCCCTTTCTGCTCCAAACTCAGATGAACTTCTTTGTCCCTGTCTTCACTGACAACAGCGCACAGCGGCGACGGGCAAGACACACCCCTGAAGCATGAATATGCTGCACTCTTCCTGGAGAGAAGGAAGAGCATCACAGCTGATGGATGTCGATCACCTCTGCGTGTTACTACATGGATAGATGATGTACAGGAATGTACAATAATGTGCCTTTCCCTACAGTTTGTGTCTTTCCTTTTCCCTTGAGGGATTCTTACATGCTAGACCTGCTTCCTCAATACTTTGAAATAATTTTATTGACCTGATACGTTTGGCATGCAGAGGTGATACTGCTGATCTGAGTCACTCCCGTGGGATGAGGTAATGCTGTTAACGGCTTCCCCACACACTGGGGTGGTGGTGGCTGCTCTCCCCCATAGGAATGGTGATCCAGAGACGGTGAGGCTGATCATGGGGGGCTGTTCCTCCTGCAGGAGGCTATTACACTTTCCTATTCTTCATTAAATTGATTAACCCCCATTCTTCAGGATTTCTTTATGCTTTATGTTTGTCCTGTGGGCAAATGCCACAGCCTGGCTCTGCTGGTTAATGGGGACACAGATTAGTAAATCAAGGTTTTCTTCTTACACTGTGTGTGAGTTTCTCCCCTGCACAGTAGATCCTCCCTGCCCTCTCTGCAGGGTGTAAGCTCCCACCACGCACTAGGAGAAAGCCTTCGCCAGTGGCAGCTCCACGTGTCACCTTGCTCCATGCCAGCAGGGTGTCCCTTTTCCCTTTGGGGTGCCCATACTGTCTCTTCTTCCTGCAATCATCTGGCTCCTCCTTGCTATGCCTGCATCCCTCTGCATCCCTCTGGACCTCTCTGCATCCCTCTGGACCTCTCTGCATCTCTCTGCATCCTTCTGTGTTCCCCTGCATGTCTGGGTGGCCAGACCGAGGTGTCAGGCCAGCGACCAGCCTCCCACTCCTCCTGCCCCCCACACTGGGAGGCAGACAAATCTGATGAAGCAAGACTTGCTGGAGGCTGTGCCCGCTCTGTCTGCTCAGAGGCCGTTCATGCTGTGTGCTCTCTATATATGTTTTAATTATGCTGCCCCTGGCTCAAGTGCCGTTCACCTGGAACAGGCAGGTTTTCCTGCAGCGCGGCATTGTACTTATAGCCCTGCTAGAGCTGGCACAGAGAGCACACATCTGGGGAGCGTGCTCAGGTGCTCAGACAGACCACCGAAGCATTAAGTTTCATTTATTTTTTTAAATTTGCATTTTATATTATATTTAATGTTATTTTGTGAAATACATTTATATTTTATATTGCTCCCAGCCCTCCTCCCCTCTGGCTGGGGACAATGTTCTCCGGCAGGATGCAGCCCCAGCAGCAGGATCTGTGGGGGGGTGTCCCTGTCCCAGGGACCGCAGAGCACGCCAGGTACCTTGTGGCCAATCAGTTCTTATCTGCTCTCCCAAAGCTGACAAAAACAAGCATAAAGCTTGTAAAGCGAGCATAAACGTGGCATTATCTGATCCTACTAATTCTATATAAATGTCATTACATGTTGGTGTCTGATCTAGATTGTATACATACTGGCAGTTTATCTCTTGTTGCACAAACCTGACGCTGATGATCACATAACTGCAGCCACAAGTTCTCATAAAGAAATGGTCTTCACCAGGACTGATGGCTGCAGGAGATGGTGCCAGTGCTGTTCTGTGATGTGAAGGTCAACTAAGAGAAGGATGTCACTTTTGGCACCTCAGGGGACTGAATGAGTTTTTCAGAAGTTTCCCGTCACTGTGAACAGTAAGTTATCTCTGTGAGCACTGCCACCATTGCATCCCTCATGTTCAGCTGCTTTTTGCCACCACTACTTTCAAAAGAGATTGATATGATACAGGTTTGTGAAGATGCATGTTCCAATAGACATAAGTCTTACAGGTGCGTAAACAAGGCAGGAGTTTTTTGAAGACAGTGCCTCTTTGAGTGAAGTAGGTAGCGTCAGGGGCTCATGGAAGATGCAGTCATGGGGTGCGTGTGGTCTACAAAATGCCTGCAACCCTCCCTAAACTGTTTAGAAATCACCTGCTAGATTTTAACAGAATGCTAAAGAAGCTGAAGCAACACTTGCTAGCCTTTAAACCTCTGATTTAAGTGGAGAAACATACTGGATAGGCTGTGAAATTCCACATCTAGCTTTATAATAGAAACACCCACATTCGCTGGAGAGCAGTGGTACTCACTTGTCTGAAGTCTTCAGATTTCTTATGCATGCTGTGACATTTCCCTTCCATTTAATGGCATTAATCCTACGCCGGGATTGCCTTGGCTTGTTGCTGGGACGCTCTTCTGCCCAGCCTTTTGCTACAGTTGAACAAATGAATACTTTGTGGTATGCAAAACTTGCCATTTGGGTATTATTATTGTTACATATTTTTTCTTAAATTCCAGCACCACTTTTCTCTCTCTCCCTCTCTTTTGTGTGTTACTTTCTGTGTAGCGCGAGCCCATCTGCATTCAGTCGGATGAGTGGGAACTGTGGGCACGCAACAGTACATGATCCCTTCTATTACATAATTAAATTGCCATAATGTATATGACTTAGGAATATGTCTGAACAAGTTGCTATGAATCATACATTTTTCAGCCTGAAACTGCCCTATTTAGCTTTTGTTAATCATTTCACTGTTCCTACAATTTGAAGGAAAACTTCCCTTTGCTTCGACTCCAAAGGCAAAAAGATGGGAAGGGTGAAACATGTTTCCATCTCAGTTATTCTAGTGAAATATGAACATAAGGTAAATTACACCGCTTGCAGCTGAGATCAGAATCTGGCACAGTGTCTTTGTGTCCCGTGATAAGAAGTTTCTGCAGTCCCAACCTACTGAACTATAAGTATCAGCAAGCAAGTAGGTGGGTAATTGTTGTACTTCATCTCAAATATTTTTTGGCCACAGATCTGCAGGGCAAATAGATGGTTTTTAAAAAATTGGCCCTTAAATCTATCGTTTTCTTCTACCAGTTGCCACTTGATCAAAATAAATAAATAAAAACCCCCTGTTCTAAACAAATCTCTCCTTGTCTTTTGCAGGATCCTGCTCTGAGCAAAATCCATCTTGTCTTTATCAGGAACTCTGCTCAGAAAGCGAGGATCCTGCCAAAAACATGGGAGAGATTTGGCTAGAACAAAATGCAAGAAGTCAGTAGTAAAGGGAAAAAAGGCCAACGTCTGCTTATTTACTCTGTGCGAAGCTTTGTCTTCACTGGAGTTAATTTAGCTTTCACCATGCAGCTCAGAGCAGAGCTTGGCACTCGAGGTTTTCCACTCCAGTTCGAGTTTACAATAAGTAGACGGGGTAGCCGAATTGGTGCGTCTGGGGCGCAGAAGCACATGTGAGTTAAAAGTGACACATACCACTTGATTTAACAAATCTGCCTGGTAGGAGGCCCTGCCAAGCACAGGCATCGTGTGAGGAGGCAGCAGGTTCAAAGGGTTTTGTGTGCTTATCCAGCGGGCAGCTGGGGACCTGCCCTGCCCTGGCCCTGCCACCGTCCCCGGGCACCATCCCCGGGCAGGGTCTCCTGTCTGGAGGCTAGCACCAGCCAGGAGACTGCTTGGTGGGATCGCCTACCCTGCAGGTCTCAGTGGGGTCTCGCTGGTTCTCCCCCAAAAAGTCAGTATCAACAGGCAACCCACGTTTCAGACTGGAGACTTGCTTTACTGTGGATTTTGGTGATTCACACTCCTTCCTTTGTTTCTGAGCTATTTCTGCTGTGTCAGCCGCAGCACAGTGGTTGCATCTAAGGGACATCTTATTACCATGCAGAATTTTATACGGTATGAATAATCGAACCCCTGCAATGTATTTCAGAGTCAGGCTTGCAAAATCTCTGGTGTAGCGAAGGGACTGACTGCTGTACAAAGGAAACACAGAGTGCAGTCCTGCTCTGCATAGGGGCAAGGTATTGGATGCACATATTTTGATGAGAATTTAATGTTCTGTCTTGCAAAATGTACTCATGGCACTGCCTGCACGGGTCCAGCCTCTTTTTTCCACATTGCAGCATGGAGACTGCATGAAATGAAAAGCGAATGCCATGTTACTTCTCATGGTTTCACAAAGCAGAAAGAAATAGCAGTTTGGAAGGGGAGGGAAGTCTTTGTCATGCAGATTAAAGCACTTGCATTCATACAGACAGAGACTTTCTTGGCACAGTCTGCGATCTTTCTGCAGCTTTTCTTCTTCGATTAGAAGATTCAACAATGTTATTTCTATTCCCTTCTTAGTATAGGTGTCTAGCATGAGCTTACATTTCATTCAGAGACTACATTAACTGCACAATGGTTCCATTTATAAATTAATTACTAGATCACAATTAGAAAAATATAGGTGGTGTGAAAAACAGCGATGACCCTTTGCTCTGAGTGGTTATGACAATATTTGCCTCTTGCACAGCATACGGTTGTGATCCCAGGGCTGTAGGGCACCTTGTAAACATTAAGTACAAATGTAATGTCCTGACTTTTAGACTCTCTTTACTGGATAATAAAAATAGAAAATGTTCTTACTTTGCATAGCGAACTCAAGCTGTCCACCTGTATGTAAAATGCTAATGCTGGGAAGGCAGGGTTGTACCCACCCGGAGACAGTTAATGAAAGGAAATCCCTGCTGGAAGCTGGTGATGGGAATGGCCTTCTCCAACTACACAGAAGTAAATGTGACCTGTATCTTGCCTCCCAGGGATTTTCCATTTTAACATAGCTGTTTGGATATATGTGCTGCAAGACATGTTGACACTCATTGACTTCAGCCAAACCTGAGAGCACTCATCACTCCTGAGCCCATCAAGCTATGAGGAGTAAAATTTCAGAGGTGGTCCAGCATCCTGAAGATTAAGTACCTCGAGGATGCTAAGTACGACAGAGAATCTGGCAGAATATGACCCTGCAGGTCAGTGGCACAAGCAGGAGGACAAGTCTGGAGACCAGTCCTGCTTCCCAGTCCCACGCTCAGCCCGTGCACCAACTCCGTTGCTTGGTCTCCCACTGCAGTAGTAATTGCTTAGACATTTACTCTGTACAACAATGTCCCTTGAGAATTGTAACACGTGAAAAATACAAGGGGGGTTGTTATTTCTTCTGTGCACCTTTTTCAAGCTATTTAAAAAGCAAGCCCTTGATGTAATTCCAAATGTATATAAAATCACACAAACTACTGTAATACAAGACTGACCCTGTATGAAGAACGTCCATATGCATCAGCGGAGCCCACTGCACCCTATTGTTTGAAGATCAGGATCTGTTACATGTTTGTCTTTGTGGGTGCAAAAATAAAAGAACACCTTACTAGCGCCTTTTCCTGGCAAATATTGAATTATTTTTATTAATATTTTCTGATAACTTCTTCAGTGGAAATTATGCAAATGCCTGTCAAGGAGTGCTCTTGGTCTGCTAAGCTTATGAACCTTTTTAAAAAACAAAAGCATCCAGCACCTTTGCTTTGATTCCCACTACAACCTTTTCATTCCGATAGGCCAGATCCTAGCTTTCTGGACGTTGCCTAAACCACTTTTTCTTAGGAAATTAATTAATTTCCATCTCATACTCATTGCCCCAAGTTAGCCCTCAGTTTAGAAGAAGAAGTTCTAAGCAAAGAAATCATGCTTTACTTTTTGCAGAGATGAAGAACCACACAATAATGTCACATTTTCTTTATTATAGTGCAAAACACTATGCCACTCTTTTTAGAGGAGGATGCTTCTGCATTTATCTGGATCTTTACAGCTTCTGAGCAGTTCAGGGAGGGAATAAATGGGAAGAAACTAGAGAAACTGAGAGCCATGATTTTCCCTACTGTGTATTTTTCATTTTTAGAACATTGAATTGCCTACTGAAAAAGGATTTGAACAAGACATGCAAGTAGGTGCAGTTGAAAAATTATGGTACCAGTTTAAGTGCCGTGTCCTGAAGTCAGATGGCTACTCTCAGATGGCTTCTGTAGTCTATAACAGAAGAGAACCCAACCAGCCAGCCAAGGACCCCAACGTTAGAAAACTGGTCCAGATCATTGTCACCTCCAAAACTCTTCTCAGAAAACCAAAGTCAAAATTATACTCATTCAGAAGGCATTTGTAGTTAACATTTTCTTCCAGTCAAATATTTCTTTAATTATTTCAAAGCTGTCTTTCTATTTTTATCACTACTGATCAACCAAAAAAAAATCAATTTGTGTGTTAAAGAACTTCCCATTGAATCAAATTAGTTTTTAGCGAGACTCATTTTTAACTCCCAGTACAGCTAAAAACATCTGCCTTGTAGCAGATAGTAGTTCCTTTTGCTTAATATGCACAGATGTCCTGGAATGCAAGAGGATAAGGATTTGGGGGGACTTATCTTGTAGGTTCAAATAACAGTTCTTTTACTGGGTGTTTATGGTTGTTTATAAATAACAGAAAGAAAAGTAAGACAAAAGAACATTATTTTGTAATAAAGGTGGGGTATCTAATCCAAACCCTGTGAAATACAGAGCTTTTTCCTCTGTGTAGGGAGAGCCAGGCTATTTGCGGCAAAATGCAGCATTTTCTCGAGGCAGTCCCAGTCCCACAGCTCAATTCGGTGCTGGAGCTGCCTGCCGGATTGATACCCCAAACGGTTTTGCCAACGATCTCTCTCTGTGGATGGGGATCATGATCCTGTTGCCTTTTGCATTTCCAGGCTGTAGCTGGGAACTGCTGGTTTGTGTTGGGAGACCTGTGATAGCAGTGGGCATCTTTCCCTGGAGGGGCCAGTACCAGCAGAGCGATGGTGCAGAGGGCTGGGGCAGGCAGCAGAGCCCCGCTGGCACTCCAGGGATGCCACCATAAGGACGTGGGCATCCTCAGCAGACATCACCCAGCAGGTCTGAGACCTAAACAAATGGACAGCTGTGCAGTTTTGTGTGGTTTCAAGGCATGTTCTTTCATGCAAATTTTTTAATAACCTAATTTGCTTACTTGCAACTGACTTGCTAACAGCCATAAACCATCTTTATAAACAGTATGAATTTTGTGCTGCTGAAAGGCAGCCCTGGTGACTGAAGTTATTGCTCCTGCTTCAGGGAATGATCAGCAAAAACCTTCCCCGCGCACTGCTGGCAGCCTGCCTCATCTCTGGCCAGCAGGACCACTGCCTTTGAACTATCAGGCCGAGTCACTTGGAAGAAGCGTGGTGCTCCTCAGAGTCTCATCTCACCACAGGTTTATTGCACAGGCAGTGGACTGGAAAGATTGTTAACACCGACTGAATGTGCTGGGATCGGAGTGGCTGATTTGCAGGTTCTGAGGCTTGTTTGCACCACGCTGGGATGTTCAGGTACTTGCTATGTGCTGTGTTATCTTTTCTAAAGTGAAGCTTGTTACCTGGAAAAGGAAATTTATTAAACGTGAAGCTGATCATGGTTTAGGCTGAAGAAAGGCTCCCACTCCCCAGATTGTGAAGATCTCTCCTATGGCACATTCAGTCTATAACAGATTGACTCCTGCAGACTGCACACTCACATGCAAGCATTAGATCCACAGCTTTCACCCTACTCTGAAGATCAGACCCTGAAAAAGGCTTACAAGTAGTTGTGAACCAGCACAGGAATGCCAGGGACGCCTGGGGGATGGCTAGGTCCTGCCTCTACTCAGACACTGCGACTTCTGGCAAAATACGTCCAAGAGCAAAGATGCTCTTGTTTGGGTCACCTGCAGGCTGCAAATCTGGGAGTTTCTTGTGAATAAATGACGGGGTAAATCCACAGAGAGACCTCCAGACAGGACTCATAAAGCATTCATAAATTCTCTGCGCAGCTCTTCTGGAAGGCCATGGTTTCCTCTACAGTGGTACAAAGCCTTTCCCTCTGCAGCTTCCCCTGTCTGTTCCCGCGCTCCAGCTGGGGCTGTGGGCTGGTCCCCTCTTGACTTCCTCTTCTAGCATTTCAATTATGTTATCTGCTCAATGAGCAAGTGATGTCTGCCTCTCCCTCTTTTTCAGAGACCGTGAAATGCGCATGAGTATGGAGAGCTGGACTCAGAGCGCCGGACAGCCGGTCTGTAAGCAGGGAGCCCTCCTATACCCCGCCTGGAGGAGACGGGCTCTCCCCCTGCACCAGCCGAGGAAGGCAGGACACGATGCTCAAGGGGCTGAACTCCCTCGGTGTTTGTGTTCTGGGGTGAGTAGCAGTGGTATCTAAGGAGATGCAAACTGTGATTAAATCTTGTGTCTGACACTGCAAAATAATGTCCATGTACAAAACTGAAAGAACAGACAACCTTTCTTGAATTGTAATTGTCTTTGGAACAGCAGCAAGGGAAGAAAAATCATATTGTTGTTGTTTTTTCTTTAATGCATGTCCTCCATTGAAGGACGTTATCACAACAGTGATTTGGCACTGGAGGTGAGTTGGAGCTGAAAGACCAGATGCTCAGGTGGTGTAAAATGGCTTTAGCTTCGTGGAAATCAGTGGAGCTTCATTGCTTTACCCTTTACAATCTGATTCATAAGCCCCAACACCTTGTCTCCAGTTTCTAACTGCTAAAATCACTTTTTCTCTTAAATAACAGTTTCAGGGTGTTATAAAAGAACTTTCACTAAATTAAACAAACAGAAAATTAAAACCTTGTTAACTAACAGATTTAGCGCTCTGACTTACCCTAATTCAGTCCTCGGGCAGTTTGCTCTGAGGAAACGTTATGGCACAAAACCAGAGAGGGGGGGAAGATTTTAAATAAAAACTCAGCTGGATCACATAACCAGACCTTTCTTACTTAAAAAAACCCCACCACTTTTGTTTTTAAAATTAATTATGTGATACAAACTCTTCTAGTTTGCTGATATCTCAGAGCCAGCCCTGAGATAAAGGCTAATGCATTGGGTTTTTTCCCAGACCACGTCTGTCACATCCCATCAGCGCCATGAGGTTCTTCCCGTCCCCTTCCCTCCCTGGTTCTGTTGTAGTTGGTAGCTGAGGGGGGTGGAGGTGGAAGCTCTCCAAGCCTGGTAGCGCTGTGCCTTGCTTGCTGCTGGCCCCTTGCCCAATGGCCGCGGCATCTCCTTTGGTCTCATCATCATAGAGTTTGGCATTCCTGTAGGTTAGTCCCCTCTGTCTTGTGTTTGCTTGATATTACCTGTTTTTTCCTCAGTGTCTCAGGTGAGGTTAGATCAGCTGTAACAGTCCTCAGTGCTGCCTATATTGTAGGTATGATGCCCCATCACACAGAGCAGGTCAGTCTCTCTCATACTTTGTGTTAGCGCCCCAAGCACAATTCTGCTGTCAGCTTGCTTGTCTCACCACCTTACCCCCAGATAATCCTCACCTTCAGGAAAAACTTGGCTGGGGTATGATGCTGTGCCAGACCATCCCTTCAAAATGCATATGGCAGCACTTTGAAAAAATGTAACCAAAAGAGATGAATAGATTTCACACCTCAATTTTTCCTAAGAATCTCGTGAGCAAAGCTAGGCTTGAGGGTCTCAGCATACCTTGCACAGTTTGGAGTGGATATAATAACACAAACAATAATTGCACAAGTGCAGACAACCACTTTTGGACCAGATGACACCCAGAGGCCCCTTCCAACCTCAACCGTTCTGTGAACCTGCGCTGAGAGTCTGCAGAAATGCAAGCGCAACCCCCACGTAGCATGTGCTTGCAGGGGGCTTGATCCTCCATCAGGGTAAAGAAAGTGGCTGTGCCGAGGAGGGGCCACAGTCTCCGCAGCAGGTAGGCTCCCAATCTGTGATGGTGCTGCACAGGAAGCCTTGCACAGAGAATTCAGTTTCCCCTTCCCCTCACCCTGGTCTGAGATATTTGGGACTGTTTTTTTCCTCCCTGTGTATGGATGATGTCATTTCAATCACCACGACATCATCTTCCGTGAGAGTGGCTGACGTGGAGGGGAAAGAGGAGTGAGCCTTGCTCGTGCTGTACCTGCCCAAGCGAGTTTGCTGCTGGCAAGTCTTGGGAGCGCTGACGCAGAGTGAAAATGTCAGCAGCCCTCATAAAAATTTGATACAGCAGTTTTTGCACCTCACCATCCTGAAAGCAAAGATCAAAAAGGAATTGAACCCACCGGCGGATGAAATGATAAGGCTGTCAGATTTATTTCTATGGTATTTTTAATTAAAGACCAAGTAAATAAATAAATAAATGAATAAGATTTCATGTAATTGCTGGCCAATATTAAAAAAAACCCTTGGCTCTTGTCGCTGGGAAACCATCTGTCTTATACCTAGCAGGAGTTTGCACCTAAGTAATCTTTTTCCTTTTTTTTTTTTTTTGTGTGTCTGCTTAGAATATGAGTTATCCCTTACCCTGGATTCCCTCCATCTCTGCCTCTTGTGAGGCTGAGCCAGTCACATATGTCAGGTTTCAGCAGGCAGCAGGCTGCCTGCCCAGGTAGCAGATTTAATGAAAATTCTCTCTTTTCCCATCCAAGCAAACCAGTTATCGTCCCGTGTGCATGCGGGAAGGGTGCGATAGTCTCCCAGGCCAAGAGCTGTCTGATCAGCGACAGACCCCTGGTGAAGGGCTGCCAGGGACAGTGGTGCGTTCGTGAGTGTCCTGTCCTGCCTGGATCCTGAGGAATTACTGTGCTTGCTGACATCTTTATGAACGTCACCTTCATTTCTATTTCCTACCTCAACATACTATCCTTCTTGTCACACAAAAGAAGGCAAGCTGTTAGTATGACAACTGAACTGTAAACTGCACCTATGCATGTATACATGTACAACTAGAGACAACACAACCCTCAAATTTCTTTTTTTCAGATTTTTCAGACTTTTCTTTTCTCCAGAACTGTCGCAGTCCTGTAGAGAAAGGGTTTCTTCCTCAGAAACTTAAAAGGTGAGGTTCAAAATTCATTCTATTGAGTTGATTGATTTTAGCATGCCAGGTTTCCACCTTATTCATCTTCCTTCGGTTTTGAAGCTGGAATACCAGGAGCTGCTCTAATAAAGGAGATGTCCTTGGCACCAGGATAGCCCTTATCACAATGAGGTGGTTCCTGCTGGAATGGGAGGAATTACCTCCTGTGTTGTAGGTGCTCCGGGGCAGGGAGAGAGCTGGAACAATGGTGTGGGCTAAAAGTCACAAAACAGTAATGATTAAAAAATGAGTGTGTGAGGGTTTTGTTTATTTTTAATGTCGGTGTTTGTGAAGAGGAATGGTTAGCAGTACTTGAGGCCCATACATGCTCTGTTTGCAGGTATGTGGCAGTCGGAGACTGGTCAGGAAGGTAGCCCTGCTGGGAGCTGGGACGGTGACCCAAGTCCTTACACCCAGGCTCACCAGTGCCATGGGTGTTTACAGCCCTGCAGACTGCCCCTGCTCTGGCCGTGGCAGTAGCTCTCAAGCATGCTGAGGCACATGAGAGGGACAGTAAAGTCAAGAGCTTACCAAGTTGACTGTATAGATGAACCCTGGTCTTACCTCTCCCATCCCGACAAGATATCGCATCAGTTGTCTAAAGAATTCTACTCAGAGTCTTTACTGTTATTGCAGTTATAACAGCTACCCTAAAGTAAGACTAAATAAAGCCACGTCACTGTGATCCAGTTTAAAGCTGAATTATTAGTTCTTGCCAAAGTGTTTGATACAAGGGCGGTGGCATTCCCTGTGGCAGCCTGACACAGAGTGACTCCAACGTGAGTGCTGTCCAGCTCAGTCCCACTGTAACACTTCCAATTCTTTTAGCCCAATTAAAAACATTAGGCACTGAAGACACAGTCCAACCACGACACAGTCCAGCCATAGCAAAGCTCAGCCAGCTGGCTCATAGAACTGCAGTTCAGAGGTCAGAAAGACTCATCAGAAATAAATTAAGGGTATGAGAAGAAAGAGGTAGAAGGAGAGAAGGAAACTAAGTCATGAAATGCAAACTGCAAGAATGATTTCTACTTTCTACCAGGCCTTCAAGTGGGGCAAGGACTCTGTGGTACCAGTGAGAGGGACCTCTGCAGAGCAACTCACTGGGCAGGGTCACCCAGAACTGTGTCCTGTTGAGTTCTGGGTATCTTCAAGGACGGAGACTCCACAAGCCCTCTGCGCAACCTGTTCCAGTGTTCAACTATCCTTACAGTAAAAAAAGTCTTTTTCTTATGTTTAAACAGAATTTCCTGTGTTTCAGTTTGTGACCATTGCCTCTGTCACTGAGCACCACAGAGAAGCACCTGGCTCCATCTTCTTTACTCCCTCCCCATCAGGTATTTAAAGACATTGATAGGATTCTGCTGAGCCTTCTCTTCTCCAGGCTGAACAGTCCCACCCCTCTCAGCTTCTCCTCGTATGGCAGGTGCTCCAGTCCCTTTAGCACCTTTGTGGCCCTCACTGGACTTGCTACGGTATGTCCACATCCCCGTTGTACTGAAGAAACTCTCAGTTTCCAGGTTCTGTAACAGCAGCCTGGTTTTTGCTTCACAAATCCTCTACGTGCTATCAAATTATAGAATGGCCATTGTTCAATGCAGTAATTTTTGAAAGAAATTATTTCACAGGCAAGGCCATTTCAGGCTCAAATTTAACTTCTGCATGGGAGTGGAAAGGTGTCTGGGTAACGGCAGCACTGGGATATGCAGGTTCACATAGAGACTTCATGGTTTTGTTGACTGCACATCTGTACACAAATAACCATAGCACTAATAATGTGTGCAAGGGAATGGAGGCCATTTGGAAACCTGGATGATTCTGATGGACCATACAGCACAGACTTTTTCTTCTCTGGCCATGTGTTTCATCGCACTAGCCCATTTTAGTTATCCTTGAATAGACTTTGATTTTTTAAAAATGTACTTGATATTAAAATTATTGGGCCTGTGGTTGAGTAAATACATTTCCTTCTAGAATTTGCTCATGTTCCCCAAGAAAATCAATTGTTCATGCTGCAGGAAAAGTCACCCAACTCATACAATGTGATTTTTGCTTTCTGAGCATCCAACTGCCAAATCATTCACGCATTTCAGTTTGGCAAAGCAGCAATTTCCTGCAAACCATATATGATCAATGTCTATCTCCAGAAGTATTTACGATGCTTTTCCTACGGATGCATTAGCAAAAAGTTAGTTTGTATAAACATTAAGCGAAAGTGAACAAAGCGTTTTGTGTGTCATCTATGCATCAAAAGGTGGAAGTGGGATAAGATCTAAGCATTATATACTTGTCAAAGGTGTACGAGGTCTCTTTTATTGCAAAACAAAGCATCAGTGACTGTGTGGATGCCGTCCTGTACAACCTGCTCTAGGTGTCCCTGCTCTGGCAGGGGGGCTGGACTAGATGATCTCCAGAGGTCCTTTCCAACCCCTGTAATTCTATGATTCCGTGATTCTGTGTGGCTACTCATACCTACCAGGGCAGTCCCAGAGCTCTCGCACAGTGGAGCACCAGCACAGCCGTGGTGTCTGTTGAACAACACCACAGCTCGTTCATCAGGCTTGCCAACCTGATCAAAGTCAGTCTTTTTGGTGGCCCCTTATAACAACACAGATATAATGACTTTAATATTTATTCCAACATTTTTTCCAGTACAGAAGGTAGATAATATCTGTACCTAGTAAGACTATTTGGATTTAACTACTAGCCTCAAGGCATTTGTGAACTTAGACATACAAAGGAGAAGGTTTATTCCTGGAAAATATCACTGTTACAATACAGAAGAGTGGCACTAAAATGTAGTCATCTCCAAAAGAAAAAGGATAGTGCTTCTCCGTGGTCAGGGTAAGGAAGAAGGAAAGGATTCAGTCCCACTTCATTATATGACCTGGAACAAACAATCCAATATCTTTGTGGGCAAACGTGTCCTGTCAAGTCTCTTCTATGGAAATCTCTCCATTTCAGCCTTTGTGACAGAAAGAAGAATTCAACTGACTTTTGTTTTCCTCTTCTTTACAATGAAGATATGGTTGCACTATGTCAATTAAACATTTGATCTTTTGCAAATTTATTGGTGACATTAAAAGCTTGGTACAAAAATATTGGCTTAAGATTTGCATATTCATCTAGCACCTAGTACAGAGTGATGTGGGTGTGTTGCTGGGAGTACGAGGTGCCACACTATACAAATAATGATCCCTCATAAGAGTACTGCTTATGTTGCTTTGCACAGTTTAAATAACCTGTATTGAGATAACAGCTCCTTGGTGCAGCCACTTATTTTAGGGGTTGTTTTTTCCTGTTGTAATTATATCACCATAGTTAAAATGACTAAACACTTTGAAACTTAGGCCAAGCTTCAGAGGTGTTGCAAATTTCAGTGAAGTTTGATGGATACTTTGATGAAGTCAAATGATAAGCAGTTACTATTATGAATAAAGCAAGAACATTTTTTTCATATTTGGTTTAGTATAGAATCTAAACAAGGGCTCCAGAGTATGTGTTTTGGGACCAAATTCTTGGTTCCTTCCTTATTTTTCACTCTGTCATGCTTCCACTGCACTGGATGAGGATCCTACCAATGCCCTTGTGTCATTTTGAACTTTGCAGCTCCCACTGGCACCACTTTACATAGCACAAAGCAATTTGTTTCCATTAAAAAGGACATTAAGGTGATGCAGCTGAAATTGTTCTGTGCCCTAAATCTATATAATTTGTTGCTTTTGAGCAATTCGGCTCAGCTTCCATTACCAGAGACTGACATCAACAAACCATTTCATCTTCCAGACCTGTCACATCAAGTATTTTTTACAGCACTGTTATAACTTCATTTCAGAAAGTGATTGTGACAAAGAAAGGGCTGCATTAGATTCAGTGTCAATAGCAATCTGATTTGCTTCTCAGAAATTTCATTAGGCAAAAATAAATTAGAAAGTGACATGTGTACAGCATAAGTAGTTCAAAACCATTGAGAAATGAAGCCCTTTGACAAAGCAGTGCAGTTTCTTATGCATGCCCCAGCAGAAGCACCCTTGAGCACTGCCACTTCCTTAATGGTGGCATGACGATTGCTGGTCCTATCCTCTCTCGGCTCTTATCACCTGCCGGGAAAATCTTTGTTTTCAGGCCTACATTCTCCAGATGTGCTTGTATCCCTGTCAAGGTGGCTGCTTCTCAAGTGACTGAGCAAACTCTGGTTTTAAATAACAGGATATTAAAACCCAATGAAAGCAGCAGCATCAAGCAAGAGGGATGCAGGCTTTGGTGGGGGGAAAAGCCTCAGTGCCCAGCACAGTGCAAGGGCTTCTGATGGTTTCTGTGGGTCTGGAGGCACTGGAAGGGGCTGAGACAAAAGTATTCAGCTTCTTTATGCTTTCCTTAACATAGTACATTATTTCTACTGCCTTTCTGCCCACTAGACATCTCTTTTGCCCTTTTTAACCGCATTGAGTGCATTGCACTGGTTGCTCCAGAGTCACTTCTTCTTAGGGCTGATCTACCTTGCTTGGGTCAGACCAGCTTTGAATTTGACTGCCTTTAAATGCCTTGCTTTTGAAAAGTCTCAGTTTGTTACACGATCCAGATCTTTCTGTCCTCCCCAACACTTGCTGCATTTGAAATTTTACCAACAGTGATTTTGTGTCTTATGGATAATGGATAAAAATTTTGGAGAGGTACCAAGCTCCTGCTGATCTTCCTAAGATCCCATAGATAATGAATCTGTTTGATGAAGAAAATACTTTTTGAGCTGTTTATTAGTCACTTCTTAATCCACTTAATGCTTTATTACTATTGTATATTGATAATTTCTAATCAGAACGCCAATATGGTGTTCAGAAAAAAACCTTGCAAAAATCTATTATGTCTTTGCAGTTATAAATCAAACACATAATGTTCTCAAAGAATGAAATCTTCTTGTTGGCAGGTCTTATCTTCCATAATTATATTTCTACTCTTGTCCTTTGTCAGCTTTTTTACTTTTTTGTCTAATACCACAACTCACTGTCCTTCAGTTGTTGAGGGGAGCTAATCTGCTGTTTTTGAATTTGTTACTGAAACAGCACTCTCCTAGACTTCACAACCTGCTCAGGAAGCCGAGGTTCATCCAACAGTTAGCACCAGCAAAGTGGACATCCTGTCTTTTTATTGTCACCTGCCCTGCCAGCTATTACCTTGTCTTCTAGGTACTGAGTTTTCTTTAGAAATTTCCTATGTTTTATAATATCGGACTTTGTGCCACAGAGAGCATAAAATAGGGCAGGGGCAGTATCTAGTTGGTGTCCTTACATTCTTTACTGACGTTCAAAAGGCATTTCAGCTGTGCCCATGTAGTCACAGAGTGTTGGCACTAGCACTCACGGGACAGGAGAGTGTCCTTGGGGACACTGCACAGCCCCACACCAGCACAGCACACCTGACCCTGCTCACACTGGTTTTACCATCAGTGGGGTCCATCCAAGTCAATGTTTCTCAAACTCGTTGAACGTACAACCTTGTTTTGGCTCATTCATCTAGGTACGACTCCCCTGAGCACAGCTCCCCAGGTTAACAGCCAAACTCAACGTGTTTCTGTTCAGAGCCAGTCCATACTTAGCTGATCACTTCCATTTAAAGTTAGTAACCTTATGTAATGCATAGCTGCACTCACACACTGCAGATGCTCCAAAATCGTGCCTAACACCTGCTCACCCATTCTGAGATGAGCCAGCAGCAATTTGGTTTCTCCACAACACAGAACAAGAAATGTCTCCCGTTTCTATATGAAGTGTCTATACTGCCAACTACCTTCCACTGCTAGCAGGTGCTCAGCACACCCATGCTGAGGGTGAAGCACATACTTTACCTGCAGAAAGTAAAGGATACCTGTCTTTTTTCCCAGACCATGAGAGGTCTGAGCGACTGCCCTTTCTCTGTAGAGATGTGTGTTGTGCACCTCACAGAAGAACCCGGGCAAGTGGGAGGGGTGGCTGAGACCCACCCCAGGAACTCTGGCTCATAGCTCACTTTTGCACCAATCTGGACATTATGACATAAAGGAAGCCTATGAAAAGGTGCTTGCACAGTAGCCCTCAGTAGGAATTTTGCTGGTTGTCCCCAAGCTCACAGAGCTGGCATGTGGCAATTTGGCTGAGAGTGAAACCTGCAAAGTTATTTACAAGTTCAAGTACCAAAAAAAGCCTATTTTTTTTTGTTTTCCAACACATAACAAACAAATCTTGCCTTGTTATTATTATCTTCACTGTTCTTTTTTGTATGATTTTGTTCACTTAATCCTCCACTGCATTAAGCACACTACAGACACTACACACTACACAATACCAACATTTTTATTAAGGTCCCTGCCAGCCAGAAAGCATTAGGACTAACACTGCACTGCTGAGACTGGTTGGTTGGTCAGCAGGTTGTCTCTGCCCATGTCTGGAAGGAGATAAACATTGTGCAGGCCATAGGCTGCTGCAGATCAAAAGATGTCAAGACAAGCAAGAAGATCATAATTTTTCACTGTTGCCATAGAAATCCTCTGTTTTAAGAACTGCCTGTTCCTTCTGTGACCTGGGTTAGCACACCCCAGTGTCATTTAGTCCCCTGTGAGCTTGACTTACATTTCTACAAGGTTCACACCTCTGACAGAAATGCAGAACGATATTTAGAACTATGAACAAGTTAAAGCACAGAAAAAATAAGGTGACTGATAGTGGATGCTTAGGGAAGGGCACAGAAGTATAAAAGGTGTAGGAGAACTTTCCTAGGAGGCTTTGACAAGGAACTCCTGTGTCTCTGTGGTTAACAATCCTTGATATATTCTCTTTTCCATCAATTTTTTCTATTCATTGTTTGAACACAGAGTTGTGACGTCTACCAACAACACATGCCAGTGAGTTCCCCAGTTTAACAACACACTGTGTACACCTCTTGTTTTCAAATCTGCCACTAGAAAGTTTTAGGTGAGGTCCCCTAGCTTTTTTTTATTATGAGAAATTGAATCATTATTCCCTGTTATACTTCCCTGTGTGCCTCATGATTTTATAAACCCTAACATATATTCCTCATGATCCTCTCTTCCTTAGGCTGAAGATTCCTTATCTCTGTCAGGTTGTTCCCTGTACAGGAAGATCACCCTTGTGTCCTGTCTTTGTGCTTTTTCTACTACTACTATGTCACTGTGGAAAGAGATGTCAATGCTATATACTGTAGAGATGTATGGTAAGACGCAGGCATACCACCATTATAATATTTTCTGGTTTGTTCTCAATTTCTTTTCTAACATTTCCTAATATTAATATTAAAATCAGCCTTTTAAAACTGCTCCTGAACTTTGAGTAGACAGTTTAACAGATCCCTTTGCTGAGTGGTAACAACCAGGTCAGAGCCCATCACTGCATACATGGAGTTACAATTGTCTTTCCAGTACGCATTATTCCACATTTATCAATATCACATTTCGCCTGGCTTTTTATCATCCAGCCATTTATTATTGCAAGATTGTCCTACAACTCTGTGCAAACAGCTTTCTGTTTTATTGCTCTGAATCAGTTCATACCACCAGCAATCTCTGTTCCTCACTTTTACAGATCATTTATGAAGATGTTGTCATATGATCCATATGATTCACATGATCTAAGCCCCGAAATAGATCCCTGTGGGACTTCACTGGTAATTGTCCACATCCAAGAATACTGCCTGCCTATTCCTACCTTGTTTTTTCTGTCTTTTAATGGTGATGTGCTCATGCAAGTCCCTTCCTTCTCAGGAAGTTTGTGAGGAAACTAGCTTGCAGACTTACCCAGGGAGAGTGAGGATTGTTAGTGAGCATGAGACAAAACGCACCTTGTCTGCTCTCCACAGGGGAACACAAATAGACCAGCTACATGGGATATTACTCATGCCTTACACAGGCCATGCTTCCTGTAGCAGAACATCACCATGGGATGAAATAGCAAAGCATATGAAGCCAGAGATCTCAAAAGATTTGGTATTTAACTGTTTGAACAAAAAGGGATAACCATGAGATATTTGTGCCTGCTTGTTGGGGCTTTTCCGGTCCTATTCTTGAAAACCTGTCCTAATCTAAGGGCACCTGGTCGAAGAAGATTCGGATGTGCATTAAACTCTTGCAGGCTGATTTCTGACCATGTATTTGACCAACCAAGGGCCAGATGCCTGGGAAATCTCTGGGAGAGTGATGTTTCCACTGCCGTCAGAGCTGCACAGCACACTGCTTTTGCAGTGAGAAGGGGAAAATTTCCTCAGGAGAGGTTGAAGATAGTGCTGGGTTATGGGTATGCTGTGAGGAGCTTGGAGGTGCTGCCAGAAGAGCAAAGGAAACAGGCAGAGTCACCTGCACCCATGCCCTTGCTGAGATGTGCCAGCAATGATGTGAGGCGACGTTAACTCACAGTCGCAGAAGCACGTATCACCAAGGGTCCTGGTTTTTTACTCCATGGCTTCTTGGGGGTGAGTGAAAAGCATGCATCTACCCAGGACCACTCCCATCCCAGATGCATGTCCCCCTCCGGACTTTCTAGTGGCAGTAGAGAGAAGAGAAAGTTTTCACTGTGTTTCCCTTTGGAGCCAAAACTGGAGAGGTTAAGTCCTTTAATTTTCTCTTGATGTGTCTAATTTTCTATACACAGGCTGACACACACTGTAGTGCCTTTATGCCCTCTTGAGAATGTGGAGAAGCTGTCTCATACAAATAACACTTGTTAATAAACATAATAGTTCACCCTCAGTGAATAGTGAATAGTTCAGTGGTCTTTGAATAGGTAACTCCATTATCTGATGGTACTAATGAATTGTACTTGTTTATGAAATCCTATTTGTCTATACGACACTTTATGTTCCAGCCAGCATCATATTCTGATATAAGAAATTTGCTACTGAGCACTAATGCAGAAATAAAGCAATCATTGCTAAGAGAAAGTGGTTGTGATATTTACCTGTAATAATAATATTATTTTAAAGAATATAATAATGTAATGAATACTATATGTTCCATTTGGTAATGATCTGTAGGACTTTTGTTCCTGTGGTGAGTATTGGGTTCTTGCTTAGCTGCACTGAGACCGAAATGCAATAGGTAAGCCTCTGCTCCGGCAGTCTGATCTGGTGGGTGCGTAGGGCTGTGCTGCGTCTCGCTGGAGTCAGGGGCTTTCTGCTCCAGAGCTGATCTGCGAATGCACAGTCAAAGCTAAGGGAGGTGCTACAGAAATCAGCATCCCCACCACTTTCCTCCTGTAGGCCTGCTCAAATGTGTTTGAGAACATAAACTCCTAACCAGTGTGGCTCGTGAGAAGTGCATGCTCGTAAGAAACAGAAGGGTTTCACTTTTAATTATACTCTGTGGTGAAATGAGAACTTGAGGCTACGTGGTTGGGTGGGCCTTGTAATTCCCAATCCCGTTTTGGAAAATTCTGCCTGCAACCATGAGGAATAGAAAACTCTCTCATTAAAAAAGAAAAAACCGAGAAGCCTAAATGCTGCCCAACCTGAACAGGATACAAGTAGGTTGTGCAGGCTGCGCTGATCCACACCCTGCTGTTTAGAGGGTCTGGTGTTTACAAATGCAAACAGTGAAGGTAGTCCCTGAGGTGAAGCTGGTTTCCTGCAGCCTGGAGAGGCAGCCCAGAGCAACCCAGCTCATGAGGGCATGTTGGCTTTTAGAGACCACCAAACACCACTACTGGGCCACAACTCCCTGCACCCATAAGTTATCCCTCAATTTCCCTTTCCTCTTCGCCATGAGATTCCAGGTCCCTCCTCGTTCCTTATGTCTGCTGTCTGTAATGCCCTAAGACTTCTACAATGAAACACCTCCCACATCTCTTACTTGACCCTGAATTTGCACCCCTGGAGGCCTCCATGTCCCCGACTCCCCATCACTGCAGTAGCCACCCTCCATCACTCTCCAGCCAAGACAACATCCAGCTTTCCACTCACTTGCCCCTTAGGCTGGGCAAAATGAAACAGAGACAGCTTGGCTGCTAGCCAGCAGTACATACATGCCACTTGGCCAGCCAAATGGTACGTGCGTTGTCACTGGCCAAGAGCCTGACTTCAGGTCCCTGCAGCTTGATGGGCCACTTGGCTGCCCGTCGTGGCCTCTGGAGGGGCCACACAGCTCCCACTCCCCCTCAGCAGCTGCGGGGACGAGCAAGTCGCCTCGTGGACCATATGTTGCACAGATTTTGTCCTAGTTTCTCTGTCTGATGCTCCCTGGTTACTATCTGGGAGAAGGCCGGGGCTGGTCAGGAGTTTGTTTTGGTCACTGGTAGTCCTTCTGCCAGGGCTAGGGAAAAAATTAAATTTTTAAGAATCCCAGTGGATGCATAACCTTGAAGAGGGATGCTAAGACATGCAATGAATTTTGTAATCTACTGCTGACAAATCTAAAACTTTTCCAGTAGAAAATAGCCCTGCTGAGACAGTATAAACTTATGCTTCTCCCCACTCTTGGCTTGTTGTTCCACAGACTTCCAAAAAATGAGGTATTTTTCTGATCCCATTAATGTAGCCTGCAAATTCTGCATATGATACTGAGACAACCTGGATTTTAGTGGTGGAATGCATCAAGGAATGGATGATCTTTCATGAACAAAACATCTTATTTTCAGATAAATATCTGCAATAAAACAAGAGGAGGGAACTGACCCATGAGCAAATCTATCTCTGCTTTGGTAAAGCTTTTCATAAGACAGAAGTAGCTCCTTAGCACAGAGGATTTGGAAACTGCTTTAGAAATGGTGCTTGGCTGGTATCAAGCCATTATTTACATGTCTGAAACCACGGGCTTCAGTGCAAGCTCTGACAGAGAGCCAGCACACGTGGGCTCTGACTTGGCCTTCGGAAGATGTGTTCTGCTGTCAGGCGAGTGCAGTGATCTTTGACCAAGCTAAAAAGCAGGAATGTAGAGAAATAAAAAGCTTTCATTTGTGTGTTGAAGCACAGTCAGCGAGAGATACAAACATGCAGTTCAAACCCTCCAAAGGATAACATTATATAAATATTTTTTATCGAACATGTCTATAGCAAAAAGAACTTGGCTTTGGTAGCCGAGCTCATTTAAAGCAAACTAAATTTTCTGATGTAGGATGGTTTGTGTTCCTTGGTATTCAGTACATTATTCAAGGCAGGTAGCTTCGTCTGATGGCACTGTTACGGTATCGAGGTAGCAAGATGCGAAGCATACATAATGTCTTCAAGCTGCAGAAGGAAGGCTGTGCAGAAATGTGTTCTGCAGACTGAGAGGTGTTTTGTTTCCAAATGGTGGCAAACATGTAGGATTTATTGTGCTGACCTTCACTTCTTGGTGCACCTGGTAACCATGAAGGTTTGTATCAGTGAACTGTTTTTCCCTACAGGGAGAACAACACAGATACCGTGCCAAAGAGCAGCCTCGGGGAAAGCACCAGGGCTAAGCCCTCCCCGGTATGGGGCAGTTTTCTCATGAGCTGGTCCAAGCAGATGAAACGAATTCCTACCTCAAAGCTTTCTCCCATCTTTTCTGAGGACAAGGTGGCTATTCCCTCTCTAACCTTCACTAACACAAGCATTGTTAATGTAGGATTTTAAGTGCAGCCTTAGCTTTTCATATCCTGTCTTGGAAACTGCCTTGGGAATATCTAAAAGGTCCCAGATTTTCATTTCTTTATGACAAGCTGTTTTTTATTTTTAACAGCAAGAAGATCTTTGTGCATGAAAAATTTGCTCGGCAGCTACCAATACCAGGCAGTTCCGAGGAAGCTATGTTCAATGTAAAGCTATAGGGCAAGTGGGTGTGAATTATCCTACAGCCGCCTTTTTTTTTTTTCTAAAAGTAAATGATATTAACTCATGGTCAACACTGTGTGATATGCTGGGAATGAATTTACACTAAGTGCTACTTTGCATCTCCCTCTGACTTAGGCATAACTGACTGCTGTCAGACACCAGCTTCTAGATTGCATGGCTCATTGGTTTGTTGTTGGAAAGCAGTTTTGGTGTTCCTCCACGGCTTTTGGTAAATACCTCACACAACTGGATCTCTGGCAATTCCCTGCTTTGAGGAAGTATCAGAACAGTTTGTTCTGCTTCATAAGATTTAATAGTTCAAAGCAGGGATCAAAAATGATGCTACAGATTTGATTTTATTCAGAACAAGGACCACAAGAAAATAGAGCTTGAAGGGATCTTGGAATGCTTTCTGGTCTACCTTCCTGTTCCAAGACAGGATCAGCTCTGCCTGACAAAATGCTGGCAAATATTTCAAGAGAAAAGATCATTTGGGGCCAACTATGCTCAATAAGGTAGTATCAGACCTGTTTTGGATATGCCATCACCCATGCATATTTTGTGAGTGCAGCTTAGGCATTCATGCTTCAGTATAGTCTAGCACAGACACAGTGATGAAGTGACCTTTTAAATCCTTCCTCTAGAAGCACCGTGCTGGTCTGAGCTGTCCTGCCTGTGGGTGAGAAGGGCAGAGCCTTTCTGCAAGTGCTCTTTGACGCCCAGCGCAGCCAGCTGCTGGTCCAGTGACTGGTGAGATATGGCTCTGTCACCCCATCCCTCTTCCACACAGCACAGAGGTCACTTTGCTGTTGGATTTAGAGAAGAGTGTCCTACGGTGGTTATGATTTTCCAGGCAGCAATTTTGAACTATTTATGCAAACATTATTTCCTGGGCCAGTGATGTTGACATGTGAATATAAATGTTCCATGGGTGACTCTGAACGTTGTCACTGAAACACTGATGCTCAGACATGGTGTGACCCTTGCATCTAGGAGGTGCCAGCAGCATCTGCTGTAATGGCAGCAAAACATCCATGAGTTTATATTATTAGGCAAGGTCTGTGCCCAACAGAGCCTGGAAACAAGATCTATTTCCCGTTCTGCTGTGTCTATCTCACCTTGGCCCCCATTTACATTCTGTCCCTGTCCCTCCCTTTGTAAGATAAGAATAATAATGCACATCAGCCATTAACGGCTGGTGCCAGGTGTAAGCACATGAAATACATAAAGCATCAAATGTAAAGCCACGAGCGAAAAACTCTCTACAAACACTGTCAACTTATCATTGCATTGCTCAGATAACAGCAGTACAAGTATTGCTGTGCTGATGTATCTGGTGTTCGGTTCTCAGAGATATTCTCCTGTAAGTGAAAGTAAATCTCCTAAATTGCACATGGATTTATCTTCCATTTAGCTACTTCTCCGGGTAGTGACCCATCAATGTTCAGCTGAGTAGCACAAGAGCACCCTGCAGATAACCTTCCTACACCAGAGATCAGCTTGTTTTCAAAGTGATTGCAGGCTTTAATCTGAGACAAAACATATGATTGATACTCCATGGTTTAGAGAGTCAAACTAATGCCTTATGATTCATATGTGATTTATAAGTAAGTACTTGCACTGATATAATGATGGGATCACTTGATGACTCATGTGTGATTTAACGTGTGTGCAAAGCTCCCGTGTGTGTCACTCGGCGAAATTTCGGGCTGAACCGATGAGTTCGCTGCCTTGGCTGTGTCCCCAGGCAGGTTCCCTGAAACACCGGCTGAAGAGCAGCAGGGAGGCCAAGGGTGCTCCCTTCTCCCATGCAGCCTGTCCTCTCTGAAGTCCAGAAAGGCACGATGCAAAAGGTAGAGCCACAGCAACATGTTCTCCAGGGTTTTGTTGTTGCAATTTCTCTTCTCCAACAAACAATTGCTATGGCAACCTTGCTGCTGCTCAAGTCTTCTCACTTCCTATTTATTCTAAAAGACAGATACAAACTGTGACTGCTCCAAACACTTACATATTTAAGCCATTAAAAACTTCAGATGAGAAAGAGTGGGCAGAGAAACATGATCAGCCCAGAGCACAAGATGACCCTGTAAGGCCTTGTCTACATGCAAATTTTATATCAGAATTTTCTCCAGGAAACTGTAGTTTTCACTGCTGTTATGGTTTCTGATCAAATAGGGAAGGCTTTTCTGGCCATGTTAGGCTGATGCCTGGTGGTGCTGCTCGGGGAGGAAGGTTGCTGAGCACTTGGCCTTTCTCTTGGATGCTACAGCGTGCCCAGGGCTGGGGGAGATGGATCTGCTAAAATGAAACAAAAGGCAGTTCAGTGTAAACCTTTGCAAGGTACAAGAAGTTCATGCATTACCTGAGAGGACACTCAACAGGAAGGCAAAGAGACACCACACCACCCCCCACCCCCACCGCCCCAAAATCCAGGACAGGGCACAACTGCATGTCCCATTCCCAGCAGAGTTTGCCACCACACACACAGCCTGGGCACCCGCAGGTCCACCAGACTGCTGAGCTCTAACGAGACACCTTCACCCTCCCCTTATTTTTTAAAGGCTTAAAATGATTACTAAGATGCTTGCTTTTTTTCAGTTGCCTGTTATTCTTAAGACCAATTTATGTGGGAATTTGAAGGAAAGATTCACCACAAGGATCTTCTGAAAAACATCCCTGAAGCTTCTGAACGGACTTTGTTTTAGGGATGTCTGGTCACATTGGGCTGTGCAACATGGTGTATGCTTGCTTGCTGAATCACCAGGTTTCATTTTCTACATGAAAGAACAGTTTTTCATTGGAGAAGGAGTAACTATGGTGTTTCTGAGAGAAAGGTGTGTGTCTCCTCTGTGCTCAGAGGGTTCCTGCCCTGCTTTATCTCCTGGTACAATCTAAGTAATGGCCCTGAGAAGGGACATCTCAGACCAGCTTCTGATCTGATGTTGATTGAAAACTCATCTTTTCCAGCTTAGGCTGCCTATGAATCTCTAGATCTAAAATGTATTCCTGGCCCTGCCACACAGCATGAATTTGGGGAAAATAATTTGAATTGTCAATGCCTGACCTTCCATGCATGCAAAGTGAGGATAAGAGGAATGAATTTGTTGGGGTTTATGAGATTCATTATAATCATGCTTTGAGATCTGATTAATGGGACAGAGTTCAAGCATTTATTGTTTTCTTTGGCTCAGGTTTCTCCCTGTAAAAAGTCAGCAGTGGTCATGCTCTAAAACTGTTCATGTTGAGAGGTTTGATGCAAACCCCTAGAAGGAAATCAGGAGCCATGGAAGGAAAACGCAGACAACTGCACGGGGGGGGAAGAGGCTTTCCTGCAGAGGTGAGTCAGTTCCAGGGGAGAAGGACAGCCGTGTCCAAAAATAAAAGTGCCAGAAAACAGGCACACATCGCTGCACTGAGAGCATCATCCACCTGAGGAAGACGTTGGGTTTCATCTGCGAGTTTCTTGTCCTCTTTATTCATCGAGCGGTTTCTCATCTGCACCGGACGCCACCAGACCTGTTGTTTGTATTTTTGGAGGCCATGTTAATCTGGCCCTTGAAAAATACCCTAGCCACATTCGTCTCCAGGTCTACAAGCAATTCAGAGTGACTCTGAGGAAGGAATTGATTCCCAAGGGTTAATTTCTGTTTCCTTACATTTTTTGAAAGCAGGTTGATTAACATGCATTTTTGTCCAGATTCCTGTAGTTCTCACTAATCACTCTCTTGTGTTTAGGCTGATTATACCAAACTCAGGATGTTCTGGTCTGTGTTACTCTTTGGATAACGTTGGTAACAAGCATCTGTTCTTTAGTTTTCCTACAGTGACATTGCTGCTGAAGGGCTTCTTCATCCTCTGTGACTCTGTAAGTGGTGTTGGCCATAACAGAAATGTTAACCTAAACAATTAACCCCTAACATGTTTAAAGCAAAATCTTGACTATTGGGTGTGGTTGTTAAGTAGAGAAATGGATCCTTTTAAAATCCAGACTTTTTCTGTAGAACAGGATAATAAGATCTTCACACTAAAAATTTGGCAGTCAAATAACCCTATACGAAATGAAGTTTAGTAGACCCAGAACTGTCACTTACGTGGGAGTCTGGAAGCAGAAGCAAGTCAGAAATGATCCCCCAAGCAGAGAACAGGCCCTGGGATTTTACCTACTTTTGTCTGTCATAGGAAGGGAGAGGGGAAGGAAGGAGAAGGTCTTCAGAAAAGAGAAAGCAGTGCCTGTCTCGCCTGCGAGACTCACCACCTAAAACCCTCCTGCAGCTGCTGGCCTGCAGGGAGCTAGCTGGCTTGCTGACCATGCCAGCCTCCCTCCAGCATTCTCCCAGGGACCAGGACATGTGCCAGCCTCCCTCCAGCATCCTCCCAGGGCCTGGGAGGAGCTCCCAGGGAGTCACAGCTTTGTATGCCACAACAGCATGGTCCAACTTATATAAATGTCAGGATACATGAGCCAGGACCATGACATTTTTGTCCGGGCTGGATCCTGGTATGTCCTGTGTACTGTAGGGAAGGAAGGTGTGAGAGGCCAGGAAGAGGTCCTGTCTCAGGTGACTCCAAATAATTAGGTTCAGAAGGAAACAGAGCCTTCTGTAGGTTGCCTCTAGTCTCCTCCTCATCTTGGCTAATCTTAGAGTGATACACCAGGAGCATCGCTGTACCGTTCAGCATCTCTGTGCTCGCTTGTTTTCAATTACAAACTAGATTTTCTACATCAATACCAAATTTAAAGCAATTGCACTTGTTTTTGTAGTTAAAACACAGGTTGAAATAAGTCTTCTTCCTCCTTGACATGCCCATGTAATGCTCGGTAATACTGCTAGTAAGAACACGGCACAGGTACCGTATCCATCAGAGCACAGTAGTCTGTTCAGCCCAATCTGCTGGATTTACACTGCGTAGTTGCTTATGGGCAGCTATTGCTCATCTAATGTCTCATCGTAGTGATTGCCCAGTCTATTGGAAATGTCCATTTAGAGAAGGACTGTATCAGATGATACTGGCATCATATTAAATCTAAACATGCTTCGTAACACATCCAAATTTTAAAACGAGTTAATTAGAGAAAAACACGTACTGAATATTTCTACGCATTTGTTGAGTGAAAATCTGTGTGCTTTGAGCTTTGCTGCAGATAATTTTAGTAGCACCCCATTTTAATAAGGTATTTATCAATTGGGAATAGCTAGTAATGACTTCAGTGGAAAAAAGGGTTGGTTTTGATGCAGCTAAGAGTTTAATGTTGAAACACAAGCTCTACCTGACCTACGAGATAAGTGCTGCTCTCTCCCCAGGACCTCTTTATGGACTCCATAATCTGTAGGCTTGTTTTCTTGACATTGATTTAACTTTTATTTAGCTTATCTTCCCTATGCTCTAGGAGGGACTGACAAGAGTCTTTTCTCATTTTAAAAAAGAAAAAAATTAAAAATAATCTGTTGTTGCTGGCTCAGTTAGGTGCACACCTGTTTAATAAATAGCTTCAGATTTTTTATTAGTCAATAGTAATAAATGAAAAGGCAGTATACCTAGAGGAAAAAAGAGGTTGTTCATGCAAAACTGTACCAACCTAGGTCCACACTAATGAACAAGGAAGTGGATTTGTGGGAGCTGGATGATGCAGGACACTGGCACCACGACACAGTCGCTCATTCCAGTGCCACTGCTCTGAACCCAGTTTGTGCTGCATGCCTCCAGACACGGTTCCTCCGTCCAGCCCAGCGGCCAGTGGGTGAGTGTTTAAATGCCAAACCAACAGCAGAATGGACTGGATTTTTATTGGCAGAGTTGAATGCTACGTGGGAAGGGCTGTGAGCATCCTGTGGGCAGTGCAGTCCCTGACAGGCAGGTGCAAGGGTCATGTGAGATGCAGAGGATGGGCAGGGACCTCACTGCCACTCACTGTCCCCCTCCCACCCTCTCTCAGTCAAACCCAATCCCATCTTCACTCACAGGTGTTTTTCCCCACTCTGCTCCCCTGGGCAGCCTTTCCAGACCCTCTTTGCTCTAACAGTCCAGAATGACCTTTTCCTTTTCAGTCTGAAGCCATTCCTGAGCACAGCAGCCCATTTGCTCTTGCAGAGCAACTGCTAACATCAGCCCTGCCATCCCCTAGCTTAATCATCATCCTCATCCCTAATGTTTGCTGCACTAATGGAGGTCACTACCATCCCCACTCTTCCCCAATTTACTAGGCTAAATCAAGCTTAGTTTCCTTGTGTTGGCCAGGCTTTCCCACCCCATCATTCCCTTCCTTGAGCCTGGTCCACTTTGGACATCTGTAGGACAACCTGCCTCTCTGCTGGGCAGGCACTGCTTCATCTGTAATGTCATTAGGTCACTCCTATGTTTCATGCCTAGGTAATTCCTTAATATATTAAATAAGTTTGGCTCTGAGACAATAAAACTGAGGAAGCCCCATTGCTTGAAATCGGAAGTTTTGTAGACCAAGCAAGGATGGACCCAGCCCTCATGCTGTGAATCCAGATAATATCATTGATTTCAATATGCTTACACTGGTTTAAACCTGTGACATCTCAGCAAATTTACACACTGCGTTTTTAAGAACAAACATGAATTGGGATCTTCATGCAGAAATTATCTGGATGTCTGTGGATATTAAGGTAACCTTCCCCCATAGGCTCTCAGGACCTTGAAGTCATAGGTCAGAGGACATGGGTAGGGACAAAGCACTTCTCAGGTGGAAAACAGGGACTGCAACAGTCAAAGACAGATCTTTCTATGGTGAAAATCATGGTAATCTGCTGAAGCTGAGGGCATCATACACAGCTCCTGGCTTTTACTGTGAGGTTAAATCGAGCCATTTACACAGAATTCAAGTGCAATGAGAAAAAATTAGAAAGAACATGTCTATAAAATGACAGTAAAAGCTAGCCTAGGCTATTCCCCAGGAAGCCAGGTTGAAAGTCTGTATTGGAAAGTTTCTCTGGGCTATTGTTCTGCTGACAGCTCTATTGCAAGGTCTCCATAATTGCTCTGGAAAGATCTTGGATCCAAGCCTTGCAGGACACCACAATCCATTCAGTAATGAAAGAGGTCTGCAGTTTAAAAGCCCTGTAAAATGAAAAAAAGAACTGTTCCATAATCAGAAATTCTTGAGATGCAGGGTGGAAGGGTCACATAAAGATCCTGCTGTGCTGCTTCTCCAAAAAAAGTTGTTAAGCATAGTATAAAATTACTTGCAGCCTGGGCTCAGTTTTCGATACTTGAGTGATTGATTTCCTAATGTGAACAAATATGGGATTTTCCAGGCATGTCGCAGCAGCACAACCCTTTCTCGGGAATTCCTGGCAAATAAACCCGAAAGGGGTGAGGCCACACTCCCAGATAAAAATTCTGGAGTTGGATGGTTTGCAGAGGAGATACCATTGATCTAGGTTAGTCTGCCTTAAAACCTCTCTCATATGACAGTTGTGATCTGTTGGGTTCTTCCTGGTGACTACCAGTTCTACGTGCTTTTGCTAGATTTGATACCTTGAAAAAACAAATGCAGCCAAAAGGGAATGAATACCCACCATGAGGAAGAGGCCACGATGCAAACTTTTCTCCTATGAAACATCAGAGAATCACAGTGAGGTTGGTTTTGGTGGGGAACACCCGTTGGGACCTAACATTCTCCAGGAGGTGGCTGCACTGCTTGCTTTGCACTCACATCTCATGATGCCACCCCTTGCCTGGGGCATGGGCATGAGTGTGCCCACGTATGCACACGTGGTGGAAGTGATGAGGGTCAGAGCAGGCTGAGCTCCACTCTTGTGCTCCCCGTTGGTTTTCTCAGTTGTGATAAACACTTTCCTTTGACTTTCATAGCACAGCTGCATTACAGACTCAAGTGTTGCTAGCAGAGGAAAGAAGAGACCTTGACAAATTGACAAAGGCAGAAGGATGCTGTGAAGCTGTGTCTCAAAGGCCATTAGCCAAACTTCTCTAAACTTGCAATTTTGGCTTGTTGTAGGGTGGTTTATTGTTTTGTTTAACCCAGATCGCTCTCTCACTGGTTTCTGGAGAGCACTGGAGAGAGGCGCTCTCTGCCTCATGCCATAAAGCGAGGTGATCTACAAAAAAGCCTTTTGGAGGGGCTACGATCCTTAATTACACTGATTCAGCATAGCAGTGCTGATGAAAACACAAATGGGAGTTAAATTTGTGCTTGTCTTACACAGCTTACTTACACAGCCCAAAGTTATTCTGGACTTACCCTGGGAAACCTCTCTCTGAAGTTCTTTAAAGAGGATTTAACTTCCTTTCCCTACCAAGTTCTTAATTTTCTTTGAGTAGGTTGTCTCCCCATTTGTCGGGAGAGCGCAGGCCACCAGGTCAGACACAAAGAATAATGGTTAAAACCATCACTTCAAAATGCACGTTTGAAAAAGGCTTCTCGGAAACATGTAATCCTGATATTGTGAAACCATATGACACACGGGGCTCTGCATACGTGGGGATGTTCACACTGGAAATGGAGCAGAAGTACTATTTTGAGCGAGCGGTGCCTGGCATATTATCTGGAGAGGGTGGGAGAAGAACTAAATCCCCTGTTTGATATTTTGAAAGCAGAGCAAGAACAAAAGCATACCATCATGGTGTGAACAATTCTGAAATGAGAATTGGTTTGAACTACTTACTATAAAATTTATTCAGCATGTATTTACTTCTCTTCTGGTCAGTATATAGCCTGTGAATCCGCTCTGATTTTCCTTAATTGTATTCACCAACCTTTGTTAAGGAGATTGAATGAATGACAAATTTTTAGCCTCCTGGCTTTCCAAAGTGTTTGCCTCAATTATGTCTGGTACAAGGCTGCTCCCCAGCACGGCAACATATTTACCTGCAATTTAGCGTCTGTCTCCAGTATATTTACAGCTACAGAAAGAAGATAAACCCTTAATAAGCAGAAAATGTTGTTCTGCTAAAATCAGGGAAACACCAGGACTTGCAAATGTGACATTAATACCTAGCAATTGTTTGAAACTGCTCTGAGCAGTTTTTCTCAAAATCCCTTGAACCCTCTCCACATTAAAACTACTCTACGTGAGTAGTGTACATGAAATGCATAGATTATTCACGCTGATTATTTACTTGCAAAGCCTTGACAGCAGCCAGGGAGGGAACCAGAAATGCTCTGCCTCTCCAAGCCAAGAATGTGGATTTTCTTGCTGTTCATCCCCAATTCTCCCACTTTATCTCGTGACTCAGCTGCCTGATGCAAGGGTTTGCAATTACAGCTTTGCTGATTAGCTACCCAAGTTGCGTGCTGTGGTTTCTAGTCTTCACATGCAATTTTGACAAATGTGTGAATTTTACAAATTCACTTTTGAAAAGCAGTTTGCTGTCCTATTTTGTGAGTTTTCCTGCTCATAAAGCCCAACCACCTGAACATGAAAGCCACCTAGAAGCCAAGAAACAAGAGCCAGCGATAGGGCAAACCAAGACTCAGTTCTCCTCTTCAAAACCATTCAGTCGTTTGCTTAGCACAGGTGATAAGCTCAGTGCAGACAGGATGCTCCAAGCAACCTACCTCCCAGTGCCAATGAGCCCGAGACACCATTGATCCAGCCCCTTGGTTTCCACAGCCTGGCTGGGAAACAGCCTGCCAGCAGGCGCTGACTCCTGTCAGGGGGTTAATACTCCACAGACGAAGCCGTAACTAAACAGCAGAGGAAAGTTCCAACTGTTTGTGCCTGCAACCGAAATAATCTCTCCCGGACCATGCCAGCTCAGCTGGAGGAAAAGCCCCGGGGGCTGACATGGTCTCTGCTTCCTGTTTTTCTCTTCGCAGAGTAAACGCATTTCTAAGGTCTCCAGGGACGTGCCTGAACCAAAACCTCTGATCTGAGCATCCTTGAACTTTTGGCAAGTTTGGATTCAGTTCTGGATGCAGAGATTGCAGGTCAGATGTATTTTTAATAATATTTTTCCTCAGAAGGCTCTGCCCATCCTCCTGGCACTGCACAGCGCAGCCACCGCAGGAGTGCTGCTGTACCTGAGCTACCTGACATGTTAAAGGGGAGGATAAATCTCAGCTTACCAAGCAGCTGCGCAATTTTTCTTTGCCATTGTGCATTATATGAATTATAAAAGTGTGTCTGTGTAAGTGAGGTCTACTGTTGGCAAACCCTGGTTATGCCACGGGGGTAAGCTGGAGAAGGAGCAGGTCCCTCCTGCCTCCCCTTCGTAGCTTCTTCCAGCAGTGGGTAAAACATCAATAACACATTTTAGAATTAAAAAAAAGTAATTTCCCCTAAAAGTCTTGGTTTTACTAAACTTCCATTAGCCTTCCCTTTCTTTAATTTTAGACATTTCATTTAGGGGATACAATCTTTATAAATGTAGATATCAAAATTAGTGGTCTGGTCTGAGACATAAAATTGAACTAAACCACCAGGTTTTTGTGTTAGTATTTATTGTTCTCCCAAGAAATAGTGCAAGTCAGTGGAATCAGATCATTCAGCCGTGTACCATGACTTTTCAGCCACAATTCATATGATTTTCAGTTAGGTTTTTACTCCCAGTGATCATTAAATACCGATTATTAAAACATGAATTAAGATCATTATCATTATCCTCAGAGCCTCATGGAAAAGGACCACCTTGATAAATCCACCTTCATTTTTCAAGCCCTTTAGTCTGAAAAGGGGCATTTTTCCTCTTACAAAAAAGGGCCCGGGTAGCCATTTTAAATTTGTTTTATACTGTTAGTGGTTTCTGTGGGCTGAGATGGTGAGGTTGGTGTCTGGGGTGTGTGCTCAGACATGTCCCATTGGGTGCCACTGACCTAGGCAGAAACACAAACCCCACACAGCGCGGTGTGGGCAACTGGGCTACCCGGGGGTTTTGTCCACCCCAGATAACGTGCTGTGGAAAACTCCTTCCATTTACAGTTTTGGCCACACGTCCTGTAGGAATGTTCAGCGCTGCTTCTGAGGATGCCAAATGGTGCTTGCAAGTGCTTTGGCAAGGCTACGTGTCAAATCCAGCTTTCTAGCCAGGACTGCTGGTGTCAGACGATGCTGGCTTGCAGTTCCCTCGCACTTTTCCAATTATTGCCCTAAAGCGTGCAGGTGAGGTTTTGGCATCCTCTCGACCCCCGCATGCACGGTGCCACTGTCTTTCAATAAACTGCAGGTACGGGGTAGGCAAAAGGATGTGCAAGTTGCTGGGGGCAATCTCAGCAGTGTTCGTGTTTTCAAGCTGTCATGACGTCTTCCCACAGAGCTCAGGGATAACCGACCTCTGAGCTGAGGGAAAGCAAGGAGCTGGAGCCTCCATCTGCAGCCTCCCTGGGGTAAGTGGGGCTTTCTACCTATTAAAGCACCAATATTATTCCATTAAAGTAGGAGAGTTCCTCCACCAGCTAATGTGCTATTACTTATTAATGCAAAACCACCACTGCTCTAGTTAGTCAATTATCTATCTTCCTGCGACCAGTTTTTATTTCTCTCACAGGGGTTACTTGCACTTTAGGATTTGTTGCCTGGGTCCAAAAGCAGACAATTCTGGGCATGGCCATGTGCGACTCAACCTGCGGCCAAACACCATGCCCTGGAATAGGGATGGTGCAGAACCGAGCCCGGACATCTCGCCACTGCAAACACTTCCCCATGGGTGAACTGCGGAGCCTGCAGAGGACGCGTGAACACAGCCACAGAAAATCACTTGTGGAAGCCCCAGAGCAAAACAACATTTAAGTCTTTTGAAGGAAAGCTGCTTCTGCTCTGGCTGCATACACTGCGTTGGGGTTGGATGTCCTAAGACAGCTTCGCTGCAGGTGAACTCATTGGGGAGACTGAAGGCTGAAGAGATGGATGCTGCTGTCTCCCCAGTCACGGCTCAAAATGCTCCACCTAACAGCTGCTACAATGCAGGCTGCTCCTTTTAGTCACTTACTCATCTTTATTAATTTTAGCTCAAATATCACATCTTCCTCCCTTAGACCAGCCAATTCTTGGCTGTTCCTATACATCACATTGTACCTCTTGCCAACAAAAGGCAAGCAAAGGTAGTTTCTGTGTTAATGCAGAGGAAGCCATAGAGATAAAAACAGAAGCAGAAAAAAATTAGTTTACTCATGAAGAAAAGACATCTAGGTATAACTACCTAATCTGCTCTCTGATCCAAGGTGACATTTCCTCCTGGGCAAGGAGAAAACAAGGGTGCTTGTGGAGGAGGGGTAATTTTGTTCTCGTGCTTTCACATTCTTATTTGGTTATTCTGATTAATTACCCCATGTGAAAAGGGGTCTCATCCTCCCAGAGTTACCTGCAAGCTAATAGCATCGGAAGAAGGGAAACTGCCTTCTAAGTAAAGGCATTAGACATACAGATAATGGCTTTTAGCTTTCTGTTTCCCAAATACTCTCTGTCCCTGTGGGGGTTTCATAAATCACTCTCTCCAGAGCTGCTATCAGGCTGGCCCTTGTAATGAGATGCGCACAGACCTTTTGAAATCAATCACGTGCAGAACTGTCTATCTGACTCGTAGGACAGATGACGTTGTGGGCACTCGCCGGGAGTCCATACATGACTGGACGGGGAAGGCTTGTGCCACCAGCTCGATGCAGCATACATAGTCTGGGAAATCTCTTCTTGAATCCCATGTCAGCCAATGCTTTTCTGAGCTCAGGAAGCATCTCTGAGGACAAAGCCATTGGTGGACATGAAGTCTGCTGTTGCCAGCAAAGGTCATCTTCCGAAGGAAGAATGGTGGCATGGCAGGGAGCATGTGGCTGCTTTAGTGCTCCCAGAAAGCTCCAAGGAAGCCACAGTATTAATTAACTTTTTGGAATTAATTAACTGATTTTCTTCCATTTGGTGACTAACTTAACCTCTCCTCAGCAGAAGTGCCTCCAGACCTAGGTCTGCTTCATTCTCCTACCACACTAAAGGGCGTCTGCTGGAAGTGCTTCTGCCTGTGCCCCAGAGCAATAACCATGTCCTCTCACACATTGTTTATTCTCTTCCTGATCCGTGCTGCCTCAGATATGTTCTTATCCCACCCAGGTGCCACTGCTGCTCCAACACAGCCATGCTGTCCCGGTACAGAAATCTGGATCATGCCCAGCTCTGCACTCAGCCCTGTGTGGGTTGTGTTGAATTGCTTCTCATTATTTTTGTTACATACTGGCATAATGATCCAGCAAAACACCCTGCTGATGTCCCCCATAGGAAAGTCTTTAGAAAGTTAACAAAAAATAAAAAACCCAACTGAAGAATTCTGTGGGGCAGCTCAAAGAGCTTCCATCATTATGTTGGTACTTTCCCGTACAGCAATGCGTTTCTTCATGTGCGTGATGCTAGCATTGCCCTTCTGCAGACTTTTGGAATAAGCTTATTTGAGTAACTCTGCTCTATTCTGAGGAAGATGGGAAAAAGCTGGGCAAATTTTGATGTTGGTACTGATCTTTGTAGAAAATGGTCTCAGGAGGTGCCCAGAACAACTCTCCCCTGGTGCCAAAGGCCTGTGGACATCCTCCAGCCTGGTGCTGGAGGTGTAAAGGGAGGGCGAGGAGGAGAGCAGCAGGGAAGACAGAAAGCAGTGGCTGATGACATACTATGTCCACTTTCTGCCACCTCCTTCAGCGAGCAGCTGTCTTCGCAACATGCCACGTACGTGCCAGGAGCTAGCAGGATGGAGAAATTGGACTCAGACGTCTGGTGGCACCAATATAGGGAACAAGGTATGGTAGGAACAGGCTGTACTCCGTCCATAACAACCTTATCACATTTCTTAGGTGAAATTGCTTGAGTGGCCGTAATGGCTCCAGATCGGAAGGTGGCATTTTGGCAGCCATGCCATGCGTCAGAGCAGATGCTGTGGCTGAAAACTCCCAAGACCATGCTTGCTCTTGCTCTTGCTCTTGCCTGTGACGTTGAAAATAGCACTTTAAGGAACAACACTTTTGAAATAATATATTCCAGCCACTGTAACATGGAAGGGAAGTTACACAGCAGGATGCACAATAAATAGGAAAGCAGATAAATCCAGGGCCAGATTTATCAAGTGACTGTTTTCATCAGTCTAAAAGTAGTGGAAAGCATACACTAATCAAAGCAACAATATTTAATTTTATATTGTGCAGACTGCTACGCAGTGGCGGGACAGGCAAAAGTTGGTCTCAGCATGGCCAAATGTTTTGGGGCACCACTGCGCTGCGGGACGGCGTGGTCCTCCATGCCTTTTACAATAGCCCTAATCCCTCCTGGGGCCACCAGTCCACGGGGCTGCCAGGGTCCTGGTGTAGATGCAACCTCAAGGATGCACACAAGCACATTAAATGGAAATAGCCTGCTGAGGAACAAACATTTGCGCTTGGGCAGATACAAGTATAGAGGAGTTGGGCACCTATATGGGATTGTTCTGCGAAGGGCATGGTGCTGCGGGTGGCATAGGGAACCCCGACAGTCAACACCTGTGATTCCTAATTATAATTTCTTTTTGCCTTTAAGTGCTCCCTGTTATTCTGCAATGATCATAATTATTTACCTTGGAAAGGCAATGTGAGGGTTAATTAGCCTGAACGTGCAATATATTTGGGAAATGGAGAATGTTTCTTCATATAGGAGCTAAACATCATTAGCTCTAGTAATTGGAAGAGGATACTAATTTCTTTCAACTAACCATAATAAACAGGAGATTATTTCTTTGACTATTGATTTAGCTCATGATTTTGCAGGGATTAAACTAGAGGAGGCTTAGAATGCCAACTATAAAATACAGGTAAAATCCAGGCTGGTAGCATGTTAGTGCCACCAGAGCTGTACAGCCGTGTGGGTGCAACCTTGCTGCCACCCTACCCCAGATCAGGAGCCCATGGATTTAGAGAGCTGGAAACGGAGATGAAATCTGGGATCTGCTCCTTCCACAATGCCCATTCTTCCTAAAGCCATTGACAGGAGGGACTCACATCCCTTATCTAGCTGCTAATAAAATGGTACTGGTGAAATAATTCATTAAATATGAGGTTTTCCCTCTCCCCCTCTCCACTACCACTATATGGGTGATGGCACCCCATTCCCATGGGATTTTCCCATTTGCTGGCATGAATTTCAGGGGATGTCTGGGACACAGTGCAGCCTATGTGCTTATCCCCCGGCAGTGGCTGCAGGGAGCTGGAGGAATCAAATCCCGAATCCTCCTGAGTGGAGACAGAAACACCCATTTCACGCTCTTATTTAAACACTAAATCACCAAATGAATCCTCTCCCAGTTCCTTTCTCTCTTTGTGTGATTTTCAGACAGAGGAGATGTTAAGCTACAAACAACATTTTTTTTCAGCATCGGCTCACTCCATAAATGGTTATTCTGGCTGCGCTGTGGCAGGTTTTATTGTGTGATTTGGCTGACAATGTGCTAGTGCTCTGCCCTAGACCTTCCACATTCCTTAGGCAGAATTTACACATCCAGAACCACCCCCACTCCCCCCAACAGAGGAAGTACTTTCTTTACTGGAAATTTTGACTTATCATCATGCCTTAGTTTGCAAGGTCAGTCTCTGAACCTTGCAGCCTTGGTGAGCTGTCGCTCCAGCGTCTCCTAAGCAATTTACTCGATCCTGAAGACTTATGTCATCTGCTTCCCCTGTACTTGTGTTCCCAGGTGATGAAAGCAGAGGAGGGCTGTCACCGGAGCAAGAAGAACGTGAAATGCAGCCTCCCCTTGTCAGGAAGGGGCACACTGAGCACAGGCACAGTGGCTTTGCATTCCCCACAACTGGCAATGGCTCAAGAGCAGAGACGAGCTAAGGGATGCTGGTGCGTGAGGATCTCACAGTGAGCAGGTCCAGGTCTCTGCTCCACTTTGTATCAGCAAGTTTTTCCAGCTATCACAGCTGCTGAGGGCTCCTCTACTCACCCAAGGCATAAAACACAGTCATAATCTATTTTAGTGGAGTTATTCCCCCTTCTGCATCCTCTCCTGATATTCAAGTGCCTTTGCACTTGGGGAAGCATGTCTATGCTTGGAGGATAAATGTTTTTCACTGCACTGATGTGGTTAAGGCAGCATGGTTCCTCGTGTAGACAAGCCCAGATCTGCCCTTCTCAGGCTGGGCAAGGTTAGACCATCCCTGGGTGTCACTGGTAAGTCTCAGCTGCGAAAGAGCTATTTACACCTACCTTGCCTCAGCAAAAGATGGAGTCCAGATGAGAGGAGGACCATCACAAAATAACTAAAAGCAGAACTTCTTGAAACAGTGAGAAAGAGAATTTTTCTCCCACCTTTTGCCAGTGCAGGAAAAAACACACCGAGGCTGGTTAGAAACAACCTCCCTCCACTCACCTGTGGTTTCCCTTTTGGGCAAACCTTCTGAAAGATGGATCTCTCCCTGCTTTTTGTTGTGTGGTTATCATCTGCTGGATGGGTTTTGCAGCTGTCTGGCTTTGGGGAGAAGAGCCTGTGGGGGATCCCGTGGCCATGGGCTCCTGCAGGTGTCAGGGCAGGGAGAGCCTGCACCTTGGCCCACGCCAGCTGAGGACTGGCATCATTTACCATTGAGAAGACTGACAGAGAGATTGCTCTCCCCAGTAGTCTGCAGCTACTGGTGTGCGAAGCATTTCATTATCCAGCTGATGATCCTTGTTAGGGTATCTTTTTTAGCAATGCTAATTGCAAGTTTCTTGGTTTTGTTTCCTTTTCCACAGTTTCTAAGAGGAAGGGGAAAGTGGAGGAAGCACCAAGGAGACCCTTAAAAATGTTCAGCTCTGGAAATCACAGACGTGCGCCCACAGGGCTGTGACTGGCACTGGGCAGAGAGCGAGTGGGTGCATGAGTGTGTTTTGGGGCAGGCGGAAAAGAGCTGGGGGGACTTATGGGGGTTTAGGGAAGAGGAAAGCGGGGCATATCCTTGTCATCATTGAAATGATAAAGCTGCACCTCCTTTCTTGAAAAGCATCTCATGGTCTGGGGTGGTTGCTCAGACCCCGGATGCTGCCATGAAATTTCTGGCTTGTTGAGCTGGAAATCTCCCATAGTGTTCCCAACCAGCCCCTGCTATGGGACTTGCCCCCACCTCTCTCCAGCCTGGACAGGGACCTGTCCGTGCCTGAGCCAGGGTGCCATGCATCCTTCTCCGACACTGTGGACCCAGCTAAGGGGATCAATGCCTGTGAAGGCAAAAAATGAATCCACGGACAAAGCCTGATATTACATCTCATGAGGAGGTGGTTTTGACTTATCCATGACTTAATTATAACTCCAGGATGGGAGCAGAACTAATAAGAGACAGCTTATTGCCTCTTATTGCTGCTTCCTTCACACCTTGGGCAATTATCTTTCCTGACAGTTTATTTCTATATTTACCCACATGTACGCACTCAGGAGACTCAGATCACTGAAGCATCCCAGTCAGCTTTTGGTATGGCAGCTACCACCCCAAAAGCCTGGGACGTGGGTAGGCTGCCCTATGTGGATTTGCAGGATGCTGCCCTGGACCCCAGACCCTCCAGCGATGCCCCCATCTACCTGCCCTCTGCACCAGCCAGCGTGCCAAGGAGGACCCCACCTATGGCGTGTGGGGTCCTGCGGCATCAAGAGCAGCCGAGCACCTTGCAATGTTTTTCTAGTCCTTTAAAATGAAATAAGCCTCCGTGGTGGAAAGGAGGTTTCCTTTCCAAGGAAAAGTCAGCACAAAACAACAGCCCAGAGTTGGATAAAAACCCCAAGCCTTCCTCGGCTAAAACCAGAGTTGAGCTTCCTTAGGTGTGAAGTGTGAAAAAGGCAAATACACTGTTGCAAGGAAGCTAGGGAAAAGGCACAACACTTTAGCTGGATAACTTTCTACTTCATTGAAATCTTTCTACTTCTATGAAAATATGTAGATAACTTTGCTAAACTCAAATATAAGAAACAATTATTCAAAATGTTATCCGTTAGTAAACTCATTTAATATGTGAAAATAAACACTTTTTCTCTGGAGGCATGGCAATTTTACATGTGCATTCCATATTTTCAGCGATTTTTTTTCCCCCAAAAGATGTGCAAGTGTGTGTGCACAGTTACTACTCTGCAGGTGTTAATGGCCATGACTAGGAGGGGAAGGGTCTATCAAATTGCAGGTCTTGTTAAGGTAGGGATGGGTCCAAGCCAGCAGAAAGAGCAGCCAAATGCCTTTAGGTATTAAAACCAGCTGCAGACAAGGACCTAATGAAGGCATTAGGCTACCTGGCCAGAGCAGAGATAAATCAGGCGGATTAAGATGAGCTTTTCTGATTACAAAAGCAGAGCAGGGTCTGGAGGGGAACCTGCCTGTGGGCATGGGGCTGAGCGGCCCTGGAGGGGAGCCGAGTGACGGGGTTCCTCGCAGGGCTCCCTTGTGCTCAGAGGGGAAAAAAGGAAAATGCCCGTTTTCTGGTTTGAAGAATATATCCCATTTACATGGGTTGCTCACCTGTCTGGAAAGTCTCCTTCCAGCCCTGAGTTTTGGCTGAGGACAGAATAAATAACCCTGACCACAGGGCTGGACTGTAGCCAGCAACCCACCAGAGCCTGCCAAGCCCCAAACCAGTTCAAAGAGCCACTGATTGCATAGACAACCCCGTTCACCTGCTGGCTGCTTCCTCCCCCTCTGCCTCCTCCTCCTCCTCTCTGCCATTCAGGAGCTGCTGCCCTCCCTCTCCACCGCTTCCAGTCAGCAAAATTTGGCCGACATCAGCTAAATGTAAAAAAAAAAAATAATTCAAGGGTTTGGCTGGAAAAGGAGCACTTATCCCTTGGGAATGGGACAATCTGTGGTTTTCCAGTGCATGATAGAGCCCTTAGGGGTTTTGCACGAGCCCAGGACAGAGGATCCGGAAACTGCACAGTTGCGGATGCAGTTTGTTTTGCAGCACTCCACCCATGTGCATTTTACTGTTTCTCTCTGCAAAACTACCCTCCAGGTAACTACATAACTAATGCTCCGGAGTTTATAAACTGCTGTGTTTAAAACATTCCAAAATTAGCTTTTCTGCAGTCCAGATGGTGCATCGTGAACGCTTAATGGCATAGTATAAAGATTTTATTGGCACTCGTGAGGGACGATCCGAACAGCTTACTTGCGCCTCTTCCCTCTATGCCTAATGCATCTGTCGAAGCCCATGCCAGGAAAACTTTGCATCCCACCACTTCATATTTCATGCGTGCGTGTGTGTACATACAAATACTAAATGACAGTAGATAATATTGAAAGAAAATCTCGGCAAGCCACACTTCATATTGATGCTATCTTGAATATTCAGTTAACTGTCTGTTTCCCTCCCTCGTGCTGACTTCTGCTCATTAAGTGTTTTCATCTCCTGCAAGTCCGGGTCCTTCGCTGGAGTAAAGCGGTGGTGTGGTGGTTGTGTTGTGGGTCTGGTCCTTGTTGGGCTTCCCGTTTCCCAAATGACCCTCAGACTGAAGCACTGAGACCGCAGCGCCCTAGGGCGAGCTGCCAGGCTTGGAGCAGAAACCCTGGCTTGAACCAGGGCTCAAGCTCCACCAGGTCCTACTACCTCCTCACAAAGCTTCTTCCCATACACCAGGATAATCAAAGCTTCCTCCAACAAAACAGCTGCTTCCAAGGACTATTGAAGTGCTCTTGTAGCATCAATATTCACCTGTCTCTTTTTTTAACATTAATATAACCCTTCTTTTCTCATTTTATTTTGCAAATAAAATCACAGATGACCAAGACAGGGCACAGCAGTACTGGGAAGACAGTGGTGTTGGCCAGCATGTGCTCAGAGCAGGGCAAGAGCGGGTTTAGCTCTGAGCTGGCCAGCAGCTGGCACAACGGAAACCTGGACTTCTCCAGGTCTCCAAACGCTTTCATGAGAGACGCGTTCATGAATAGTGAGGCATGCCTGTCTGGGAAATGGTTTGTAACACCACTCAAGTAATATCTCTGGGACGGGGTGTGCATGAGGACCCTGAAGCTTAAAATAGCTAACCCTCTCTTCGTTGTACTCATCAGCATCAAGGTTGGAGCAATGCAGGCGGAGCATCTTCTTGATGCTCTGCATCTTCTTCAAGGAGAAAGAAGAGAGCAACAAGCAGCCCGGTGCAGAACAACAGGGCAGCACATGGCTTCTTAAAAGTGCCTGGGAACTGCAAGTGAGCAAGTGCAAAGGTGAGTAAAGTGGGGAGTGTTGGATGCCGGCCTTTTCCAGCAGGCAAAGAGCCTGATTTTTGCAGCTCTGGTGGAAGGAGGAGCTCAGAGCTGAGCCGCACAGCACTCACAAGTGCTTTGGGACCAGTCTGATTTCCCTGCTGCCCGCTGCAGCAGCGGCACCGGGGGTGCGAAGCAAAGGCACGCAGTCGTGCCCACAGCAACGTAACTGGGGAATGCAATTCACCACGGCCGGTGCCACCATGATGGATCACACAAAGCCTAAAGGCCAGAGATTTATGTCACTGGAGACATCACCAGTTATGTGATGCCCACAAATTCTTATCTATTATTTTCTGTTTGTTGTGGGATTTTTTTCAATATGCCACATAATACTGACATTTATGGATAGATGAAATAAAAATCTATTTGATCAAACAGCTTGTCAAGGTCATATATAAAACACATACTTAGACAGCTTTAATCAGGAGGGGAGAAAGCAGACCCCTGCACTGCTCAGCCTCCCTGGCCCTTGGGGTTTCCACATGACAAGGAGAAGGTGCCTCCACAAAGTTTCCATTCCTGCTCAGCCACAAATGTGGATTTTTTCATGGTGATCCTCCAAGGCTAGATGTGGGTGGCTGAAGCTGAGGTGTGTGACCTCTCATGCCACAGGGGCTGTTTGTCCCTTCCCTGTGTACAAGGACACAGGGGGAGGCTCGGGGAGCCATATCAGAAAGTACAACTTCAGCTTCGTTTTCAGTTCCCGTTACATGGTATCCATGGAAACGAGGATGACTTTCCCATCCTTTTCTGGGGAAGGCACAGCATTCACTGCAATACGGTCTCTTCTACTAAAATTTTGCAAAATAGCTCCCCAGGGCTACTGTTTTTTATCCAAAAAGCCTGCGGCACAGTCAGTCAGAGGCAGAGAGCCTCTTTTAACCCTCCCATGCAACACGGCATTTCTCAGCAGGGCTGAGGATCGTGCTTTCCAGCTGGATTTCATGGGAGAGGAGGGCAGTCAGCACCCCGTGCTGACAGCAAACCCCTTCCCAAAGCATCTGGGGATGGAAGGAGATGGAGATGGTGATGGTGAAGTGGGCAGGGGCACAGCAAGGCCATGGGGCAAGGAGGTGCTGGGGAAGGCAACCAGATGAAATACTCACCTGCCTTCAGGAGCAGGGTTGATTTGGGGCTGTTGTTGCTAAAGACATCACATCTGGCAGGTGTCATAAATGTGTGATGCTGGGGGTCTGACAGGAAAATCTTGTTCTGCCTAGAGATGGAAAATTTCTGGAAGTTTTGAAGGCTTAGGGGAAGAAAATGTTATCAGAATGACTCTTTTTTAATTCTTTAAGGGTGAAAAACCTTTTATGCAGTTAGCACAGTGAAGGACCTGATGGATACATTTACAAAGCAGAGTACCAATTTTTTACTTTCAGATGATGAGGTCATCACTACGCACTGTACTACTTACGCATGTGTTGCCCACTAATATATTTCTAACTTGAGGAAAAATAAAAAGCTGAAAATTAAAAGCAGCCATCTAGCTGTCTTTTAAACAAGAAAGAAGGCTGTATCCTACAGCTCAGCAATGGGACATCAACAGTGACTTAACAGAATAGAGCAAAGGCTTGAAAAATGAACATTTGTTCTCTCTCTCCATGTTCTCTGCAAGGTAGCTAACACAACACTGCGTTAAATTAGGCCCACAGTATTGAAGCCTAGAGTCTGTAAGCATTTTAATTGCTTAATACCATTCATTTTTGAAATAAAAGACCTTCATTTGAAATACTTGTTATAGAAAGCATTTTGAAGAGCTGAGAACAGCAGGAGTAATGTCATGTTAAACATCTCTAACCTTGCTTCACAGTTCACTCTGAGCAAAATTAATTTACTAGAATGTTTCTTCTACATTGTATCCAGTTTTCCATATTAGAAAAAGTATGAATTAAACGTTTGGGTTTTTTCTTCCAAATCCTGCATTTTTCCCAAAGTCTCCCGTCTTTCAATTTGTTCCTATTCTTCCCGCATTTGGGTCTCTGCACTGGATTTTTCTGGTGATTGAGGGAATGGGGTCTTGTAACCAGACAAACCAGAGTCCAGATTTTCAAAATCATCAGACACTTTGCTCCCGTTAATAAGAAAAGGGATTTATGCACCCAAACAACTTGGAGAGATTTGGCCCCATCGTCATTCTGTGCCTGTGTACTGTTACTGAATGAAGAAGGATTTGCTTTGGCTCATTTGCTTTCCTAACAACTTGTTGCTCTGGTTTCCTACAGATATCTGCCACTCTGCCTGCAGGTCCTCCTGGTCCAGCCGCCAGACATGGTGGCCACTTTCTCCAGCACTCAGCATCTGGGAGGTGCTACCAAAGCCAGCTGGGGTCTGGTGGGCAGCGGGGACACAGGGCAGACAGGAGATGTTTCTGGGCATGTGGTGGCTGTAGGGGCTGAGGCTTGATGGCCCTGACCTCACCCCATGGTGGCACCAGCCACTTGAGAGGAGGGTGGGATGGAGAGGCCAGCAGGCTCCATGACCCCGAGGCGGGATACAACCTGCTGGGTCTGGGTACCTGAGCCTCTGCCACCCCCTTTTGCAGCACTGCTGCCAGCAGCCACCGCAAATGGTTTATATCGCAATCCCTCCCAGCGGGCATCTGCGTTTCTGTGAAGTATCACGTCCATCAGCTGTGCAAAAACAAGGATGCCTAAAAAGAGATCATGTGCTCGGGCTCCAGTGAAACCACCTCTGTTGGCAAGTTTCTAGGTGGGACATTCCTCTCTGAGGCACTGCTTAATTAAACTTTAACCCCACTGTCCCCAAACCACACTCTCTGAAAGCGAAAGGCAGGCTGCCCGGGTGTGAACTCCCCTGCTACGCACCACCGTGCTTTGCAAACGCAGCCACGGCACATGCCCAGCTCCCCGCTCTGCCAGCACAGCTGGAATTCCCCCAGGACTCACTGGGGTCTCGGCTTTTCCCAGTGCCTTGGTTGCAGGTGGGGAGGGACACAGGACAAGAGATTCACCATTTCTGATGCTTCTTGTCTGGAGGGCCATGCCTGATACATTGCATTACACTGCAAACTCAGCTGTAAAGTCTTGCCCCACCCTAAAGACAATAATTTTCTTTCTCTGTGGGTCATTTTGATAGACCTCATGGCTCAGGACAACAAAGCAAAGCAAGGAATGGGATACAACACCAAACCGACTGAAATCTCCACTTCTCTCCAAAGCAGACCATCTTCTGCAGGCTTTCTTCTGCACGAAACTCCTTTTGTTGCATCTGACGTGGGATTCAGCAGCCAGACAGCAGTACAAAGAGGCTAGACTTGATGTTTATTTGGTGACTGCACAGAGTCCATGGAAACGTGCCGGAGGACTCTTTTTTTTCCCCTGTTCAAAGCTTTACCTGCTGGTGAGTCACTGGAGGGCTGGCTGAAGGAGCGTATCGTGCATAATTATTTGGAAAAGTAATCTGGCATGCTAACTCCTGTCACAAAATATGCAATTCATAATATACACAGGGACAAAATACAACACAAATGCTTTAGAGGATCCCTTGCCTCATCTAATTCCCCCATCACAGTCTTAACCAAGAGGCAAGGAAGACATGGGACTCAACAGGCACTTCCCAAGTGCAGTCCCCGGTGCTTTCCTAGCACCAGAGGAGCCGTGGTGCAGTGGCAGGGAGGGAGCAGCTGCTTTGGTCCTTCCCCCTCCCCAGTCCCTGGAGCAGGACAGATCCGTCTCTCCCAGCCTTGGCAGCAAGCGGCGGGAGGTGTGAGGTAACAGCTGAAGAGATTTGGGATCACAGGTGCTCTGTCTCCCTCTGATAACGGAGAACGTAAATGCAGAAGAGCCTTTGCCTTCCTCTCTGCCGAGCAGCTGCAGGAAGGCAAAGTCTAAGTGGAAGATGCGCAGACCCACCCATGTTTCCCTGCACCCCGGGCATCTCTATGGCACAAAGCAAATGCTCCTTTGGTTTTCTCCGGCCAAGAGACTTGTCCCTTGCCAGGGCAGCACAGCAGGACAGCATCCCTCAGCAGACCCTCCTTGGCCAGACACTTGCTGTTGTGGTGGTACCAGTGCTCCAATGAGTGCTAATTGTGTAGGAAATAAATGGCATTTTGATTTTGACAGGCAGCAGAGAAATAAAGGCAGGCAATAACATATAAAAATAAAAATAAAAAGAAAAGAAAATGTCAACCTTTCAGATGGCCATATCTAGAGCTAGTCACGTCAGGCTGCCTCAATTGTTCTCTGATGCCTCTTTTCCCCATGCAGAAATCCAGCTGTCTTGTGGTACAGCATCCCAAAAACCCAAAGGGCTGTGGGTCCTCACATGTGTTACCTTCCCCAGCAAGAATGTGGTCAGAGTGGTAACAGGGCCTAGTGTGAATTTGCCTGTTCCTCTCTCCTAATTTATACATCTTACCAAGGGCTCCCCCATCCTGAGGCCAGAGAAGCCTTTCCCTGCCCTTCACCCAGGGAAAGTCTCTGGTTGTCTGAAAACCAAGTGCAGGACTGGTGGCAGACTGAAAACCAAGAAGGGGGAAGGGGAAAGGAAAGCAGAGGCTGCAGTAGCTCTGATGTAGCACAGGCTGGGAAGGTGATGGCCCAGGGCACCATGAAGCTTGATGCAGTTGATGACGCTGGTTGATGAGAAACTCAACATGAGCCAGGAACTCGTGCTTGCAGCCCAGAAGGCAAACCATATCCTGGGCTGCATCAAAATCCTTCCCCTTTACTCTGCCCTGGTGAGGCCGCATCTGGAGTACTGTGTCCAGTTCTAGACTCCCCAGTTCAAGAAGGACAGGGAGCTGCTGGAGAGGGTACAGCAGAGGGCTACAAAGATGATTAGGGGGCTGGAACATCTTTCTTGTGAGGAAAGGCTGAGGGACTTGGGTCTTTTTAGTCTGGAGAAGAAAAGGCTTAGAGGGGATCTCATCAATGTTTATAAATACTTAAAGGGGGGGTGCCAGGAGGATGGCACCAGTCTTTTTGCAGTGGTGCCCAGTGACAGGACAAGAGGTAACTGGCACAAACTTGAATGTAGGAAGTTCCATCTGAACATGAGGAGGAACTTCTTTCCTTGGAGGGTGGCAGAGCACTGGAACAGGCTGCCCAGAGAGGTGGTGGAGTCTCTGACTCTGGAGGCATTCCAAACCCGCCTGGACGCCATCCTGTTCAACCTGCTGTAGGTGACCCTGCTCTGGCAGGGGGGTTGGACTAGATGATCTCCAGAGGTCCCTTCCAACCCCAGTGATTCTGTGATTCTGTGTGATTCTGTGAAAAGAAGCGTGGCCAGCAGGTTGAGGGAGGTGATTCTCCCCCTCTACTCTGCTCTGGTGAGACCCCACCTGGAGTACTCTGTTCAGCTTTGGAGTCCTCAGCACAAGAAGGACATGGACCTTATGGTTGGACTTGATAATCCTAAAGGTCTCTTCCAACCAAGTTGGTTCTATGATTCTATGACCTATTGGATCAAGTTCAGAGGAGGGCCGCGAAGGTGATCGGAGGGCTGGACCACCTCTCTTATGAAGACAGGTTGAGAGAGCTGGGGTTGTTCAGTCTGGAGAAGAGGAGGCTCCAGGGACACCTTATGGCAACCTTCCAGTATCTGAAGGGGACCTACAAGGAAGCTGGAGAGGGACTTTTTACAAGGGCATGTAGTGATAGAATGTAGGGGTAACAGCTTCAAACTGGAAGGAGGTAGATTTAGATTAGATATCAGGAAAAAATTCTCTAGTCTGAGGGTGGTGAGACACTGGAACAAGTTGCCCAGAGAGATCGTGGATGCCCCATCCCTGGAAGTGTTCAAGGCCAGGTTGGATGGGGCTTTGAGCAACCCAGTCTAGAGGTGGGTGTCCCTGCCCTTGGCAGGGGGGTTGGAACTAGATGATCTTTAAGGTCCCTTCCAACCTAAACCATTCTATGATTCTATAATGTTATGATTTTGCATCTCAGGGTCTTTGCTGATGTGAGAACTAACATGCAGATGAAAAAAATTGCTTCCAGGACAACGCAATTTGCAGATAAAAATGCCCATTTTTAGAAAATGTTTGGTGCCTTAAATCTCCCAGGAAAAGATCAGGTCGATAGGACAGTGGGCTCCCTCCCCGTCTCCAATGCACAGCGCTACTCCAAGGGAGGGCAGATGCCTCCTGTCTGTGGAGGTGGGAAGGGCTAGGAGTCACTGTTTGCCTTTCAGACAGAGGGGTGTTGCCAGCTTCACGTTAAAAAAGAAGGAAAGAAAGCAGGAGTCCATTCATGACAAAGGTTGGCTGCTGGTGGGTTGAAGTGGAGGATGGATGTGGAAGAATGGGGATGTGCAGGAGGTTTTGACGGCATTTGATGGGGAGTGGATGGAGAGCCCAAACAATGCCATCATTTCTCCCAGATGCCATTGCTGAAATAGGAGGGAGGGTTTTTCCTATGGCTCCCAGGGCATTTCAGTCCCAGGACTTCTGCTCCACGTTACCTGCTGTAGTGCAACATGTGGCTAAAGCACTGCCAGACACCCCACCACATGCGTCACCAGTGAGCAAACTCTTCGAGGCTCTCGCCTAGAGCCTGGGTGGCCTGATTTGAGGAGGCCTCACCCTTGTGAGGAGCCCCATGGCATGAGAAAGATTCCTGTGCAGGCAAGCCCTCCCCCAGAACAGCCCCAGCAAGCAAAATGTTAGTGGGGTTTGCTTCCCTCACCACCACCGAGTTTCCATCACTTGTTAAGACAGTTTCTTTAACAATATATTTCTTTCACTCAGTGCTTTCATCAATAGCTTCTAGTGGCCTTTTGGCAGGTTGGTGCTGCTCTAAACTTGTTGGGAAAGGGCTCAGTCCACCTTGTAGTGATCTCCTTCAGCCAAGCATCCCTGGGAGGAGGTCAAAGCCCTGGCCCACAAGCTGGGGAACAGCCGCAGCGGGGATGTGCACCAGCTGGCTTTGCTCTGGGCCTTTTGGAGCACCCATGGCCCAGCCTGCCAGCCTGATGGGTGCTGGACAGTATTAGCAGTGTTGCGTTGCGCTCAGCCTCTGAGGGCCTCCAAAACTCACGTTCCCCAATGGCATCTCCAGCCAAATTAAAGGGCAATTCAACTTGCCAGCAGCTGCTGGCTACCAATCGGCAAGACCTATTGGGACAAAAGGCTGAGAAGCTGTAGCCTAAAGCTGCTTAAGCAAAATTAGGGTGTCTCTGGTTATTTACTGTAATAATAACAGAGAAGAGCAGGAGCGGGTCTTGCAGTAGCAGTGCAAAATTTGCCAGTGCTTGTCTGTCAAAGCCTGAGTGGCTGGTAGCAGCACAATGTACTGAGTAAAATGCCAATCCTTAGGGCTCCCCGGAGCCCTGGGAAACAAAATAAAATCCCTGCAAGTGCAGAACAACGCCCACGCCACAATGAACAACTTTGAATGAGGAGAGAGCTCTAAGCGAGCTCAGCTACGAGAGCAGCTGGATGTACAGCCGCAGCATCGGGGGCTGCCGGAGCCGACAAACATGGCTGCCACCACCTTAGCCTGGCCGGAGTTCTACAGTGTACCAGCCATGACTCTTTCTCACAGGAATAGCTGGGCACTGACAGAAGGGGGGAATATCGTCAGTGCCCTGAGGCAGAGGACTGAGTGGAGATTTCCCTCAGGGTGTCAGTGTGTGAAAAACCACTCCCCATCCACATCACATCCATCTTTGCAGCCATCGGTACCCAAGGGGCAGTGGGGATAGTGTTCTTCCTGTCAAGAAGGGTTCGAGGACAACCTCCAGGAGGGCTCCTGCCAGTGCTTCCCAGCAGACTATGTCCCATAGTTTGAGGGGCCTAGGAGTTTTGATTGATAGAAAACACAACGGGTCAGTTGTCCAGGCAGTTCCAGCTGCCGTGCTGTAAAATTCACCAGTGGCAGAAGCTGTGCCAAGTTTGCATCCCTACAGGCAGGCTCAGGGTCATGCAGAGGAACAGAGAAGCAGAGGGGTCTCAGAGCGCAGGGCTGTGCCCGCGGGGGCACCGCTTCCTCCCCGCAGCATCACTCGTGTCTCATCTTCAGGAATGAGCCGAAAAATAAACAGGCCGGAGCTGCTGCACAAAGCTGCGAAATAAAAAGTCTGTGGACCTGCAAGAGAGATGGTTGGAGAAGGATTTTATTGCAAGTGACTAAGAAACTCTGGTGTACAATAGAGGGTTCAAATGATAAGCTGTCTCCGGCCAGCTAGGTCTGGAGCTATTCCTCTAACCTGCATTAAGGTTTCTTACCCCAGGTATGTATCAAATCACTATTGAGCACATCAGGAGAAGAAAACAAATTGTAATAAATCATTATGCTGGCTCTGTAATTGATGCCTTAGCAAGGTAATTCCTCAGTGGATCCCCTCCTCCAACAGAAGGTCAGCAATGCCTAGATGCCAGGTCTGCAAATTCCCTATTAACCCCAGGAGTTATAGACTGTGCCTAAGTATTATTTGCTCTTCTTAGTTAATGAGGTTATAATTAGAAACGGAAAATCCTACCATTGGTTAAACAAGCCGGTGCTGGATGGTTTGCAGCTCCCAGCAAGCAATGGAGCCACTTTATTTGGAGGGTTATACACCGAGTCGTTCAGCCAGAAGCCATGCACTGGGCTTGTGTCCATCGGAGAGAAGCCCAGCACCGTTGCTTGAGGGGAAGGCATCTCTTTTTTGTTGTTGTTTCTTCTTTTACATTTTGGTTTATGTTTCTCTTGCTACAGGGGCGGTGTGCAGGTGCACGTGCTGCCATTTCGATGACAGGCATCCTGTTGCCCATGCACTGGGCTGTCTGAATCCCCCCTACCTGCGCTTTGTGTATCACCCTTGGTCTCTCTTCTTCATCATTTTTGCTACCATGAGCTTTTTTTAACCTTTCCCCACCCTTCATTCAAGGAGCTTTCTCCCCTTGGGCTTCGAAGGTGACTCGATTTTTTTTCGTGAAACCTGAAAAATTGATGGAGCCCACTTCCCATCGAAGAGAGCCGGGTCTCAGAGGGGGTTCTGGCATGGAGACCCCAGGCTCAGCCTTCTTGCAGCTGCAAATGCCCTTGTGTGCTGGTGCCTGGGGGCTGCTGACTGACCTACACTGCTCAGGGTTGTCTTTAACTCCTGCTCTACACAACCCACGTAGCCGGGCACAGGAGCAGGGTGTGCAGGAGAGGGCAGGGTCCTACCGCTCCTAGAACTCTCCAACCGAGCTGTGCCGGCTCATGCCACTTGTGAGTCATCTGGGAACCACTGATGTGAAGTGAATGGTGCAACGTGCTCCTTTCCCAAGCACTAATCGTGGGGTCACTGCTGATTCAGAGGCGATGTTTAAGGGCTGGGAGTCACGCCTGCCACGCAGCAGTACCTACTGATGGCAGCGGGCAGGCTGCCAGCTCCTGTCCTTGAGATCAAGAGGGTGGTGACACGCAAACAGGGGAATAATGCAGATAGCACCTGCACTGATGTCAAAGGGCTATGTCGGTGATGTTTGAGGGAGAGTTGTCTAGGTGACGCAAAGAAAAACCACCCTCCCTGTCAGATAATGCAGATCTGAATTTAGATTGCAGAGATGCTACTCTGCTTTATTGAACTGGTCAAACAATAACCTAATTTTTAATTTTCCAGACCACATGCATCCCATAAGATTTTAAATATTGCCAAAGAGCTAATGCCATATCTGAGGTTTAAATATAGCCTCCTGGTAGCTGATAAGAAAATAGAGGAAATAAATAAATTTAAAAGGCATGTGTAAGTGAAGACATTTTTAGACTTCAAACCAGAGCAGACCAAAAATAGCCTGCAAGCAAAATGAGGGACTCCAGGGTTGCACCTGGAGTGCCTGATCCTGGACCTAGGAGGCTATGGAGGAAAATAAGTCTTTTGCTCTGTACAAAGTAAACCCAGTTACAGGCTGGACCGCAGCAAATCCCAGTCTGCAGCCCTCAGCCTTGTGCCCCTGCTGTGAGCGCCCCTTTGGTTCACAGAGCATCAGCTGAGCATCCCGAGTGGGATCTGGTACCCAGAGCTGCCAGTGCTTTGTGTTCAGTGGGATGCTCCCCATACCTGGTGTGTTTTCATAAATCTCCAGCAGCAGGGTGGTGTGAGGCGGGGGTTGTACCTTGGTTTCCCCAGAACTTCTATCCCTGAGCTCCCAGGGAAAATGCCTGCGCACCCGGAGCACCCTGCAGGAGCAGGTCCTTATGTCTGGACACTATTTCGCTAAGTTTTAACCCAGATCCGGCATTCCTAGAGTTGGCTCCTCTGCCTCCCCGGCTGGCGGTGCTGCTCCTAAGCATCCAGCTCTGGTCATGTCAGGTCATGCCTCCCCTGCACATTTCTGGTCAGCCAGGACTTTGGACAAAAATTTTTCCAACTGCATTATTCTGCAGTGACACTGAGTAGCTGCTTCACACCCAAGGTGCGAGCTCCCGTCTGCACTCCTAACAGTTACCCAACAGTTTAATTGGTCGCTTGAGGACCAAGAATAGTTTTAATGATGTTGCCCTTGTTTCTTAAAAAGCATTTGTCATTCTGCAGCCTTTTTTTTGCCACGCAGCTGCCACAAACAGGAGTTTGCTGTGGGCTTCCCAACACATCCTTCTCAGCCGCCTCTTTCTGCAGTTGCTACTTTGGTTGCTATTGAAGGTCAGGAACACGTGGACACGTGTGAGGACCACGTGGGAAGTGGCCAGAGGGGCAGTGGGCGCTCATTTTCTGTATCCCTCCCAAAGCAGTGCTCCCCTCTGTGTTTCAGGGAGAAGATGAGAAAGGATTTGGACTTTCAGTGTGCTTGGGGGATAAAATTTGGGTTCAAGGCTGAAGCACTTTACCAAAATTTCAGCATCTATAGTGCTGTTATGGTTAGCTTACGCTGCGGTTGCCTGAAAGGTCAGGGTGTTGCACAGCATCCCCTCCAGCTTGAAGTGGAAATTGGAAAAAAATGTATCTTGGTAGTGGGTAAAAACCAGTGTGACAGGGCTGGCACGGGCCTGGGGGAGGTGTCGCGTGTGCCTTCCCGGTCGTGGATTTTTGGTGTTGGATTTGAGGTTTGGCTTTCTGTCTGCCTTTGGTTGGCATGGAGAGCTTTTAAGCAAATCAAGAATTGCATTTTATAATGCATGATGCTGAGAGGAAAATCTGTCTCAAAATGACTTCCCCATCTTGGATCTTTCCAATGGGCTCTGCAGAGACAAGCAACCCAGAAGGTTTTCCTAATTCTGCCAGAGCCTCTTGAGTGGATCCGAGTGCTTTCTTTTCCTTTTGGCAAGGAGGAGGCACCAACCCCGACACAGTTTTGGAGAGATGCTTGAGCTCTAGAGATGAAAAGTGCTATTTTGCCTCTGTTTTGACTTTTTGTTGTATTCACTTGCAAGACTCCTGTAATTATTTTGCTTTGTTTGTTTTGTTTTCAAACAAAGAAACACCAGTTCAACCTAAATTTAGTGCCCCGTGTTTGTGAGCAATCTGCAATTAGCAAACAGTGTATCTGCGCGTGATGGCAGCGGAGAAAAGGGACCGTGTTAGTGTCGTGGGTGATGGTTTTTTCTCCCAAATAAGAAACACATAGGGAAATAGAGTTAAGCCTGTACATTCCTGCATGCTCCTTTCCTGATGCAAACATGGATATTGATGATAGAGCTGTTGATAGAAGTTGTCTGGGAACTGCTTCACAGATTTCAGCAATGTGGTTCCCAGCTTGCTCCTTCCGCCTGGCCCCCGCCATGGCCCCTGTGCATCCCACAGCCCTCTCCCAGCCACTTAGAAGGTGTTTTCAGACTTTGCTTGCAGGTACATTGACATTCAAATCAGAAAAGGATAGCATTGCATATCAACTCTGTCCTTTTAAAGTATGTTCAATCGCTCTTTAATCTAATTGTTGCAAACCCCATGATCCCTGCTTAACTGCATTTTTAACAATCTACACCAGCGCCCAAGTCTTCTCCCTTGCCCTATCTCCGTCTCCAGACGGATGCACCTCTGTCTCGCACTCTTCTCTTCCCTCTCTCTTTTCCCAGGGATGTGCTTGGCAGTGCATTCGAGTTTTATTACGAAAGAGAGCGGTTACTCTCCAGCACGCTAGCTTGGAAAGGGCTGGAATTTGCATTTTAGCTCCGAGGAAGGAGATTTGCTGCCATCTGCACCTGGTGAGAGAAAGAGCTCCACAGCTGGAGGCAGCTGCCGAACTTCTGCCAAACATCCCGCCTGTGATATAAAGCAGGCTACTCTGTTCTCCACTGGGTCCAAGTGTTAAGTCTACAAATACATTATCAGGCAAAGTGATTTTAATAAGAGAATATATTTGGATTGCATACAGCTGGATCTAGACATGACAGAAAATGGCCGTACACATGCAGAAAGAGGGTTTTTTCCATTTCCATAGTTTAAGCAGTGAGATCCACTAAGTTGTTATCCCGGTAGCAATGTAACTGAGCGATAAATACACTTCAGATCTCCTACACACATGCACTGCAGAGCAGAATGAAACTTCTGGAAATTTTACATCAGATACAATCTTGTCAAGCCCATTGCATGGGGCTGCTAAAAAAAAAGGAAAAGTAGGAAAATAAAAATTGTAATGCTATTTCCTCATTGCATGGGCAAACACACTGTATGAGGCACAGAACTTCCTGAGAGCAAAGTCCAGGACTGGGAGGGATACAGTAGATAGGGGCAGGTGCAGTAGATGATGACATTGTGGGTTAACAATACCACCATACTGACTCACATAATCTGTCTAGGTAGTTAAATATACATAGCATTGATTTTCCTATTGATGAATATTTTTAGGCCGCAGCTGATGGCTGCTGCAGATGATGGCTGCTGCAGATGAGGGCTGTGCAGGGCTTGTAGGTTGGGGCCAGCTGCTGGAGTTGCCCATGGGGCTTTGCCATAAGCAAATACCAGCAGCCCTGGGAGCTCGCCGAGTGGTATCTCGTGGGGTACCGCTGCCTTCGCCGGAGAAGGAGGGGTGGTTCCCAGGCTGAATTCAGGGATGCACGTGGTGCCGCCTCCTGCCCCAGCTCTGTGAAAGCCTCCATCCTTGCCACCACCCTGCACCAAAGGGGTCTCTGGCCTGGGGGCAGAGTTCTAATCTCAAGGACAAGGTGGTCCCTTCCAGGCTGCCTCCGAGGGACAGTGGCTCCTTGCCATGAGCATGCCAGCACGTGGACATCTGTCTGCCAGTATTTGGGCCAGGGCCCTGGCCCTAGTTAATGTACCAGCACAGAGGCAACATTTCTAGGGGCTCAGAGCAAAAGCTGGGACTGCTATTTTAGGATATCCGTCTGCATAGTCCACTCAATACAGGAGCTGTGGGGCAAACCAGCCTTAAGCTGCTTGCCTGCGGGGACAGCCCCTCTTTCACCGGAGAGTGACGGAGCTTGGTGCCTGGATTTCTCACCCCGTGGGTTACTGACTCAATTGCAGAAAAACTGAGAACACTTAATTCCCTTCCCTCCTTATTTGTTTTTCGTGAGTCACTCCACAAATAACTACACAAGTGAAATGCTCAGCTGGGAATGTTTTGGTGTGGGACCTACCACTGCTGCTTTGCTCATACTGAGTGCCAGTGTACCACCGGGGAGAAGCCTGGCATCACAAGCTGCAGATCAACCTGCAGGTAGTCTTTGAATATCACCAGCAGTGCAGTCATTTGGTTCCTTGGACAAATACAAATTGAAAAGGTAATATTTAATCAGCATTTAAGTAAGCAATATAATAGCATGTGGTCTTTGCTTGGACTTGTTTGTTCTAGTTCAGCTTCTGTCCAATGCCAACCGAGATCTTGAGGGCTCTGCTATGCTGTTCCCAGTCACGTCTTCACCTCCACATCTTGCTTTTTGGGAGGCTGCACCGCAGTTGCATGGCTCTGCTTCATAAGCTTCACATGCTCCTCCTGTTCATCTCAGGCTGCTGTAAATCAGGAGGAACCTCGCTAGCATCCGTGGCATCACCATAAAAGTGATAAGACAGCCATATCTAGCTTAGCAAGGTGATTCATTGCTTTGCTGTTTGCAGGCTGGGCTGCACAGCTGTTCTGGAAGGGAATAGCCACGGCTTGGCTTGCCGTTCCTCTTCCCCTTCATGCCTCTAGTGCCATCCTTTTATCTGTCTTAATGAGGAGGTTTAGTGTGTCAGTGGGAAGGAGATGGACCTAGAGGAGCCACGCTGAAGTCCTAATATCTTTTACTTCTACAGTTGTGGATGGTGCTTACCAGTTGGTAAAATCACATAGGATCCTTCCACCCATACCCAAATATTTTGGTGTCGTGGGGACCCTTCCAATAAAGACTCTACAGGGCGGACCTGGGGAGAGGTGGGAGGCAGGGAGCACTGCGGCTGCGCAGGAAAATATGCCGTGGTTATGGGTGGACTCTGGCATGGTGACCCAGGTCCAGCCCCAAGTGCCAGAGCAGCAGGACGTGCAAGACCACAGCAGGGAGACCGGCAGGAGAGGACAGGCGAGCACCAGGCTCCCACCTCTGCCTTCCTCCCTGACCTCTTCCTCTTTGTTTTCTTCCTGTTGCTCTGAGCAAGCTGCTGAGTCAGAGCAGCGGGAGCAGGAAATTCTCTATTTGGAGGGTGAGATCAGAGTGTTGTTCCTGCTAAGCAAAAGCAATTTATTTTGCTTTGCTGGCGATTTCACTGCAGTCAGGCCGGGGGGCTGGGCAGCGTGCTCCTCGTCCAGCGTGCTCGCAGGCTGCTTGTTTTCCTCACACCATCACGATAGCACATCTTGCAAATACAATTACACTGGTTTCATAAATTAAGTATTGCAGGTACTGTAATGAAGTGTGAGTTGGATTATTAAGAACAAGTCATAAGATTTTTTCCACGCCCATTTTCACAATAAGTGATTATAGTAATTCCATCCCATCCTGAGGACTCTAAATTTTAATTATATTTTAAATTGTTGTGAAATGCTTGAAAAGAAAACGTGAAGGAGGAAAAAAGAAGCAGCCTTTCATCTAGCAATGTTATGATAGTGAATAGGATGCTCCTTTCAAATCTATTTTGTTTTAGAGGTTTTATTAGCTAAGAAAGTGTTTTGGGACTTTATATTCAGGGATGTAAGTTTTTAATTTAATTGTTTTGGGCTCTGAAGGTTTACAAAGAGATACTTTCAGTGGGCTGCAAATGATATTTCCCTTACAATGCAGAGGATGCCTTGTCTCCGTCTAAATGAAAAGCACAATTCTGTTGCCTTTCTTCATAAATGGTCCTTTCAGTAAGAGAGTTTGCATAGTAAAGCCCACAGAAGAGAGAGCAAAATCCGATTCTCTAAGAGCCTCTCTCAAAGAGCAAAGTCAGTATATTCTTTCAAAATTTTTAGTGCAACAAGCAAAAAAAAAGTTCTTAAAAATTTATGGCAGCACTGCTTTGGCAGTGCCCATTTTGGCCAACCGTACACTGGTTTGAAATGATACGGTTTTCCCAGATGCACATTAACGTCCCTGCTCCACGTGGGTCATGGCAGCAGACCCAAAGCCCTCACAATCCACAGTGCCCACACATAAATTTGTATTCTTAAATCATAGTTAAAGCCTTCATCTTGTTTCTCCCTCTCCAAAAGTATTTAGATGAGGTCCCCACATTTTTGATGGCTGAATCAGAGGACGTACCTCTTGCCATATATGAATACATGAAGAAGAAGCTGAAGAGCTTCCAGTTTAATTGCAAAAAGATTTAGGGTTAGGATTCTTTGGCTCCCTCTGAATCTGCTTTGTGGCTTGGGCAGCACAAAGCTACCCGGAGCTCTCTTGGCCCCTCCAGAGTGCAGCACATCAAAGGATCTGGCCAGGTCTCCTGACCCACACTCTTCTTTCATGCTCTTTGCATTGAGGCAACTCCCATTGTTTGCCCACAAAAATGGAGCCTTGCTATTATTTTAAAGTTCTAAGGGGAGGAATGAGCACGCTTTGAGTCTCCCCTTTTTCCTAAGGTTGTCTATTTGAAAAAAAAAGCTACTTTTTCCCCCAGTGTGAAATGCTGCAGTGCTCCAGAGCAAGTTCTGATGGTGCTGTCCAAGCACAGACCCTCTTGAGGGAAGAGACATCTACTGGTGGCCTCCTCAGAAAAGTGAAACCTCTGGGGTCAGTCACTCCACCCCATGCGTGTTCTGCTTGAACCACTGCCTTGTCTCACTCCACCTGTGTGCAGAGGTGTGGGACGAGCTGATACGAGGAGGAAGGAGCTTTGTATTGCCGAGGAGCAGGTAGCACAGCTTGAGGTTGTTTGCTGGGGTCCACAGGCAGATGTCAGGATGCCTGCTTGGAGCTACTCAAGCTGTTGGCCACTTTCACACTTCCATGGAGGTGTAGAGCCGGGATTCATCTTGGGTGAAGCCTTTTTGTGCATGGGAAAAAAAAAGGCTTCACTAATGGATAGTGTAATTAAATAGTGGGTAATTGCCATTTTCATTTCCTGTACCCCGCCCTAAGAGAATAATAACAGGTTAGGCCATATCAAAATGTTCCTGAATAACTTTAGCAACACAACAAAGGAAGTTAACTGCAAAAATTTCTAGAAAATCACGGTGTCTGCAATATCTCTTGGCACTTGACAGTTCAGGCCTCCCTCTAGTGAGGCAGCTCTTTGGAAGTGCTCATGAGCAACGGTTTGGTAGCAGATAGTTGCCATGCCATCTTTCTTTCAATTTGCTTCCAGAAAGACTGGGAAACCCTCTACTCTCCTCCATTAACAATGGTTATATGAGCGATCCCACTTGCAGAATGCCTCCTTTTGTGAAGAAGTACTCAGAAAGAGGAGTATGGGGTAAACAACAAGCTTTTCATGGGCAATGCAGAACAGATAAAAATAGGATCACATTCTCCATCGGCCATCTGGTGATAAAATAGGTCTGTGTGTAGCATAACTGGTCAGTGAGACCAGCTATTATTTATAGAGTGCTCTAGACAAGCATCACACTTCTCAGGGGCTGAATCTGTTATGGAAATTGGAATTCATTCTCTAAAGAAATCACCTCCCAAAGCAATCATATTATAAACACGTGGCCAGCAGGTGGAAGACAGCAGCCCATGGCCATGGCGAACAGAACAAGTGTGGTCACTTTAGCCATTCACTTGTTTTCCTTCCTCCCGTGCCACTTCCCATTGCTGTGATGCTGAGGCTGATGTGCATTGCCATCGTGCCCACAGGCCAGCGGTCCTCACAGCCAGGCACCACACAACAGGATAACAAAGAAAGTCTTCCGTGGCTACAGGCTAACAGTTTGGTGTTTTCTACTCCACTGCTTCATCCTTCCATCATATTATTCCAGCTCAGCAGGAAACATAAACCCAGTTTTTAATTCAGGAGAATGGCTGGGACATTTCCCCTCTTGTGGGAAAAATAAACACAAATGTTGACTGTAGGTTCTCACCAACACCTACTCACTTTCAGCCTGGTGCACTGGTAATTAGAGTGCAGGTTAATAATACATAAGGACACGAATGATGCATCGAGAGCTTAAAACTGATTTTAGTCATAACAGCTTAGCCTACCACAGAATAATGCAGTAAAGGGGTGCTGCGTGTTCATGGCTGCATGGGCAGCAGCACGGGTTACAGCAAAGGATGCGCCTCTTTTGGAGTGAAAATGGATGACTTCTTTATATTTTTAATGGGGTGATTATGATGTGCAAGTGCCATGCAGGATGGGTATGGGTCACGCACAGGTCAGGCATCCCATACTCAGTGGCCCAATGCAATGTGCCTGATCAGTGGGCTGTGTGTCCCTGCTGCCTTTCCCACCTCTGCAGCCCAACTCAGCAGCACTGTTGCACTCTCAGCCTCTCTGGCCCTGGCGGCAGCATCCAAGATAAAGGAGGATCCTGTACTTTGCAGCAGGATGGGCACCGTGCTACCCCTGCTACCATGGGGAGCCAAATGGCCACTCTTTGTAGGCTTGAATCTGAGGAGACTTTATTAAGAAGCAAGCAGAGTAAATGCTTTCTTCTATTAAGATGTCCAAAACTGATTTCCTGCACTGATGACAGCTTAATGAATAACATTCCCAGCAAAGTTTGCAGCCATGGGTTTGGAAATTGTCATTTCCACAGATGTCCTTAGCAATGCTAAATCTTGCTTTTCATCATGCTTTGACTGCTTTTCAGTGGGAGCTCTGTACCACCCAGGACCCCATGGTTTTGACCATCGCTTGTGCATAATTTTCTGCTGCTGCTAAGGGAGCTTGTATTGTGTTTGTGCTGAAAGCCGCATCTGCAAGATCGCTGCAGGAGCAGGTCTGAAAAGATGACTGCAGAACTGGAAATATCTGCAAGAGGAGGCTGGGTGTACGAGCTGGCCACTGCCGCCGACTGCTGCCCGCCGCTCCAGGCAGGCAGGAATCAAGGGCAGTTTTGACTGACCATGAGCTAAAGCACTTGGTCCCCCTGTGCTCGGGTTCGGGCCAGCCCAGCTATGATTCCGGGTATTTTATCTCACAGCAAAGCCACCTGCCAGTGGTGGCTGGGTGACTGCCTTTTTTTTCCTGCCCGCCTGCAAAGCTCCGAGCTGCGATGGGCTTGCGGAGCACCAGCGGTGTAAAACAGGCTGACTGCTGGATCCCCACCTCCCTCTTGGTGTCTCCCCTTCCCTGCATCCCAGTCTGAACAGGTCTCTGGGATGGTGAGTGGGACAAACAGCAGAAGCTATCTGTGAAAAATCTATTAAAATAATATTCTTGATAGTTGATGCATTTGCATGTGTAATGGCTGAGGTGCTTTCCCTGGATTATGCCATCACAAATTTGGGAATGGCCATAAGGCATGTCTGCTTGAAGCTATAGTGAGCAATATTGGAAAGTGCTGGGTGGAGCAGGGAGGGGGACAGCTATTATGTGCACATGGTCGTTACACATGTAAACACAATATTAAAAATAGAGCTGGCTGAATACTGCCAAGCATTTCTCTGACTACCCGTTGGAATTAGAGAGAGACATGGGTTTGGCTGGAGTCCCTGCCATTTTGTTCATTGCTCCTGTGATCATTTCAGTGTGAGAGAAAAATGCCTGCAGAAAACAGATAATAAACTCGTGTGTGTGAGTATTTACATGAGAAAGTTTTGTTCTGTATGGGGTGGGACACCATTCAATGCAGCAGTGGCAGAACAGGATTCCTGAAACCTCCTGCCAAGGATTTGCATCCCTCCCTCGAGGTGCAGAGGCTGCTGAGATGCAGTTGCAGTATGCGAACACAAATCATGCTGGAGAGCACTCAATGAAGAGGGCTCCTGGAGGACTGATTCACACCAGGTGAAGAGTGAAGATCAGCGCGGGCACTCCAAGGGAAAGAGGTGCCCTGTAATTTCACCCATCATCATGAGAAGCTTTTCATCCCAGAGACTACACGGAAAAAGTGGGAACCTTTGGACTGAAATTTAGCAAACTAGGACATGATGCAAAAGAAAATCTTAAGCCAAGGACCCTCGGGTTGAAAGGCTGAAATTGATCCTCAAAATTCAGAAGGGGTGAAGAGAAGAGCCAGAAAAATTATTTGAAGGCTTGGAAAGATGTCCTTACACATGAGCAGTTCAGCCTGCTTAGTTTATGATAAAAAGAGAGAACGAGAGGTGATGTGATTAGGGTGTAAAGATACTTTTCTAGGGAGAAAGCAGTGCATACTAAAAAGGCTCCATAACCAATATTGCCTCCTTGTTTCCTTATATTTTCCCATCTGTCTCTCATATAAACCCAAGTAATATAGCAGGAAGAAACAGAAGACAGAGCTGGGATGAAATTTTCATAAATTCATTTGACTTCAACGTCTGACGAGCAATTACAGCCACCACACTTTTCACATAAGTTGCCATATACTGAGTAGGTGCCACTCAAGAGTGTAAAACCTTGCAAAGAATAAAGAGGAGACTCCATTTTCACCTTCCAAATTTGGAACAAGGTGGGTCTGACAGAGACTCACCTGCCAGCATCCTCTCTTGCCTTCTGCATGGGGAGGGTCTGGCCCGAATTTGAAGTTTTCCCAGGGTTTGGAGGTGAGGGGAGATCACGTGCCAGATCTCCTCCAGGTCTCCAGCAGACAACAAACCTGCGCTGCTCTGCTGGGGATGCTGGTGGGAACCACACTCTGGAGTGGGAATTAACTTGCTTTGAAGGAAATTAGAGATGGGGAAAGAAAAAGCAATATAACCTTCAGCTGTCACCGCTGTTCCTTGTCTCTACCTGAGGGATTAAGTTGTTAAAATCAATTGTGAAACAAACATTTTTCAGGCAAGTGATGGCAAGATACAAACTTTTTTTTTTGTTGCTAGAATTGATGGAAACAAAATCAAACCCATCCCCTCCACACTCACGCATATAAAAGAGAAGTAACGTGGTCCTGGCGTGGGATATAACCTACGAGGTGTTTCTATTATTGGAAGCTGGCATCTGCACTGGGAATAAACCATACAGATTGATAAAGCAAATACCAGGTCAGCCGGGATGGGACCGCAGAGGGAGGGCGGTTTCTATGGCGATGGAGAACAGCCGTGATGGGAGGTATGATGTGTAGGCGGCAGTGAACAGCAGCTTCGCTCCCAGCAAAAGTGGTTAGTTGCTTTGGAGACAGGTGCACGCTCTGAAAAAAGCACCTCTGAGGGAATAGGATGGAGATGGGCGGAATTGCGGGATACCAGCTATGCTAGGCATGGGCTAGCCAGGAGGTGAACAAATGAGCTGGTGTCAAGTGTGATGCATTTCGGCCATTAAAAAGCTTTTTCTCTGCTAAAACAACACAACCGTGAGCACACAGTTTGGAAATGGGGCACGTCTGGAGGCCAGCATCCAGGTGATGGCAGCGAGAGTAGTGAAGAAGTCTACAAATGAAACAGTAAACAAAAGCACAACTAGTAGGAGGAATAAAAATGACATTTTAAAATGAATGCACATGCCTTACTGAAGCTGCTGCTGCACATGAGCCTCCAGGAGTTGCTTTTTGGTCTCCCACGCCGCCAGGAGAGGTCCACAGGAAGATGTCAGTGGGGAGGTAGTTGGTGGGATGTTTTCTCTCCTCTTCTGTGCAGTCCCAAGCCAGGAAAACACATGAATGGATATTCAACCTAGAGTCCTCCCCTCTACCTGAAGAGGGTAACTTCACATGGTGGAAATCATAAAAGGTGAATACAACGACGTAGCTCATACAGTAAAGGTGTGTTGCTCAGCAGACAGCCCATATACAGTCGATGTTTGGGGACATTGTGGGACCATATCTCTGCAAGGGAATGCTCTATTTGAAAAATGAAGCTGTAAATGAGTTTTCCCCCAGCCTGTCCAAGCCTGATGAGATCCTGCCATGTTTCCGTCTCTGCCTGAGACAGACTAAAGAAGTTGAGGACTTTTCTGGGTCCAGACTCATGAGACACAGCTGAATTACTATGTGCAGAGACTCACTCTTATAGATCCTCTATCAACATCTATGTGGCCCTTGTGACAGCTTACGGAGGTCTAAGTGGTTAATCCTCATAGCACTCACACTAGGTGTCAACACTCGAAGTTTGCAGAGGCACAGATGTGGACAGGAGTGGCTGTAAGCACATGCAAGGAAGGAGGACATCTCTGCCCTCACACTGCCTGGACTGGCTGTGAATGCTGGGGCTCACACAGGTTTATGGTGAGGGAAGGAGCTAGGGGGTGCTCCCTGCCTATGTGGGATAGGGTGGAGGACAGGCGTGAGACACCGAAGTGAAGCAGTGAGGCCAGAGCCCAAGCTCCCCCCATGCTCCTCAGGGATGTGCAACCACAAGGAGGGAGTGTGGAGGCTCTTCACTGCCCATTCCCAGGCAGTGAAGTGATGGCATCAATCAGCAGTACAATGCGGACACTAATCCATAGCTCTCATGATCTCACATTAGTGTCGCGTTGCATGCTACGACCACTGGTGCTGTTGCATTAGTGATAGATGAGTAACCTTAGATCCTCCACCTGACTCATAGGACTGAACAGCAAGACCGAAGTGAAAGGATTACTAGTTACCAGAGAGGGACCAAAAGGAGAAGTTCCTCCTTCATCCATCCTGGAACGTAGGGTGATGATCATATACACTAGCCCATTAGTAACAGGGCTTTAACAAGCTGAAAAAGACTTGAAAAAGTAATTCTATTTTGAGAACTACATCTACAAAGTTTATTGTGCTCAAGGGAATGCAATTCATATCCTTCGAAAGTCAATATAACTTGTTCTGCAGAGAAAGTTGTTTATTTTTTACTGGAAAAGTGGTTGCTTAATAGAAAAATGAAGATTTATATAGATGTCTGATTTAACCAATTTAAACATCTTAGTAAATTCACGGTACAATACCTTGTATACACAAAGTTCTACTCCTTTTTTGTTTTCCTGAATCATAGCCTTTTGCTGCCTGACACCATTTTTATTGGAAAGATTTTGCCAACTGGGCAAAAGTGAGACCAAAACAGTGTGCTTACCCTCCTCCCAGAGCTGCTCCCTGCCCTGCGAGGGACACGGATTTCAACGCACTGGAGTGTCCTGCCTGGCAGGTCCCTGTCATGAGGAGTAACAAGAAATCAAACCTTTCTGAATGAAGGTCAGTCCTGACTCTGTCTTCCCATCATTTCAGCCACATTCACATTGTTTTGGGGCCAGTTTCTTGGTGAACTTCCTCCAAGATATGTTGTTGAAACTAGTTAGTTTTTCTCTGTAAAGCTGCTAACACTTATTTTTCTCCTCCAGTTACACTGGGATGGGAAAGTATTTTAGAAGTAGCTAGACCTTCTGTTTTGAACATTCTTCTTGAAGTTTTTAAAGCAGACATTGCAAATGAGTCCTTTCTACACCAAATTGTCTCAGGGAGCTGGAATGAAATAACCTGAGCGTGATACAATCAGGTGAATTTGTTACAGCATTTACAAGGCAACTCCTTTCTCATCAAAAAAGCAGCTTTCTGGGAAACTAAAGTTGAAATAATATTGCTCATGCTCCTAAAAAGTTTTTGAGAGAGGAAATTAAAGATAAATTCAGCTTTATGAACCGTCATGCCTATTAGTCATTTGTCATTACTGTTGTTTGTGAGTAAGTGAGAGTGACTACGTTTCTGCTTTATTTTGTTCTTTGTTTTCACAACTTCTTTCCATTTTCCCTTACAGAAGAGCATGGGGTTTTTTTTACCAAGGATGTCTCTTCAATGTTTCAGAATCTCAAGACTGAAGTTTTCTTAAACAGGAATTTGATGCTGTACAACCCTGCCTACCTCCTGTTCCAACTGACTCGAGCTACGCTTAGTCTCATGAGCTACAGGACATCATCTGCAGGTGAAATAATGAGAACAGTCCTGGCTACACGCAACATAATTGCCGGAATTGGCCTTTGCTGGGGGCAGCACAGTCGTACTAGCACATACCTACGCTAAGGGAATTTGCAATAAGAAGGAAGCATCCAGTTTGGTTTTTTTACCCAAAGGAAGATACCTGTCACTGCACTGGAATGGGATTAATTAAAGCTGATTTTAAAAACTCAGCTTTTCTGGGATTTATGGAAATGATTACCCATTGGAGCAAAATGTGCTCCATAAGCACTGTAAACACACGCCTGTAGTCAACAGGAGACCATGAGCTATGGGTGGAAGAGTGCAAATGCTCAGGACAGCTCCATGGAAGCAAAAACTTCATCCTGGCAAGCAGAAGAGAGACCATCCTGCTCTGGGGCCCCGATGAACTCTCCTGCTCACTTCCGAGCCTTCCTCGAAAACCTCCCAGCCACACGCTGATGTCAATGGATCCTACTCAGTTCTTGACATTTAACGTGGTCACAGAGTGACGCGGTTCATAGAAAGCTCCTTGTTCTGGCCCAGTAATGAGTGTACGTGGTTTAGAGCATTTTTCTGCGTAGCTATGCTGCAGTCTTCTAAAAAATGCATGTGCAGGCAGCTCATTCTGCAAATCCTATGGCAACTGGCTGCACTGCGGATGGTTGGCTGAATTCAAACGTGCAAGGCTTATACATTAGGAAATGTTATATTCAAATGGAGAAAACTTTCTGGAATGATTAATATTCAGCACCCACTATCAAGAGATCATAGCAATCCAATGAGATCTGACTGCTTTGAATTATTATTCATGTACCATGGAATATGTATTTTTTAAGTAGCATTGTAAATTAATGCTAGTAACATGTAATTTGTAATTTAAATGTAAATCTGAATTGACTAAGAATATAATTAAGCTTTGAATGCCTAGGCAGTATCTGCTAACCAGACTGTTTTGTGGTGTTTTTTTCACCAAGATTTTAAAGTGTATTATTCACTCTGAATACCTCAATGCATATTCTCTGTATGTGTGTGCTATAAAAATGTAAATAATAATAAAAGAGTAGGTTATACACCATTGAATTCTAGATTGATACATTTCTGTGAAACTGGGGACTGCTTTACGCAGAGTTATATGGGATTCTTTATTGGTGCATAGAGGCTGCTGGCTCAGCCAGGGGGATGTTAGGAAGAAAAAAAGTCCCCTATTCACAAATGGTGCTGCTACTGTTTGAATTTAATATTGTAACTCAGGTAAAAACCATGATGTCTTTTATATGAATCAAACGTAATGTAGTTGTGTAGCTTTACGTGGTACACAAATTTATATTAATATTTGCTTCAGTGCAAGATAATTGTGAGTATATATAGGATGTATCTATCAGTCTATCTTCATCTTGAAATCACTGTGTAGTTACATAAACATTTTGGTACTGGGCAAGCTGGTGTGCGGAGTTCCCATCGCTTGCCCAGCCCACTGCTGCCCCCTCAGCACCGGTATTTCCCCACTGATGCAACCACCTGTGGGCTGTACTATAAATCTGGGACCACAGGTATTAGTGAAATGATCTCAGTTAAAAAAACAAACAAAACACTTGGCTACACCATTACATACAACTAACTGCAAGGCTGAAATGTAATTTAGATTTTAGCGTAACAAAAATATTTTCTTATGAAAACAGGGACTTTGTACGAGAAGCAGTTGGCAAAACTATGTGCTTGAGAAATTTAGGACATTACTTTTAAAACAAAAATGAAGGACTGATCACAATGAAATAAATTAGTTGAAGAAGGCCTGGATATATCCACATTTTTAAAAACAGGTTAGATGATTTAAAAATGACTCTTTTGATCTATGCACTTTGGGGCAGCTATCAAATACGAGGAAATTGCTGCCATTCTCTCCCAGAGGGCAGCAGGACCTCTTTGTTTCCCATCAGCACCTCTGTAGCCCCTCGGCACAAGCACCTAGCATCAGCGGTCCTGAGGGTTTTCAGTATTGAATCTCAGCTGCTCTTCCGCACACTGCCTTAGCCATCAGTATGGAAGGGTCTGGATCCTCAGCAGGCAATGGCTGTGGACTGCTTGGTCCTGAATATTAAATACATGGATCTCTTCTTGTTCTTCAGTGGCCAACTATATGCATTTTGGAAGGAGAAGAGCACAAAGGAAAAGGGCGCATGGGAAGGACCGGCAGAGGTCTTGGGGGCCAAGCGCAAGGAGAGGAGCATCTCCTGCCTCCCGGTGCATCAGCACCTACTCCTCAGAGATGACTAGTGTTGTTCTCAAAAGTGCAGTTTGACTGCAGTCTGAAGTTGCAACTAAATCCAGGCAATGAATGAGTGGCCAAATGCCATGCTTGTAGTCAGGAAAGGCTGTTTCTAAAGCAGCTGAATTGTAAAGTGTTGTTTTTGTGCACTGGATGACTTTAAATCCTAAGGTATCCAGGGCCCAAAGCCTGCTGTCAGAGATGTGGCTCTAACCCTCTTTGACAGGCAGAACTAAAATTATTACTGACAGCTGAAATTAAGATTTTAATAATTACCTGAGCTCTTCTTTGCATAGACCCAGCAGGAGAACATCCTACGATGTGCAGCGTGTCAGCCACTTATCTTGAAGTAAATGAAAGCTGAGGCTTTGCAGCACTGGAAAGATCTTCAGCAACTTTCAGCATTGGGCTCAAGCGTGTTTTCTTAATAGGAAGAGTGTATATAAGTTCAGGGGGAAGTTCACCCTTGTGTGAAGGTGAGGAGAGACATAGCTAAACAGCACACAGAGTGTAAATAATGTTAAACACTGCTTAAGTGGAACAGAAGGAGAAAACAGAAAGGGAACAAAATGTTTTAGGAGAAGGTTAAGAGGACAATTAAGATGATGGCTTCTCCCTTCCCACACTTAGGTACTGATTTCACAACCAAAATCCCCCTTTCAGGGTTTGTATTTGACTGTATGCTCGTGGAGCCCTTCAGTATTGTTTTGATTTGACTGTTCAGAGAAGAAGATGGTGCAACCTTTGCACATGGACAAGCCCTTAATACGGCTCTTGCCTTCTGTAAGGGCTTTGTCGAAGCACAGCCTTCATTGCCAAGCCCTTGACATAAAGAAATCAGGTCCTCTTCCTGGGGTGACGCTGTCCGCTTTGAAGATTACAAAGCAATGGAGAATATAGTTAGGAAATTCTGACGCTGCAGGGGTGACCGAAGGTTGGATGGGGATGTACAGCCAAGGGGTCCTGGAGGGGCGGTCTCCTGTGTTGGCTACTGTTTCCTCTTCTTCAAGAAAAGGTTGCAAGACAAGGTCTCTGGACCCATCTGCCACTGTGGCACCTGCTTGTTTTCTTTCCTTCTCCGGAGTCAGATGCACTGGCCAGAAAGCCAGCTAAGATGGTTTGCTTCTGTGGTTTGATCTGGAGATTTGGGGTTATAAGCCTCAAACCTAAGTTTCTACAATTGCTTCATGAAAACCTGTTTGAAATGACCTGAGATTTCCTAAAGACGTTCCCTAGATTCTGTGTGACTGGGCAGAATTACTGTAGCATGGAAAGGTAAGTTAGTTGTGGGGGGTCTCTAATCCAACCTGCTGCTCAAAGCAGTAGAGCAAGCCAGCCACCCTCTTCCCTGAGCTGGAAACCTCCAAAGACAGAGACTCATCCTTGTCTGGATGCCTGTCCCAGCTCTGTGCTAACCTCCTGGTAAAAGAGGTTTCCTTCTGTCAAGTCCAAACCTCCCAAGTGGCCGTCTGCCCCCTTGTTATGTTGTGTGTCACCACTTGGGGAGGGTTTAACGCCACTGGGGGATGAAGGTCTGCTGGCTGGTGTATGAACCACTTCTACTGCTGCAGAGCAAGAAAAGTCCCTTCACCAAGATAACTCATCTGTGGCCATTCATTACCTCATCAGGTACAAGCTGTCTTCATCAAATCTGCTGGTTGGTTACTGATCGCTTTCCCACAGGTTTCAGCTCATTGCAGCACATCTTGTAATTTCTAAGGGGCTTGTAACTTTGTGATCTCCACCGCACTGATGATTTTCTGTGTTCCCCTTGATAACTTAGAAGTGTAGGTGGATGCTCATCCAAGTAGCAAGGGGTATTGAAGAAAGGGTAGTGGACCAGAAGTCTGATTTTTGTTTTCAGTGAAAATTTCCAAGAAGTCTATGTAGTACACAGTATCTAAAACTATAAATCACATATCTGAATACACAAAATGTTACTGTTTATATGCAAAAATGTTTATATGCAAATTCTAAATAATTCATTGCCATAACGATCTCATCAGCTTATCTTAAAACCTTAATTTAGGCCTACAAACATTCAAATAGTTTGTTTTCCCGCTGAAGCTATCTTCCATCCTTCACTGCTCTCAATCCTCTACCAGGCCTGTATTTCAAGACCTCAGCTCCCTGCAGGGAGGGGAAATGCTATTGCTGCTTTTCTGTAGCTTTGAGAAACACAGTGACCGAGAGGCACCGGCCACACCAGTAACTCTGTCAGGTAACTCGGAGCGCATCCAGCTCAGACGCTGAGGTCAGATAAAAACCTGATAAGCCTTCAGCTAACAGGGCAAGAGCAAAGAGAGGAGAACAAGTAGGAGGACATGAAGTGCTTTTCCATCTAAGTCCTTTTCTTCTTTCCCTTAGTTTGTGCTCGCTTATTTTCTCTTTTCCTTTTCAGTGTCACTGACTTGAAGAAGGTGGGGAAGAGGCAGAAAGAACAAATTTTTTTCACTCCCATGAAATGTGTGACAAGAACTCTCCACCTCCATCCAGTACTGTCACCATTGCGTGGGTCCTGCCGTACGGAAAGGTGGGGAGCATATTGCTGTGCTGTGAGTTTCCTTATACACCAGACACTGTCAGACCAAAATACACCTTCAGTGAACCTCCTCAACAATAAATTGAAATCATCAACAGTTCACACAACCTTTGACCCAGACCAGAGGTTTCAGAGTGAAATCTTTTAGGACTCTTCCCGCCAATCATACCTTTAAGAAAGACACAAAACCCCACTGCATAGTTTGAGTAATGAAACTATTTTTATCAGAAACCTCTGGGGGTCAGGGACACAAAAGGTGACTAGTTTTAAGATGAAGCTTTAAAAATATATGAATGCATGGTTGTTTTCAACAGAACCAACTTAAGGAGCTAAAAGGCCTTTTTTTCATCTCGTGTCCTATGTTCCAGTGGAAATACTGCAATCAGGCAGATTTTAAAAGTGAGCTGGGTTGATTCCCCATTTGGGGAATGAGACTGCTTTCATATAGTAGTATCTCAGGAGGGGGAAGCAGAAATGTTGTCACTCAGGACATTTAAAATGGGATGTGGTAGCACTAAAACACAACCTAGAGAAGAACTGAGCCCTGGAAGGCAGAGGGGCAGTGTGCTGCAAGACAGTAATTTCCTCTCTAATTTCTATTCTATCTGTGTTTTTCATAGTGGCTTATTTATTTGGGCACCCTGACTCCTCTGGAGACAAATAGGAAGGATTCTTCTTAACAAAATGACTGTCTGAGAGGCTGAGTGCCACAAAGAAGGAAGAGGGGAATAATCAAATTTTCTTTGTGTTTTATAAATAATTTGTAGCTGGGATAAGTAAAATTACACTCAGCAAAACTCACATATGTTTTCCTCTCTGGCCTTTAGGGAGTTAAACTGGGAACACGCTGAAGAGATTCAGCGAGAGTAATATTAGTTTGTAGTTGAACTGTATCTTGAGAACCAATGTGCTCCTGTGTGCCTGCCCCTCCTCGTAGGATGTGGACTATCAGCTGGAGATCATGGGCATCTTCCTGCGTGGCATCTGCAGCTCACAGTGCACCAGCAAACTGGAATATTTCAGCTTCACTAACTGGTTTTACTATGAATCGTAATTTCCTTGTTGGAAAGGCAGCCTGTCTGAACAATCCAGCCTTCTCAAGTTTGGGGAGCACCTGATGCAGAAATGCAAGGAAAAGGAAAAAAAAGCTGAATGGATGGGAAAAGCTTAGTATGAAAAAAAGCTGAGTATGTGAAGATTTGGCACAGAAAATCATCTTCATTCAAGCAGAACATTTTTCCCCTCTTTAATAATGTGTGAACTTCCACAACCTTGTTTCTAATGAGCTGGTGGTTTCTGCTTTTCAGCTTGTGTTGGGAAGCAGGACCCTGGAGCGGGCAGCGATGCCCAGTAAGGGCTGCTCCTCAGCTGGCTCCCACCGACCAACTGTCAGATGCTGGAGGTGAAGCTGGGGACTCTTGGGTTTGGCAGAAATACACCTTCAACTGTGACTCAGATGTCTTCCGAGGTGCCCAGCCTCTAATCTACTGTTTTGTTGAAATGTGCTCCTATCAGATTTACCAGGGATGGGAAGGTGGAACAAGAGGGACAGTGTTATCTGAAAGACCTTCCCCATTTGGGAGCATCCTTCTGGCAAGGGGAAACTGCCCAGAGTGAAAATCAGCCACTGCACTGCCAGATCAGCCATCTAAGGCTTAGTTTTTAAGTGCTAACAATATTCTTGACGCAGCAGAAGACACAAACTGGGTTCTTCTGCAAGCTGAGAAGAGGAAATGGAGAAAATATGGCCAAATTCCCGCAGGAGGAATCATGGCAAATTAAAAAGTGCAATTTATCCAAGCGACGCACATGAAGATCACACAGAAGGACCAATTCCCAGCAAGATGTGAGTGAAGGCAGAGATGCCGCACAGCTCTCTAAAGGATGTGGGCCCTGTTGCCCTTGTGTTACCCTCGGTCTGCAGCAGGAGAGGAGTAATGTGGAAGGTCTCATTATGATTTCCGTAAGAGCGGGCTGACATCAGACTGGACACTGTATAACCAAGATCAAAGACATCACACTGTGGGTGACAGAAAACGTGCAAGTTTTGTCTCTGTTACGGTGTCATCCGATACCAGGTTTATAATAGCTTGAGACAATTCACATTTACTCTGTTTATAACAGTCACAAACAAATTGCTAACAAATATTTATAATATCACACTATTTTATGATGCATAATAATATATCATAAATGTTATGATACATAATAAGTCACAAATACTATAAATAATATTTTGCAATGATTACCAATGAGTTAACCTTTTTCACCCAGTGAGTGAAAGAAGGCTGAGCTATTGCACAGAAAACGGTGCACGTTTTGGGGTGGGAACACTTTTCTGTCTGTTCTGCTTCATCTCTAAAAGGTGTTAGAAAAAGAGGGAAAGGTGAAATTGTTCAGGGGAAGGGGATCTCTGCATTCAGAGGGAGACTGCGGTGCTTGGGCAAGTTCACTTAACAGCCAGAGGGAAGAGAGGGAGTACTACAGGGATTTCCAAATGGTGCTGATCAGAGAGGAAGGAAATTGTATGTTGACATCACTACTGAAGGAATCAGGTGACTTCCAAACAGACTGAAGTCACCAAACCAAATTTCTACCACTTTTATCTGTAGTAGTAGTACTTTGCGAGAAGACCCATTTATTTGGTTAATGATAACAGCACTTCCTTTTATCCCAAGGATGCTGTAAGGATAAATATATTCAAATTCAAAGCCCTGAGCTGAGCCCTGAGCCTCGCTGGGGTATATTCCTATTTCATCCTGGGACTAGCACCTGTGTGGCCACATTGACAGCTGGATTAAGAAACCAATAACAGCTGCAAGTCAAAACTAACTGGTTTTGGCTAAAAGTTACTATGGTTTTGGCAGCTGTGGCCACTGCAGTTATGAAGCTAAGGAATTAATGGCAATATTAAATTCCAAATTATACGTTTTCTTAGAAGTTTGCATAGGTATATCTGATAATTTCGCAGCAAATCATTAGGGCCTTGAGAAAGGCATTTAAATGGAATATAACATTGAGATGGGGAAAGAACTGTGTTTAGAAATACATACTGGTCAGGCTGCCTAAGGATTTTCCTTGTTTCTTTTTCCTCTCCAATTGCACAATATCAAATACTCCGTAATCCCACCGTGCATACAGTGTGGAAGAATGTACATTCATAATAAGCAACACTTGTGTGTTGCTTGACATGTTCAAAGGTCTCTACAAACCTTAGCTAATTAATCTGTTTCAACACCCCTGTGGGCTAAGAGTAATTATTTTGAAGAAGCTGAAGGAGAGAGGTTAAATGAGTTACTGCAGGCCATGGCCAATGAGGGACAGTGGAGGGCTGGGAGCGCTGCTGCTGGCACCCTCTGACCCCATGCCTTTCCTCTTCACACCCTTACATGCCACAGATTCTCAAATATATGTAAAACTAACAAAAAGTTAAGCAAAATGCGCAGCATTGGTAAGTTTTTTATATGGCACTTATTTGGAATGACCTGCCATTACTCATAGTTTCGTCTCCTGGGAGCAAGGAGACCCTAATGTCACATAAAAGACCCTAAAGTGAAAATAAAACCATCCTACTGCTCAATACCATCATTAATATTGCACATGGGAATCAGGACATTAAGCCTATAGAGTGCAAATCAAACCTGAAATTCAGCGTCCAGGTTTGGATTTGGTGTTTGGGTTTACTGTATTAGATAAGGTTAGAGCCTATTTCCAAAGCTTGCCACGGGGGAGTTTTGCACCGCCTCTCTTTCTGGAAGCATCTCCATGCCTCTACTGATATTTATCTGTTGTGTTTGAACGAAAAGTTGGGTTTTGATGCTTTTTAGCCCAAACTTTTTGATTAATGTAGATATACAAATTCAAGATCATATTCTATGCCACATGTTTTAGTTTAGGTGAATCGCTTGTTTTAAAAGAAAAGGATATAAGATTTACTATCCATATGTTTTGAACAGAATGTTTGGAGTCTCCAACCGGAATGATTTTATCCAAACTTTCCCTTCATATTTATGTTTAAATAAAAATGTCAAAGAACTGCCGACATTTGTCACAACCACAGCTGTATTTTAGAGGGATATTTCTGAATGGCCAGAAGCAAACCTCCCTTTGTAGAAGACAGATCTGCCCTGGCCACCTCAGCAACGCAGATGAGATGAACGTGCCACAGCTCCAGCATGTTTTCATGCCAGTGCTTACATCCAGTACTCTGATTTTCGAGGGTGCTTCAGACCTTGCCATCAGTAAGAGTCAAGGGTGCTCAGTTTCTGCAGAAAACAAGCACAAATGTATACAATGAAAGCATAATTAGCCAATGAGTCATTAATTATCATTATTCTGTGGCAGAATCAGAGCTGTTCCGTCAGGGGGTAGCAGGTAGCTCAAACTGGCTGTTAGCAATGTAAAATACATCCATCACAGTCTCTTTGCTCCCTCAGGGAAGCATCAAGAAAAGAAAGACAAGGATGCTGGAGCAGATAAGCACTGTAAGGCCCCGATTCTGCAAAACACCAAAATATGGGCATTTCAGTCATGCCGACGTCAGCAGGTGGTGAAAAAAAGCATGACCTTAGATACTCAGCATCAGCAAAATACCAATTTATTAAAGTAACCAGGCCTAAGGGAAAAAAAATAAACAAATTTCTTTAACTTATTACATGTATAATCCCCTGATGCCTTTTTTGTGACTGTGGTCTCACACCAGGCTTACAGTGTCGTAACCCTGTGGGTTTTAATGGGGCTGGTCCTCATTCACCGCAGGCGAGATCAGGGTTAGCCCACGAACTGAGCTCTGTGCCAACACCAGAGCTTTTGCATACGGTTTCATAATCAGCTTTTTATTAATTCTTGCTTCAAGGTGCCTAGTTAAAATAAGACGATTTTTCATTTTCTAGCCTGGCACATCAAATATGCGAAGGACAAGAGGTGGTTTTCTGCTCGATGCCTGGTACTAAAAGCCGAGGTCCAGCCCACGCGCTGGCTCTGGGCATCTTCAAAGCCTTCTGAAATTTCTAGAAAATATTGTATTGAAAACATTGTTGTTGGTTAGGATGCACATTGACTGTGGCAGATCAAACTAATCCCCAGTGTTACTTCGGCCCCGTCAGTGGATCAATTCCAGGAATTACTTTAATCTATTACCTTTGCTTTCATTTTCTATTCAACGTTTGTAAAAAAAGATCAATAGGGAACAAGTGATGCACAGATAAAGCAAAAACACAAGCAGAACTAAATATAACCCAGTGAACTGCTCTCACTGGACAGTATAAATATTCCTTTCAGGTTAAAAATATTTCTTTGAGGATACAGAGCCCTTAAAAACCAGAATAGATCTCGGACAATGACACTTCCTTACAACCAAGGGAGTACCGTGTTTTTGCCAGTAAAGGATATGCTCTGCTATGCAGAGGAAACTCCTGTTGGCTAATTTCACCATGGAAACTCCAGGCTTGACTATAAAAAGACCAACTTATCTCCTGACAAATATCCTTATTGTGGGAATAACAAAAACTAAGAGCGGATGGCGTTAACCCCAGGTAATGGGGTAACTGCCGGTGCCGAGCAGCTGCAGGGGAGCCCGCCATGGGCTGGTCTGCATGAACACCAGTGTCGAGCACACAGCCATCTCCAAGTCAATAATAAAACCCAGGATAAAACCAGCCTTAGTGTTCCTCTGCCTGAATCCCCCATCCCAAAAGCAACCGACACATTTCCCTTCCACTTTTGGGACAAACATGAATTGGCCAGACGTGAGAATAAGGCCCAGAGTTTTCAGCTTCAAAGGTATTTCTGACCCAGAGCTTTCTCATGTTGCTGCCTTGGTCGGTGACTCTCCGAGGCTCCTTTGTTTGAGGTGGTGGCAAAGCACTTGTGCACAGGGACGAGCCGTGTGCTGGAGGTGCCTCAATTTCATCGGACTGGTCTGCAGAGACGTTCAGCTTGCTGTTTGCTCCTGGCCCAGCTGCCTGCTTTGCTGCATCTTTAACACAGACCTTTTCAATTCCCCCAGAAGAGCAAGTATAGAAATATAGAACATAAATATAATAGTATTAATAATAATATTGATAATAATATAATAATAACCAATAATACAGACATATAGAACATAAATAATCAAATACTGTTGCTGATGATGGATTAAGAGGACCAGCATGGTCACTAGAATATTTATTATGAATCTTCTTATAGATGTAATGGTTTGCAGATTTAACTATGAGCTCTGTCCTGCTGTCTCTGTCAGACAGAGCAGTATTGAGGCACTGTGGGTGACAGACTGATGGCTGATAGCTACACACACAGCTAAAAAAGAGAACAGATACGGGAAAGGCCAGTCCCAATAATCAGAAAGCAGACAAACTTGTGATAAAAGAGTAGCCAAAAACAATGCACTGTCTTTTCTGTGTAATCACAAGGACCACAGTGATTTATAGCAAACCAAAGGCAGTCTTACACAGGTTTTATCTTTCCTCTCCAGAGGTACAGAATTTACATTGGCAACAGCCATGCTTTTACTTCCTTGTTGCACTAGATGCTGCCACAACATCTCTGGCTGACCTGAACAGTGACACTGCATGGGCTAGTTGGTCTCCATCACCCCCCAGTGAAAGAACAGGCAGCATTTAGGGAGCACTGTATTCCACAATGTCATGAGCTACTAAGCAGGAAGATGCATCATAGCTCTTGTTTTTATATTTCAGAAAATCCAGAAGAAAGGATGCTTTTATTCTGTCTAAATTAAAAAACCCAAACAACCCCAAACCAAACAAAACAAATAATTTGCAAATGCTCAGGAGTGTTGAAAATCATTTTGGAAAATGCTTTAGGCTAATTTTGTAAACCACAACAGAGCTGTAGCGGGTAGAAACAGACTTTCATCTTATTTATTTCTCTCTGTCTTTAAATGCTGGGTTTGTTAGGATAAGTTTCTCTTTCAAATCCGTTCAGCACGACATATGCTCTCTTGCTTATGAAACGTCTGGCCACACAAGTACAGACACAGACATGCCCGATGTGCTTATGATCTTTCTGTCCCATATTAACATTGGGTCAAATTTGGCTTGGCTTCTCAGCCAAGCTTTTCACCTCCGATGGCGCAAAAATCAACAGGCTGATTTTCCGTACACCTGGGACTGCATTTTTCCATGCGTCTGTAGCAAGATGGGTTAATTCATGCCAACTTTGGGAGAGATGTGGTGTAATTCACTGTATCCAGCATGAAGGCTGCTGGGCAGATGGCGTGATACACAGGGCGAAGAACCGCACTTGACCTGCCTGAAGCACATGTGGTTGGCGTCGTCTTCGAAAGATGTTCAGCAAGCAATAGCGCAGGCAAAACCCCGCTTCCTGCAGCTTCGGGGCTTTAATCTCCGTGCCCTCTGATTGCAACCACCTCCCATATCTTATTCCCATGCCGAAGGACTGCAAGTAGGGACATGTAGTAGGGACTTGTATAGCTTTGAGGTCTCTGCCGCTGTATTATTTTGTGATGAAAACTGGCTGGTGGGTTTAGAAACCCCAGCCTTTCCTCTCCTCTCCCGGTCATCTTCCCCATTTAGAGAATTTCTGGGAATTTCTGGTGACTTCTGCAAGCAGCAGAGCATGCATGGCCTGGGCTGCCTCTGCATGCACTGCAGAGACGAACACCTCCAGAGGGAGCATTCGCCCCATCTTAAAACAGCCATCTAAGCAAAGGGAGGAATCTCTTTTTGCAATTTTAGCTGGTTAAAACCAAGCAAAATGCATCCTACCCTAGCTTGTAAGTGCCAATGCTTTGATTGGCTTTTGCACGCCAAAGAGAGTACAATTGGGGGTGAGAAATAGCTCTTTCCATACTGTCAGAAGGTAAAGCTGTCCAGGAGGGACTGTAGATACCTGGATGCATTAACAGGCGAGTGACAAGAGCACAGTCCCTGCTCACCAGTGACAGATTTCTCACTGTATAACACATGAGTTGGGTTTTGAGCAGTAACCAAGTCCTGAGGCAGAGTGTGAAACACTTGATATTTGGTCGTGTGGCGTAGCTGATGAAGCACATACAGACTTGTGAACATTTGCAGGTCCAACAGACAGAAGAGTCCTTTGGCAGGGGGACTCCCCAGGGTGTGGAGCAGATCTGTACCACATCTTGGTGTTTTGAGGTGACCTGCAGCTGGGCTGCAGAGAGCCAGACACCTGGGAGGTTATCATCAAGAGGGGCAGAGCAGTTCTGCAACACATAAAATTAATTCTGGCACTTGGCTATACGTAGTGTTCACTTAGTCCCCTCATACCAGTGACCCACTCTTAAATCTATAACGATGCTTGCTTTTCCAGTGCTGTAAAACACAACCTCTAGGTTCTCACTTCAAAATGGATTGTATTCCAGGCATTTTGTACTTTACAGGAAAATGCCATTTTTTATGAGTTATTTTACAGTTTGGTCTCAGTAAAAATACTGTTGATTTTGTTTATTTCTGTATGTTTATTTATGGGGGAAAAAAGCAGGACAAGACCCAGCCTGAGTTCTGCAGTGTGAAACTTTGTTTAATAAGTAGCAGGTGAGCTGGGATTCTGCAATTGTCTCTTCAGCAAATTAGCTTTAACTAGTATAATGGCAGGAGCATTCACTTCCAAAAGAGGAGAAAGTTCAATGTTATGCGGTAAATCATCCTTTGCTTTCTAATAATTGGGATCATGTGTCCAACAGAAAGAAAAACTCCATGCTTTTATAGATTTTCCCAAAGACATATGGAAATTGCGCTATGCTGTTTAATGTAATAGGGAAAATATAAGCATTTGGGGCTGTTTTGTTATAATGAAGAGAAGAGACTTAAAAGCCTAAAGACCCACAGATTTGGTGGTACATAACTAGTTCTACATCACTGAACTCATTGATTAAACAAGAAAGACAGAAGATCCGAAGGAAGCCTTTTTCTCTGTAGCATTTACATCTCTGCTCAACATTCTCTTCTTCATGATGGATGTCTACAAAGTGTGGGTCCATTTTAACTGTCAAACAAGTATGAAACAAATGTGCAAACCCATCTGGAAGTACATAGCCTAAAACCGAGTAATTGTGAGACCTTCTTGTCTTCCCTAACTTCGTCCCTTCCCTGTTAGCCGTCACCGCTTTGGCTCAGACAAGATGATGCACCGTACCCCATGGTACGCGGGGTGGCTTCTCTGGCTGCTGTAGAAAAAACTTGCTGAGATGCAAGCCTGAGGATGTCAGATCTCTGGGGCATTTCTTTGCAAAGTAGATAAAAGCAATGAACAAAGCTCAAATTCTGAAGGATCCTTCTTGGGTCCAGTGAGGATTTTGGGGCTGAAGCCTGCAGCCCCCATTCAGAGCTCACAAAAGAGAAATCCACTGAAAACATGAATGCGAGAGTTCACTGTTAATTTTATTCTGGGGCAAGAAGTTGGCTTCCTGCAGACTGAGGGTGATGGTAGCTGCTAAAGGTTTCATTTTCGACAGAAGAGTTTTGGGGCATGTGCTGGGCAGGGGGGCAGGAGAGGCAGAGGAGCTGGGCAGGGAGTGCTCAGGGGGAGCTCGATCCCTTGCAGAAAGAGAGAGGCAGGGAGAAGCGTGATGGCAGGTATGAAGTGACGAGGAAGCCCAGGTCCCCTGGTTGAGGAGGGGAAGAAGGGAAAGACCAAACACAAAGATGTCTCAGGCTATGGAGCAAGGAGGAATAGTTGCGGGGCTGGGGTCAGCATGAAGAGCTCTAGCTCCCAGAAGGGCAAAGGATGGTGGAACGGCACAGGAGCTTCCCAGCGCTCATAGCTTGCACAGAAAAGGAGTAGGGCAGTGGGGGGATTTCTCTTTTTCCAATGGGAGAGTGTGAGCCCCAGCTCTCCCCCTCTAAAAAGGGCCAAGCCACAGGATGCCTTGCTGGGCTCCATGACACTGCAGCATGCTCAGGAGCCCCTGGCACACAAACCTCCTCTTTGCCGGACCACGTTCTTTATTAGGAGACTTCGATGTGAGAGACGGGGACCTGTGCAGGGCTGTAAGAGCTCCGTGAAGCTCTCTGGGAAAAATGCATTAAAACATCCCGGGGATGCTGCCATGGAAATAATAGCACTCTCTCCCTTCCTTTTCCCATAATCTGCACATCCACAAACCTTCCTTGGTATCATAAAAAAAGACAGGCCTTCCTTATGGTTTCTGATGATGTTTTATAATTTAATAGGAAGTAATATCCTCCTTCTAACACAACCTCTTATAACAGACTTGTTCAAAAATACCAACTTCAGGAATGTTCTACAGAAAGTATTATAAAAATTCTGTAGCTTCTTCAATTAGTTTTTAAAGAAATCCTGAAGTTCCTGTGGAGCGGGCACTTCCAGAGAATTACGGAAAAAAAATCATGATCCTGTAACTGAAAGTCAAAATGCTCACAGATGCTCACGAAAGCCTCAGTTCTGCCTCTACGAATGGTGTGGTTTCTCTGAACTTGGGTGGAAGCAGGCATGATAGCCCTTATAGCAGGGTTGGGCCGGGAAATATATAACTTAGGAAATTTAGTTAATTAACTTAGGTTTTTAAAGAAACTGGTTCTGATCACGTTGACATTCTTTTTTAATCCCATTCTAATGCATTAGAAAATACTGATTTCCCTGCAGATTTGACCACTTGTCCACTACACAGACAACGTGTGAGTAAATTATAACCTACTTTCCCATCAACTTTGCTTCTAACTAGATTACTTCTTTCTCGCCCATGCTGCACGCACCAATTTTCAAAACAAAGTGAATAAACTAGCATAAGCATTTAAGTGCGTTTCCACTGATTCCCATACTCAAATTAAACATGCAAATGAAAACATTAAAAGGAATGACTTATTCATGTTCTTAGGCAAAGCATACATATTAAATTAATGTACGTGTATCAAAGAAGGCACTAAGTGCTGACTCTTGGAAAGCCTCGTGTAGGAAACTGTGCTACAAACTGTTCGTTTAATATTTTTTATTGCTTAATATGAAACTTAGGAAGATTGACTGTATTGATTCTATCTTAAATATTTGACAATGCATACTCATTTAGAGCAACCTCCTCATTTCCAAATATATATTTAATGAAGCACATGCCATTTTAGGCAGAGATTTAAAGTATAAGTTTCATCTCTTTAACATTTTAAGAGTATATGTCACATTAACAACCGTACAAGGGAACAGCTCCTTTGATGTAGTATGTCAGATGGGAAGTTATCAGTAACACAAAGCAGCTACATAGGGTTGCATGTGCAAAGCTTCAGAAATATAGAAAAAAAATATTTTGAAGAATGACAAAGATCGGTTTAAATTTGCACCTTTTTGTTGAATCTTTTTTTATTATTTGTTTGCTGCTCTGGTGAAAATTATATGTACGTGCATTTTTAGATCTATTCTACAAGAGAAGACTCAGGGTGGGGTGGAATCAATCAGCAATTTTTTTGTGAAGCAACTTCTGTCTGCTAAAGAGGTGAGGGCTTAAGTGATCTGCAGTTCAAGTCTCAGAGTTCCTAGCAAGAAAAGGAGAAAGCATGTCAAGCTAAGAAAACCAACAAATAGCTCAAGGACAGAGCTAGAAAGGATGGTTTCAGCACATTCAATTACTGGAAAGCTTTCACAGGAAGAAAATTGTCTTCAGTGGCTGAACTACATTTGTATATGGAGTATCAAAGTGCTGGGGTTAAGGTTGGAACAGACTCAAGTTATCTCACCCTAGGTTAGGTTAATACGTAGGAAAAGCAAAACGGAGTAAGCGAGGAAGAAGGAAAAAACAGCATAGCTGAGATATGAATCTGCAAAGCAAGGAGAAAACACAAAGTTATATTCACAAGATGGGTGGCCAGGTAGGCAAAACGCAGTGGAACAACTTTGCTTGCTAGGAAACTGAGAGAGGTTGGGGCGCAATAGCGGATTGCTTGGACACTGCGTAATGAGCCCGTGCAGTGAGATGTAGGAGCCAATTCTTCTGGTGTAGGACCTACACCCAGGCATTTACAAAGCTGACAGAAACATGGTGGGATGCCCCTTCTGACTGGAGTACAGCCATTGAGAGGAAGGCAGTATTCAGGACAGATGGACATGGAGGTAGGAGTGACAGAGTAGCACTGTACCCTACTGATGTGGTAGCGTGTAAAGAAGGAAAAGCATGTTACAATAAAACTAATCAAGGTCCGTTGCCTTCTTGAAAAGCACTGTAAAACTACACGTTATTACAGCAGTACCATAGATCCACTAAAGATCCTCTAGATAAAATCTGACTGTGGCTATGGAACAGTGGAATAGTATTAGACAGTCAACAGGACCTGTGGGAGACCTCCGGTTCCAAAAGACAGATCAGAGATGAATTATATCAATAATAAAACTGAGGCTATGGGTGACGACAGAGCTCAGATGTTCCTGAATCTGGATTGCTGGCAGACTTTTTTTTCAACAAGATAGTTATTGAGCCTGCAGGAGGTAGTGCTAATTTAGACATAGTGAGGAAGTTACACAAGAGGTGGCTGTAGAAAATAGCCCTGATCAAGCAGATCATAGAGGAAACTGAATGGAAAGATAAACAAATCTATGTTTTTCTGGGTTGTCATGTTTGGCTTTTTTTAATCTCAAAGTAGTGAAGTCATTGAACTAAGGAACTTGGATACTTAACTGCAAAGGAGATTCCTGAAGTCAAAGATATATAATCGAGTCAGCATTTCAGGAAGGAGAAAAAACTCACGGAGAATGGCAGACCCAACTGATGACAATCCACCTGGAAAAGGATACAAGGAGTAGGCAAAGGGCTTGCAAGAAATGGAAAAAAAGGGGCTGACTAACATGGAAAACTGCATCTTGCAGGTCAGAAAGTGTGGGGAGGAAGTGAGATCTGCCAAAAGCTGGACTATGTTAGACCTTGTAAAGGAAATTAGAAACACGTTGTAAAATGTTCTTTAGTCATACAAACAACTAGAGAGCAAAAGAGAGGAATCTGAGGGTGCTATGCTGTAAAGATTGGGGGTGGGGGTTAAACATAACCCAAGCATGGGCCAAAAATGAAATTAAAACTTCGCTTCAGTTTTTAGTAAGCATGGTGACATGTGGGGCAAAGACAGTGTGACTCATGGGAATGAGAGAGCAACTGGAGCAGAAACAAAAACCTAAGGTCTTAATATTTTCAGATGAAGGCAGCAGTCCCATCTCTAGCCAAAACCCTGAAAGAACCAACACAGGAACCTGTCAAGACTAGTAAATTTATATATTAACTCAGTAATGGATGCTGGGAGATGAATAAGAGTAGCTTCTATATTTTAGAAAGCATGAAAGTTTTGATCCAGCTAAACACCAGCTGTTAATTTGGTTTCAACACTCAGCAGAGGTAGACAAAAAAGAGCATAGTTTAGCACAGGTTAATCCAAGGTTGGTCACAAAACGCTACCCTGCTACCTTACTCTGATAAGCTTAATTGATTCTTGGCAGGGAAAATCCCCAAATTTTTTCTCATCTTGTTTTCAGTAAAATATTTCATATGATGTCACTTTAGAAACAACTACAGGAGGAACATATCCAAGGCAGGTGAATAATTGGCTAAAACGGAAATGGTAGCTAAATAAATTATTGGGGTAGAAGAAGACTATTTAAGGAGCTACTAGAAAATTGATCTTGGAATCAACTTATTAGTTCTATTAGTGAGCTTGACATAAAAAGCGTGCCAATGCTAATGATATTTGTCACTGACAAAGCCAGAATAATCAGAATACAGTTCAGAAAAACCTGAAGGACTTCGAGGATTACAAGAATACGAAAAGGATGGATTTTCAAGGACAGGGTCATGCATTAAAATTTGGTTTTGGTTTTGCTATAAGCTTGGAATTAATCTGTTGACAGACAAAAGACCTGAGAGGATTAGCTGACCACTGGTACCTCTAAGCCAGGTAACTATGGTGAAGAAAAAGGTAAACTTGGCATTTGCAACCTTAGGTCTCCTTTACAGTCAGTGGAAAGAAATAGGACACTGTGAGTTCCTATTTTAAAATGAGATGAATGGCCTGTGTTATGGGACTTACTTAAACTTAGACAACAAAGTCTGAATGTCTGAAGTTAGGTTAGATGAACCTCCCTGAGAAATATTTTGCATGAAAGCCCTGCTTTACGTCGCATTTCTTCCTGTGTGGTGCTGCTGACTTTTGCTTGAAGCAGTTCATGGGAGGTAAGCAAGGCTATAAAAGTCAGACACCTAAAGTTTCAATTATTTTTGAAAGGACCAAGTGTCTCAACCCTGTCTTTGAAACGCTTTTGCAGTCTGCCTTTTGAAACTGGTGGTGGTGGTGAGCTCAGCCCCAGCAAAGTGTTGCTGTGGGTGGAGGCCTTCCTACAATAACGCTTACTAGGTAAGTATGATTGCACTGATTCATGCCATGAATAGCTGCCGAATGCTCTGCAAACACTTAAAATTACATCACCAGAAGTCCCAAGGTTTGGGATTGTATTTTTATGCAATCAGTGACCCCTGTGGATCGCTGGATTACAAAGATGAAGGTGCTGGACTCAGCTGGAAGTCCGAGGAGGTGGGTTGGACACACAGCACAGATGCTCTCAGATACATCCCAGGCAGTTGTCTCCAGAGCTGCCTCTGAGCTGACAGGCAAAAATGCAACACAAGACTGTGACTTACCAATAACCGCTGGACTTTACTGGTGGCTGGAGTTAAGCCTAAATTTGTTATTTTGTATTTGCTATTTTGTTGACGTTTGAATTTTCCCCTCAGATGTGTGTATGACACCAATGCGAAATTCCAGCAAAACTCTCTCTTTCTGCTCTCGGTTTTGTTTTATTTTTCTACTCTGTGCATTTCTCACCCAAACCCAAGCTGTTGCTAGGAGATAAAAATGTGTTTCGGTAGCATCATCCAGCTGTTGGATCGTGTGGCTGCATTTCCCATATTCAGCTAGAAAGCTCAAGTGAAACATATTATTTTCCTGTGCCTGCCATGATTAGCAGGAGTTATCCATCTGCCTGTTAGAAGTGAGTGTAAATATACACATGTACGCATGCTGTACAGGTCTTCACGCTGTACAGGTCTTCATGGTTCGTGCTCAGGTATGGAAACAGTGATTCCCCTTGCCCTTAGGGATGTTTCTGTCAACAGAAGAGGGTGAAAATAACTCCAGAGAATGAAAAAAGAGATTCTTCATTTTGCATTCTCTTTCCCTTGGTTTCTTGCTTTTTCCAAAGAAAACCAAGGGAAAGAGGATGCAAAACGGGGGTGCCACCAGCCTCCCCCATCCCCTGCAATAGGGCCCACTGGGTGCTGGGACGTCAGTTCAGGTTGCGAGGAAAAGTGAGGTGCATCACCCTCCTCTGCCATCAGCAACGATTCAGGAGCTACCCAGAGAAAAGGTCTGGGCACTACTGCACAAAAAAATTCATTTCCAGGAATAGATTTATGCATGAGGAACGAACCCCCAGGACTCTCCAATGGAAAGCAATAATTTGCTGACTGCAAATCAGCCACAGCTACTAGACTGAGAAGATGGAAAAACTGTTCAGCATATACCACAGAGTCTTGGGAAATAAAGTCATCCTGGCCCAAATCCCCCTGGCATGGTGAAAATCCCTTGTAAAGAGAGCCTTGAGAAGAGTCTGGATTTCCATTGTGGTGATATAGTTTTCTCTCCAAGCACCTGCCTGTGTGCTGCATGATTAGGTGATAAATTCCACCTTGCGATCGCTCATCAGGCCAAGTAAGACCAACAGGGGCAATTAAATGCTGGAGGAAAAGATAAGGATCACTAATCAACTTGCAAATCATCTAATCAAACCGTGCTGTTTGCATCCCACTGTTCCAGTGGATTTATAACTATAATTATCCTATTTTAATTTTTTTCCCAATCAATTTTACATGAGTATTTATTTTTGTGCACTAAACATATTGTCCTCCATAGACTCGAGGAGTTTTTTATAGTCATGTTTCTTAAACAGCCACCTTGCATGGCAACTCTTAACCTTGACGCATATACAGACAGAGATAAAAAACATTTCTAGGGTATTGCTCTTGACTAAAGTGCAGAATTTTATGGTGTATATGTATGTTATATGTATTTTACTTTTCATTAGAGACTTTGCAAAATATCTAAATATTAGTAGATGATTTAGCTGTACTATAAAAGATATACTATAAAATGTTGCATAAATTTTTTATAATGGTTTGATTCTCAGAGCAACTAAAATCCTCACATCTTTGTCAGTTTTGTTGACCCTGTGCAGGCCTTGCCTTCTCACATCAGCTAGACCTGATATATTACATATTGCAAGAAGTGTTAATGAGAAGGAGACCATCAGCATATACTTAGGTTACCTATTATTCTACATTTTAAAGGCTTTTAAAGGAACTTTTGGAAGAGCTCTTTCTTTTCCATACAGGACACTTCCAACAGCAGTTCAGCAGTTAATGTTAGGCCTCTCTTAGACTTCTGAAAAATCTCTTTCAACCTGGCAATGTTGAAACAAGCCAAGGAACCTTTCCTTTTTTGTGTTTCCCAGGTCAGAGCCCCTCCCTGTTTCAGGAAATGTCGCTTCAGGTGGATCCTGCCAGGTGGGACAGAAAAAAATTGAGCCCCTTCCTTGTCACTTCCACTCCTCAAATGTGAGAGTATATTGGAAAGGCACTGCAGCAAAAGGCAGGTGGCTATAGGCTTGGGCATACGTATCTGCTAACTGGCTTTAATAGCATTATGCCTTAATGACTTTCGATAGGATCTTGCAGATTACATGAGCTGTTGAATCCTGGCACGAGTTTTGTTAGGTAAGCACTGAAACTCTTGGCAAGAAATTGAGAAGCTTCACAGTCAAAAAAGGGGACAGAAGCCACCAAGTTCATGAATTATCCACATAGGAAAATGTAGTCCTGTCCATCATACTGAGCCAACGTGCTAAGGATAAAAATAAAATTAAACAATTATTTCTATACATAAAACTTGTCCAAAATAATATTAATGACAGAATAGTTATCAGGATTGCACAGCGTGTAAAGCCAGGGAAAATTTTAGTCATTCTAAGCATAAAGCTTTGAAGCAAAGGGATCTATTTTCCACAGCTATAAATGATTCTTCACCTTTATGCTGCACTGTTCAACCTGCTATGACAAATCCCACCATGAAAACCCTTTTATTGACCTGAGAATTTCAATCCCCTGCCATGGGTTGCTCCATTGCAGTAAAAAGCAAAGCAGGGCTCATCACAGCAAATATATGACACTCAGGAAATTAAAGAGCTTTAGTAAAAAGAAAATAAATCCCACCTTTTAAATCAAGAAGCTTTTGTGACCACTTATGTTTTCCATATGCAGTGATACTGTATGCTGAGCCAAGAACATCTTTACATCCCCAGTCTTAAAGCTTAGAGGTAGCTGTAACATATCAAGCACAGCTTTGTGTTGCTACTGCAATAAAAGACTTCACCAAGCTGCCAAAAATAAAAATAAAATGAGTCCCCTCTCTAAAATGTTTTCCTATATTTCAAATGGTAGCGAGAGATGACAAATAGCTGGCAAAGGCAGCAATTCATTGAATCAATAGATAAACTACCCAAACTCCAGAAGAAGCCTTGAGAACGGCATCATTGAAAAAGAAAGCACAGCCACTGAGGCAGCTCCTACAGTCAATCATACCACACATTTAAGGCAATTCTGCTCCTCCTGGGTTCAGGGAAAGTTGACCACAAAGGAAAAAAAATCCATGGAAGACATCCAAAAGAGCAGCCTCTGCAAGCCCAGCTTTAGGGCTTGATGGGGGGTTAATCCAGCTTGGTGCTAGTGGACCAGAGTTTTCTGGCTGGGCTCCTCCGTTGCAGTTTTACAAGCAGTAAATTCAGAAATACAAGATAAATGTGGAGGCTGTGCAGCTCATAGCTCCCTATCTGACTCACGGCTGGCGCGGTCCCCTGGTCTGTGGGATTTATCATGTCTGGACCCAGCTGTCAGCAGAGGCTGAATATATACAGGAGATGGGAACAGGCCAGGAGAAGAGCCATGTTCGGGACTGTGCCAGGCAAACCGCCCCCAGGGGCCCGCCAGGGCTGGCTGTTGGGATGCTGGGCATGCCTGTCTCAGTGCCCACACCAAGATCCCAGATTGATAACAGGAATAATCTGCTCAAACAGTAACAGTTTGTAATTCTGGCCAGACGTGAGAGTAACACCCTTTGCTTCACTCCCTGAGGCCTGCTTGGAAAGAAGTCCTCCAAATCTACCCAGTTTGGCAAAGGTTTTTTCCCTACAAGAATGACCGTGGCCCCTCCTTGATGATTGCCTCAAGAAAACTATGTGTAAACTGGAAATGGCCAAAAATCCTAACACTTCCAAACTTGCAAAGCAAATGAATAAAATTAGAAGAAGTGGAAATCCCAGCCTGATAAAAAATCTGAGAAGCCCAATATATTGAAGAAGTGGCTGCTTATAGCTCAGCATCGAAGCAGCAGATACAAGCCCACAGTATTTAAAATGTGTGATGAATTATCTACTGTCAGTCTCTGTAGTGCAATCCAGATAAATCACTGATACATTTAAAAGGACACTGGTGTGAAAACAGTATTGGGATTCAAATAAAGAAAAAATAAGTCAAGGATTACATTTCCATTCATACTTCATTCATCAATGACTGGGATAGCTACCTGCACTCCAGTAGGCCCGAGCTATCTATATACCAGAAAGCTGAAATAAGTGAACCCTTAGAAACACATAATTTGAAACCCTTCCTATAGAAAGGTCTTTGTTAAGGACAAGCCACAAGATTTTCCAGAACTGGGATTTCAAGCTGTACATACACCTCAAGAGAATTTTAAAATGTTTTGTCAAGTGCAGGTAACAAATTAACTAAGGACAATGAGCTAAACAGGGTGCTTTGAAGATGGTGGCATTGCATCAGTTAGGAATTCAGCCCAATTTTATTATTTGGATGCATGACAGACGATTTATTACTGTAGCCATTTGCTTAGGGGCTCAATTAATAAATATTTATACAGCTGTTTCTGCTATATATGGTTTATCAGCAGAACTTCAGTGGGTATGAATGATGTCATTTAAAACCAATACATATTTAATGTTCTATTCAAAGACAAATTAACCTGTATAATGCAATGTATGATATTAATGTGATTCCATGATTTTTTACTAGGAGGCATCCAGATACATACATTTATTGGAAGTACAAGAATTTGTTTATTAGATGGTTTAACTTCCTCAGATTAAAAAGAAGAATTATTACGCAAAAGCTCTGAAGAATGCACTAGTACTTTGTGACCTTTTAGGTATACAATTTGAGATGGAAAAACTATATTTCTAAAAACAGCATGTACAGGACAACCAGGTGATCAGGCCTAGTCAGCAAGGGCTTTTGAAAGGCAGGTCCTGCTTGACTAACCTGATCTCCTTCTATGACAAGGTGACCTGCTTGGTGGATGAGGGAAAGGCTGTGGATATTGTCTACCTAGACCTTAGTAAAGCCTTTGACATGCTTTCCCATAGCATTCTCCTGGAGAAACTGGCTGCTCATGGCTTTGATGGGCCTACGCTTTGCTGGGTAAAACACTGTCTGGATGGCTGGCCCAAAGAGTGGTGGTGAATGGAATTAAATCCAGTTGGCAGCTAGTCACAAGTGGTGTTCTCCAGGGCTCCATATGGGGGCCAGTTCTCTTTAATATCTTTATCAATGACCTGGATGAGGGGATCGAGTGTATCCTCAGTAAGTTTGCAGATGACACCAAGTTGGGTGGGAGTGTTGATCTGCTTGAGGGTAGGAAGGCTCTACAGAGGGATCTGGACAGTCTGGATCCATGGGCCGAGGTCAGTGGTATGAAGTTCAAGTGCTGGGTCCTGCACTTGGGTCACAATAACCCCATGCAGCGCTAACAGGCTTGGGGAAGAGTGGCTGGAAAGCTGCCTGGCAGAAAAAGACCTGGGGATGTTGGTTGACAGCTGGCTGAATATGAGCCAGCAGTGTGCCCAGGTGGCCAAGAAGGCCAGTAGCATCCTGTGGGAGCAACATCCTGAGGGTTATCAAGCATTGGAACAGGCTACCCAGGGAACTGGTTGAGTCACCATCCCTGGAGGTATTGAAAAGATGTGTAGGTGTGGTGCTAAGGAACATGGTTTAGTGGTAGACTTGGCAGTGTTAGGTTAATGGTTGGACTTGATGATCTTAAAGTTTTTTTCCAACCTAAGCAATTCTATGATTCTATGCCATAAGTATCTTTATTTGTATTGCTTGAAAGTAACACAGTGTCATGTTATATTGAGGAGTGTGTTAGGAGACCTCAACACGCATCTCTCTTGCAGGTTGTCCTGGTTTGAGGTCCAAACCATGACACAGGTGAAGCTCCCATCTCCAGGAGAGGTTCTCTTTTGAGAATAACCCCCAAAAGGCAGTGTCCTCGTCTCTCTCTAAGGAGGTGACTCTCCTAGCAGAAGGAGGTGGCCTTTTCCATTCCAGTCAGCTAAGATGCTGGAAAGGACTTGGCAAGAGCTTGAAAGGAACTGTACCCCATTCTGAGCAGCCTGGTTTTGTTTGCCATCCTCACCACCTGAATCAACCAAAGGAAAGTGGGAAGAGAAGAACTGCAGCTCTCCTCCTGATGCACATCTTGCACATCTTCTCCAAACACTACTTCTGCCCACCACCTGACCTTCCCCAGCTGACATACTGGAATCTTGCCTTAATGAGACACTGTGATTTTGTACCTATTTCACTGTCTCACCATAACACAAAGGAGCCTGTCTGCAGACTGGATCCATATGAGAGGACAAAGCTCCATGACCAGCAGCAAGCGTAGAAGCTGTTGTGTGCACGTGGCTTAGTTACTCCCATCAATATTTTAGCAAGACGTGTGTTTCTCCATAGTGCTAAAATGCTTAAGTCATGAATTCCATCAGTGCTATTAGTCCTGGGGCTGCACCTTTTTTCCAGCATGAAGAGAATGACTTATGCATCTTATTTTGCTTGTAGGACTGAACCTAGAAGTAGGTGCACACATATAGACACTTTACCACTTCCCATTCTCTGAACTAGCTATTTTTCTTTTTTCTGTTCTTTTTTAAGGCAAGCCCTCTGATCTCTCTAGTTAGGTTTTGCTTCAAGCATGTCATTACAAAACCTTCTATAGTTGTTATTTATAAAGGACTCAGAAAACACCAGTCGTATTGATGACTCTGCAGCAGCTGATGGCCAACAGCCAGCCTTGCAGCTCTGCTCCAGGGCTGGGCGCAGCTGCACAACTTTTGCAAACCGGGGCTACATTTGAAAGTCTGAAAACTTCTTTGTGCTTTTTGCATTTGTTTGACCATATTTACTTGTTTCTAATTTGGCAATCAAGCATACAAATGTGTAGAAGTACAAACTCTGTTGGAAGGCAATCTGTTAAACAAGGTGACTTAATGATACCAGCCTTGGTGCAATACAGCAGCCAAACCAAACTGTCACAGCACAGAAAGCTTCCTAGCTGTTTTTTCTTGAGAGGCATTGAAAAGCAGTTTAAAAGTGTACAGTGCGTATCCATACTGATGCTTTAGAAACTGTAATATGCAAAGAGAAACTACCAATGTAGGGGATGGCAAGGGAGGAATGGGGCTTCCTCGGGGAAGGTGTGAGAGCAGTCACTGCAGCAAGGCAGACGGGGAGCTACAGCAGCAACACCGTGTGCTTGATGAAGGAACAAAACCTCCACAAAACCCCAGACTCCTCTAGCCAGCATTAAGGGTGCTTAGAACAGGAAATGGGAACAGATATGAAGATCTTTTCCACTTTCTCAGACAGGAAACTGAGAAATACACTATTTTTTACACTATCATATGCCCTTCAGTATAAGCATGAAGGCGTGCAATTATGGAAAAATGGGTATGTTATTTCAGCAGCTCTTAACACTTTGGGAGTGAGGCATGTTTATCACACTGACTACTTCAGGCATCTAACCTAAATACGATCCAAACGATTGAAATCAGCGTCAACAGACGCTCCTGATAAGTTGAAATGAGAGGACTGGGGTGCACTTTCTGATCGAGGGTGCTATTGGCAACACCAAGAGCCTACACTGCAGAAACCCAAGTAGCAGCCCAGTACAAGTGAATTTGGATGGAGTCATATCAGTGAGATCCTAGATACACCTGATACTTGAATGCAGCCGGCCACATAGTTTTCTGCTTCAGCAGTCTCCTGCCAGAGCATGCCACCAGGTCCTCCCCAGAACTGGGATGCTGGTGGCTGTCACCACTGCTTCTTAGCCATGGATGAGTTTTCCACACAGCAATATCTGGGAAAAGGCAAGTGATAAGAGTAAATAGGAAATTTTACAAAGGGTTGTCAGCTGCTCCCAAAGGGTCCTATAGTGAAAATCCTGAGAGTTAAGAAATTGTCTCCTTCAGGTACTTCACTTTGTGTCTTTGAGGTTAAAAGAGAGGAGACTAGGGAGAGGCAAAACTAACTATACTACTGATAAAAGTGACCAGGAGAGAGAGAAGAAGCGAGCACCCTTCTCTGAGGAGGGCAGGGAAGGTGAACAGAAAAGAAGACCTAGTTTGGCATATGCATGCCACAAGTGACAGGTTCCTGCCTGATCGCTGTGTATTGACCAGAGCAACCACATCTCTAATGAACCTCAGGCTCAGAATCTTACCTCCTCTCCTGATGATAAGCATCCCAAACAGAATGAACCCTGGGGTTTAGTGATGATGCTGAGAATCATTTCACGATTCATGAATTGACAGTTGCAAAAATAAAGTAGCATACATGAATTTTTCTATATCTTTTTGCCCCAGTCAAAGACTTAGAAAAATGTCCTGCATTTTCTGCTTCCAGTGGGAATGTTCTTCATGATACTTTTCTGAGTTAGGCATGGAGAATATTTAAGCTGTGTGTTAACCCATCCTCAAGCCCTGCTTCTTAATACAAGACATTCCCAGAAAGTGATGGTTAAGTGGAGAGCTGTGAGAATTGCAGCTACATATTAAATATACATATATACATAAATAGTTAATTTTGCTTCTCCTCAGTCTCCTCACGTATTACTTCAGCTTCCTTAATGATGAAGTCTTTGGAGCAAGAAATGCATAACAGCATTTGTCTGGAAAGTGCCTGGCAAACCCAGGGAGCAGCAACGTCACAGCCCTGCCAGCCCGGCACACCCCAGCACCATCTCCCCAGACACTGGTGCGTGCTCTGCAGCAGCTGATTAGCATCTGTGTGGGGCACCCAGACCGTTGACATCAGGGGAAGCTGTAAAAACCTGGATGATACTTTCCATCTTTTTTATAGCCAGAATGTGTATTTGTTTTAGCTGTTCTTTCTCTCAATGGTAACACCCTATCCAAAGAGTGATGAAGACACAAGGACGGAGCGTTCAGACCTGACTGCAGGTCTCTGATGTGTTTGCCAGGTTGGCAACTCTCTGCTACCCAGCAGAGTGCACTTTTTCCTTCAGAAGGATAATTCTGGGCTAGACTGTTTTGTTTCCCTGTGTGCTGCTGCAGAGCTTCTCAGCCATGTATGTTTTCCTGTGTGGGTGGAGATAATCTCTGTGTCTTTGCCAGCACCTTCTTAACTCTTTTGAAGCTAAGGGTCACATACAAGTACTTTCTGCTGTTGTCAGCCTGTGCTTCAAAGTTACTTCAGACTTGCTTTGTGAATGGATTATTTTAACATACTTTATTATATAATCTGGTTGAAAGAACCTTCCTGCAAGTTTAGAAATCATAAAGTTAACTAATAAACCATGTGTTCTTTTTTCTCATGGGTTTGTGAATGAATAAGGGTGGAAAGTGGATAGATTTTCACTTCAGATGTTAATTCTGCACCAGTTTCATGTATTCACCTTGTATGTGTAGACCTTTTGTTTGCCAGGTGAAAGAATGCAGTAGAGAGGCAAATATAGACCATTTCTCACTACCTTGCCAAAGCTTGAGATATCTCAAGGACTGTCACCCCGAAAGGTCAAAGCTTATGTGCCAGGCCCTAAGTAGCAGGCAACTAGCCCTGGTTTCTTTGGAGAAGAAGTTGTGGATTTTGATCTGTCTCTTGATATTTCCAAGACTTTCTGTCCTTGGGTGTAGATAGGGGAGAACTGTGGTATCCCCCACATTTCTGGAACATAGTCCCTGATGCAGAAGTTCTCATCCTACATCTGTTTCCCCTTTCCATTCCCAGCCTGTACACCAGCGCTCCTCTGCACACCCATCCAGCCCCAGGTGTGCTCCTCTGCCTACTCAGGGAGTCCATGAAACCTCAGGCAGAGGGGAAAACACACAAGTTCTTTTATTCCACCTTCCCAGGTCTGGTGTTGCATTGAAAGACAAGAAGGAAGACAGATGAATGCTACCCTGAATGGATGGGCTCTTCCTACTCCTGAATTCCCATACCTGAGAGGTTAACAAAGTCACGGCTCAGTAAGGACTGGGAGTGAGCGTAGCCTCCAGTATCCAGGCCAGCAGTATCACAAGGGATGTGCCATTGCCTAGCAGTGTATGTTTTCACAGGAAAATGGGAAAGATTGAAGTGTGTATGAGCTACAGAAAAACATTTTGACAACTTGAAGTATATGTAATTTTCAACTTTTTAGCCTAGCAACTATGTCATTGTTGATTGTGGATTGTGGATTTCATTAACGCCAGGTTGGATGGGGCTTTGAGCAACCTAGTCTAGTGGAAGGTGTTCCTGCCCATGGCAGGGGGGTTGGAACAAGATGATCTCTAAGGTCCCATGCAACTCCAACCATTCTATGATTCTGTGATTTTAAAAAATATTTCACACGAGTTTTTCCTTGACTTTTCCATTTTTCAGCATCAGAACAAGGGGAAAAACATGCCCCTGCTACCTTCCCCCAACTTATTTTTTCAAACCTTCACATATCTACTTCTGCCTTATCTCTCCCCACTTCCCTGCCTCTTGAGACAGAAATGCTGATCAGATGGGGTTTCCCTTCCAGACTGAATTTTGTAGGGCTTCTCCCATTTAGCAGACCAGCTCTAGTCCCAGCAAAATGCTATGAGTTACAGGGAAAAAACCAACCAACCAACAAACGTTGGCAAGACCACAAAATACAGAGTGTGTCTGTAGGAGGAATATATTCTCAGGCTGGGGAAATACTGAATTTTCACAACATTGAAGCAGATAATCTGGAGGAGGATGGAATTTTTTCCCTAGCACTCCCTAGTACAAATAAACACCGCTGAGAAAACAAACTTGTTTAGGTGAGAGAGGGTTGAATTAAACAGCGGTATCCATTTGTGGTCACCTAAAGCTGCTTCTATGCAGATCGCTTATCTTTGTTTACTGCTCTAAATTGCCTAAATGGTGTGAGCAATTCTGGGGATGGGTGTATGCTGTTTATGCCTTTGTTTGGGTTTGCTTGCCCTTGTCATACGGACAGGGATAAGATGAAAATAAGATTCCTGGTCTGACTTTCAGATCTCTTTTTTCTTCCTTTCCAACAATTGTGAAGGATACTTAGACTACATTAGAATTTTTAAATCAGTAAATTATCCCTTCCCTATCTTGGGTATACTCTTGAATTAGTGTGTAGTGTCTTACATGCATGGCTAAAAAGAAGAAATGGAATAAAGATTGTGAAGGCACCAGTAATTTGGGCACGTGGCCTTTTTACCACACAATATATTCATGTGAGAAAGCAAGCATCTATTTGGCTACCACCGAAAAAAATCCCTAAGTAAAATCAAGCCCCAAATCCCTATTCTGTGAGGCCACACGATTTCACATGTTGCCTTCAGAGTGTGATCAGACCACTAAGTGAAGGTGACTTTATTACACAGGTATGTACTGGATTTTCCTTGGGGCGAGGGTGGGATTCCCAGAGAGCTATATGTGCCAGGGACTTGCATCCCACCTTCCTGGTTTCAAAGTCTCTTCTAAGAAGAGCTCATTTGAAAAGGTGCTTTAGGTAGGCAGCAGGGATAGGGAAAGAGAACTACTACTTTTTTAAACCTCTATAGCCAACATGAAATGTTTTCTGTGTGCAGACTGACCCAAGAAGTAGGGGCTGTAAGAAAATTAATTACTTATAAGTTCTTCACGTGCCAGAAATAGAAAAGACAATATAAATAAATAAATAACAAAGACACGGCAGGGAAAGAAATCCCTGATGCAATAGTAAGCTATCTCTCCAGAATTACGTGCTGCAGGATTATGCATTGATCTGACTAAGAGAACTTGTGGTGTGCAGATCTACAGATCCATCTGCAAGTGGTGACAGTGATACTTCTGTTTCTCAAGGGTGAGCTAAGGCTAAATACATTCATGTGTGATAATTGCTACAATACGCACACGTACACCTAGTCCAAGTCAGTGTCCAAAATGATCCAAAAACCATTGAAATGAATGAATTTTTTCTGTTGTCTTTAATGGGGTTTGGATGGGATCTTGAAGTTTATACTTTAATGAGCAACCAAATAGTTTTATGTTTAAAACCAGGAAAACAGCTAGTACACAAATACAATGAATACTGTTAATGGCATTAAAAGGCCACCAGATGGACAATCTTCAATCATAATTAAATCACTGTCCTCAAATAGGGACTATATTGTTTAAAAGCTAAAAAGTCCTAAGATGAGACATATCAATAAGCTGAAAAAAGCATGATTCATCCCTAGCTTTCCTCTTCTCATCATCATTGCACAAAAGCTCTTAAAAATTGGTTTCAGTGTTTTTCTCCTGATTATAACACTTGATCCCTTTGTCACTGCTAAATGTGTCCTCTTAAGCCAAAAATTTGCTAGAACTGTACTGATAGAACAGGGCTGCAATTCAATTTGCTATACTCAAACTATACTCCTCATGGAGTCTCAGGTGCATCTCAGTCCTGGCCAGAGCCTTTCTGCACTTTTGATATTTCCATCGTATCATTGATACCTGAACCAATGACACGTACAGTCTTCAGTGCTGCAGGAGCAAAGCTTTCCTCTGTGACTTTTCTGTGTATCTACAGAAATAAGGATATTATGTAGGGATGAGGCAAAAAGGAACCATCAGGGCTCTGTCCCCTTGCCATTATGGTCTATTTAGTACCACCACCACCACCACAAATGACCCAGTGCACAGATGAGCTCAAAACAGCACTGAACCTTGCTGAGGAACAGTATATTCACGCTGGTGTGAAGCTGTCTAGATCCCATCACGTGCTGTAACTTATAGGCTTAATCAAGTTTTGAATAGGGATGGTGACCTTTTTTTTCTTCAGAAAGAAAGGACAGAAAAATAGATGGTGAGAAAAGGAGGGCAAAAACCACTGGGGAAATGAGATTGTAAGTCAAAGCAAACCTATGCCTCTATTTTACTATATTTTCATTTTTACTATTATAATAGCAATCCCAGCTACTTTTTATAGCCCCCACCCCCCATTTAAAAAATAGTTCCTAAATTGCAGGGGGTCCTAGAAATTTAATTGCAATCTTTTTTAATGTTGTAGTTAGAACAGAAAATATATGCTTCTAAACTCCTTTTAAACTCCACAATCCTGTATAAATATCTACAATAAAAACTATCATAAAAGCTGTGTATCATGGACGGGGAATAGAAATTGAGAAAGATAACTTTTTCTTTATTTTAAGGGTGTATTAAATACTATTTTCGGTTTAATTTTCTTTACAGAACATTCACTTTGCCGGGACCATGTCTAGTTTAGAACGGCATTTATCAAACAGCCTTTGTAACCTTGAACATGCACGTCAGTTTTGAAGAGTACAGCATCCTGGCTAGGGTGATCCTACTGGTTCTTCTGGATTCTCCTGAATGCTGCTGCATTCTCCTCTTGACAGAGACAATTGGGAAGTGCAGATTTGAGTCCAAAGCTTGGGAACGTTCTGAAAATAGGAGTTTCCATTCTGCTCAATTCTATTTCTTCTAGATTTGGCTCTCCTTCACCTCTATGTATTCTAAGTAGAATCATCTCTCATGGAATAAACATCGGAAACCTGCTCCCAGTGGTCTATGGATCCATTCATCATGGCCTTTTAGAAGCATGATGGAATGAAGTATGATAGGAAAAGGTGCTGTTTTTTTGAGATTTCCATATTTTTGAAACCAGAATAGAAGTTGTTGGCTCCCTGCCATAGCATTGTTGTGTCTTTTTATGAATTTTCCCCTACAACAACATTTCATCTTATATGTGGTTACATTTAAATTACTGAGGGGAAAATTAAACCAGTCTGAAGTGACCATTAGGGATACCAATAGATATCTCCTGTTTACCAAAACAATGTTTGAACAAAAGGGGAAACTAAACTTTATTAAACATAAAGGATATGTTGGGCTTGTTTGTTAGAACTTGACCTAAAAAGAATGACTTTTCAGATTGCTTTCACATGCTACTTGCTTTGTAGCATGCTTTGGGATATTAATGATGGTTTGGTTAACAAGGATTTTGAAAGTGGTATCTTTTTTGAAATTTAGTTTAAATTAGAGCTCTGCTAGTGTGTAACTAATTAAGCTCCTGGAGCTGAAACTTAGCTCACTAGAAGATGGGTAAAAGCATGTAAGACCAGTGTTCAAGTCCTGCGCTGGACTCAGTTGTGTCATGATTCAATAACCACATATTGGTACTGACAAGCAGCTCAGAGTTCATCATGAGAAATAATGGGAGAGAAACAGTAAAACAACCATTTTATAGCCCCTATTGCAACCTCAGAACCAAGACTACTCTTGTATGCAGAAACAACAACCAGTGAATACTTACAGTTATGGATTATGTCCATCAGTGATCCCATCTTTGCTATTTCTCTGGATATGGAGCATTGGACAGTATTTGGCAATTGGCTCTGGCAATCCTAATTCTCCTATGTTAATGAATGACTGCAGGAGAAAATAAGCTTGTAACAGAAATCTACACATAATAATTCCAAACTTATCAGCACTTTTGAGGACTTAATTAATTATATGGTGAAAATGCCCTGTGAATAACACCCCCCACACACCAAGGCTTTGTAGGACATAATGAGTACATTACTTTGCTTCCCTGATTCTGCTGCTTTCTGCATTTTTCTGACAGGCTTACATTCCTGCCTGCCACTGCCTACAAGTGTATTTCTTTGCTGCCCACTTTTCATCAGCAGAGGAGCTGTGTGATGCACTGTGTACTCACTGAATATGCGCAGACGTGTGCATGTTTACCAGGTTAACAACCTTCAGCATCCTGTTGGATCTGAATTCCTAGCAGTTCCCAGCCAATCCGGCCCAAACCACCACAAGCCCCTTCATGAATCCCAGCTCCACAAGGTGGCTCTCGATTCCTTAAAAAATACCACTGTGTTTGTTGATTAAACATATCCAAGAATGACCTTGAGAACACTTTTCAGGGCTCTACAGACACACAAGGCTATAGTGGAACCCAAGATCCCCTTCAGTATGCTGTGTATTTTTCCTTCAGTAAAGCTGGAAACTAGACAAAGTCTGTCACTATTAAAGTATTACAATTTGAAGGAATGTTTCGTGTTAGCTGCTCAATTAAATCTGAAAAAGGAGAAAATAAAGGCATTATACATGCCCGGAATGAGAAAGAGGACATTGAAACACTCACTGTCTGCTCTATTCCTTTGTGGCTCCAAAGACCACCTTCTCTCCTAGAAGTGTCCTTGCCCTATGCTGTGTAGGATCAGGTTAACATAGTCACCAGGTACTGGGGGGTGCGATCTCTGCTAATATGGACAGAAAGAAAGCAGCTTGGTGCTCCTCAGGAAAGAGATCCTGTCTTTGAAGGCCAGGACCCACAATGAGGTCTTTACTTAACTCCAGCATTCCTAGGCAGACCTCCCAAAATCACTTTGCTGCTGACCACACGTTAGCACGGCTTCAGATCACACAAGGACGTTGAACCTAAAGAGTTATACCTCCTAGAGCAGCTCATCTGAATGTGAGGTCCTCCCTTGTGGTCTGTGTCTCCAAACACCGCTGGTCAGATGATTGCAGATGATCAGCTCTCTGTGGCATGGGGAGCCACATGTGAAACTGAAGCGAGACTGTGGCACCACAATGTACCTTTGTGAGACAGGCTGGGCTGCAGCATATGTGCAAAGCAGAAGCTGATGGTGCGATTCCTAAACTCAGTGTGTAAGACGGGATGAGTCTGCCCTCCCTCCTGGGTGCAGTATTGCTGCTTTTGGTAGTCAAAACTTCAACCTCATGCTGCTCATGTCCTAAGAACAGCTTAAGAAAACATGAGTAAACTGTGGGGAAAAAAAAAGTTATCTGCTTTCTGTTGTTTTGCATGCTTGAGGTCATATTTTCAGGTTTTCTGGGCCAGAAATGTATTTAAAAAATAAAATTTGAGAGCTGAAGCTGTATAATAAACACTATCACAAGGCAATGCTGGGTGTGCCTAAACTGTAACGTTAAATTCATTCTTCTTGTCGCTTCCTTCAAAGCTCTGTTAAGCTCAGCCCCTCCCTGGTTATCCTCCCCTGCCGAGTTTGCTACAACCCCTACGCTTTGTTGCTGTTCCCACCTTTGTCCCTTCTTCTGCCAGCTCCTTGCACAACTGTCTCTCTGTGGCTTTGCCTCCACGGCACTTCTTGGCACAGCTTTTCCCCTTGACCCTTTCTATGGTGTGGTCTCTTTTAAACACTGGTTAGACTGAAGCCATCTGCTGCTTGTTTTCCTAATTTCCGTTTTTGTTTTCTGTCTCGTTTAAATATGAGCTCTTTCATGGAGCGATGGTGCAAAAAACAAACTGTGGGTGCTAATAACAATGTATATTTTCTATGAACTTGAATCTGGTAGATCTGCCCCATGTTGATCTGCACAGCCTTCAGAGCAGTTGAGGTTGTCTTTCTGCTTTAACTCTTTGTAGTAGGTGTCTGACAATGGGTAAAGACTCTGGGGAGAATCTCTGCTACAGAAGTTCGTGTCCCGGAGCCAGCACAATTTCATGAGCAATATCCTGAAGGATAGGCCATGGGACATGTCTTTCAGTCCAATATGTAGTTTTTACGTTTTCACATGTAGAAAGTCTGCAGTCAAGAGCCAGAAATGTGATATCAGCAATGGAACCCAGTTCATTACAAATTCAAATCAATGGAAACAACAGGACGTATTATTTATCTAAGCCTTGAATCAATCTGACTACTATGCATAATGATCTTAATTAGAAAAGTGAGCCGAAGCAGGAAGACAGTCTGTCTCCTGACTTTGAAATTATCATACCCCTATCAGTATGCTTGGGTAACTTGTAATTAGGGACAAAGGTTACACATAATTTTATATGCTGAAAAACCGGTTTTATACATGTCATTTCAAAAAATATTAAGAAATAGATATAAGACTTGCTACCCCTATTATGCTTTGATTTTTTACTACTAGATTACTAGTCTGCACTAATTGGTTGATGGTCTTAAGAAACACCGATAGAAGCTATGCATTTATAGAGAGCCTGGATGCTAATAAGTAACTAGTAATATCAGTATTAGTCTTTGTACAACTTCCCTTCCGAAGTTTGGTAGCTTTCCATATCTCTGTTTCACCTGCATGGAAAATGCAGCTCCAAAAAGCAGCGTGGGTTGTCCAAAAGCAGAGAGTAAATGCTTGCCTGTTCAAAAACTTTACTGGCATGTTACACCAGTATGCCCAGAATTACACCAATATTGTTCCCTGTGCAGTCACCCACCCTTTTCTTCTTGCTGTGCTTATCTTCAACTGCTGCCATTGAATATGAAGTGTTCTGGTTTTGACAAAATGGCAGAGTCCTGTGATTATGCTTTCTTTAACATTTTTTTTGACCAGTTGTAATTAGAAAACAGAACTCCTAACTCCGAGGTCCTTCCTCATCAAAGCAGTCACTTCCAGGCTTAATTTAAACAAGTTCTTCAATTTAGTTAAATCCACTGAGCAGGCCCACTGCCTGCTCACAGTGTCAAGTCACACACGAGCGCCACTGTCAGCAGCAGCAATGCCTTATCTTCTGAACTGGAACTCCACTCTTCCTGTTTTATCACAGACAGAGCTACTCTGATTTTTTTCAAGGTAGCATTTCATCTTAGAAATTCATTACAAAAAGATCAAACTCCTTCCGTCACATGAAATGGCCTTGCTTTCCCAGAACAGTATTTCCACAAACAAAAAATATGGAAATTAAAATCACAAGTAGGATCTGTTTCATCAAAGTATTAGCTGCATTTCTGTGAGGCTGACAATCACCTTTTTAACATGTCAGGAATTATATGCGTAATTCTCTTTAATGGGTGTTACAAATGTTCATCCCACACTGAAAAAAGATCAGTTGGTATGAGTAATAACTTTTTTTCTTGAACATAAACAGTTCCCCTCTAGCTCTGTACATATCCTCCAACATCAATGTAACCACAGCTGTCAAGGCAGCCTCACCTCTTTCTATGTATATTTTAGCTTTAATTTTTTCCCATGCTTTCACTTAGTGGACCTTTTTTTTTTTTTTTAAGGGGCTTAAACTTGTTCTCCAATTTTGTGGGCAAATTCATTGCAATAACAGATCTCAGTGTTTAGACATCTTTAAACATTATTATTAGCATGCAAGAAATTAGAGACCTACATCAAGATCTGGAGGTTTGGGGTTTTTTTTTTAATTGAAAGCGAATTTCAAATCATAGTTTCCCTCATTCAAGGATCTCCAAACACTTTACATAGTTAAATGAGCTCTTGTGGCCTCCTTTTATAGAGGCAGTAGCAATCCCCCTTCCAACAGCTTTGGAACAGCCTCAGCGGTCACCTCCCACGTATACCCAGCCAGAGTGACATGAGGGCGAGGACACAGGAGCCCAGCGCAAAGGCATGGCGGTGGGCTGGGACTGGAGGGACATGTGTCCCCTCTGGTCCCCAGGACACCACTGTGGAGAAGCATCCCATGTCCCATCAGTGAAGAACCTATGTCCCCTCACTGAAGCACCCTGTGTCCCCTTGAGGCACCCATGTCCCCTCAGTAAAGTGCTCAATGTCCCCTCACAGATGAAGCACCTATGTCCGCTCAGTGAAGTGCCTGATCTCCCCTCTGAAGCACCCATGTCCCTTCACTGAAGTGCCCCATGTCGCCTCTGAAGTGAAGTACCCATGTTCCCCCACTAAAGGGCCCCATGTCCCCTTGAAGCACCCATGTCCCCTCAGTGAAGTTCACAATGTCCCCTCTGAGGTGAAGCACCTATGTCCCCTCACTGAAGCACCCATGTCCCTTCAGTAAAGTGCTCAATGTCCCCTCACAGATGAAGCACCCATGTCTGCTCAGTGAAGCACCCCGTGTCGCCTCTGAGGTGAAGCACCCATGTCCCCTCAGTGAAGTTCACAATGTCCCCTCTGAGGTGAAGCACCCCCATGCTCCCCAGTGAAGCACCCCGCGTCCCCTTAGAGATGAAGCATCCCGTGCCACCCCGGCGGGGATGTGCCCATGTCCCCTCGGAGGGGAAGGGCCCCGTGCCCCCTCGGTGCCTTGCTCTCCCCCGGGGGCCGGTGCCGGCCCTCTGGCCACCGCGGTGAATCTCGTCTCCCTAAGAGGCGCCGGGGCGCAGGGGTCCCTCAGCACCTTCCAGCCGCAACGCCAAGAGCTCTCCGGCGAGGGGAGATGGGGGAACGGGACGGGACGGGACCCAGGGGCGCCTGCAGCGGTCGGCAGGGCGGGAGATGGCGGTCCCCCAGCTGGGGACAGACTTGACGGAAGCAGTCAGGCCGGGGTGCCCGGACCCGCGGCGGGCCCGGAACGCAAGTGCCGGGGCTGCCGTTTCCAGGCCGGCCCGCAGTGCCGGCGCTCAGCGCGGTTGCCATGGTGTGGGTCCCGGGGCAGGTGCCGGCATGGACGAGGAGGCCACGGTGGGGGTCGGGCGGTTCCGCAGCGCAGAGAACCGGTGGGGGCGGCTGGTTTCGCTGGGCCGGAGGGAGCTGGCGGAGCGCGGCGACCGCGGCCGCGTGGGAGGCGCTTCCCCGCCGGGCGTGCAGCGGCTGCGGGCTGTGGGGCGGGGGGGGTCCGGCGGCAGAGCGGAGGCGCCGCTGGGCGCTGCCTGCCCCGGCCTGGCCCGCCCCGCCCGCCGGGCACGGCCGGGGCCCGGGGGTGGCGGGCGAAGCCCTGCCCGGACCCCTCAGCGGGGCGGCCGCGTGGTCGGTGCTTGGCGGCCGGCGGTGGCGGGAACTTTGTCCCGGCCGGAGGCCGGTGAGGGGCCGCGGGTGAGCCGCCGGCCGAGCCCCCACCCCGGGCCCGAGGGGAGCTGCCCGTCCCCAGCACGCTCGTGTGGGCTGCTGCTGGAAAACACTTTATTTTAAATTTGTTGGTTTCCTTCTTTTCTCCCTCCTTGTCCGGTTTCTCTGGAAAGTCTCCCTTTCTCCCGGCACGTCTCTTCACCGACTTGTGCAGGCTTTTTTCCGCTGCATATGTTTTTTCGCCGTTCTAGAAATTTATTTTTACTTTCATCTCCCACTCTCTACATTTTGTCTCTGCTTCCGTTTCTGATGGGTGTGTTTTTTTAAAGCCATGTCATGTGCTGGGTGTGTATTATTATTCCCCTTGTATTAACGTTCACATACACAAGAGCTGATGCTTGCCAGCTAAAATTATTTGTTCACAGTTATCTATGACTGATAGCAAACGCAATGATTACCTGTTATCAACCAGAGCTAACGCAGAGGCCATAAATATTATCCTCTATGAATAAGCTCAAAAGCTGTGCAGTTGCCTAGGAATAGTGCCATTTGTTTTGCTTGAACACATGTGAAACTTTTTTTTTTTTCCTTTTAGAGAGATTTTAATGAACGCTGTGCCCAATGTTCAGAAGTGAACTGGGGTCTCACTGATGGAGGCAGATTTTATTGCAGATCTTGCCACAATGTTACTGAGGTAAAAAGCTAAACTACTGGGCTTGGAAAAGGTTTATTTTGATTGTTTCTTGGTTTTAAATTAAGAAAACGTTAGATTTCCTCCTTGACGTTAGGCGTTGAAGGCAGTGTTGTGATTCTTCCTTTTTCATGCTTGACTTTACACTGTATAAAACTAATGTTCATTGAAATCACAAAATTTAAAATGAACCATCTTAAAATGCTGTGTTGCTGTGGCTGTAGTGCTGGCATGCTGTCTAGATGCCTTAGAAGTATTGCCTGGGTATTGCTGCACTTCAGTACAGTACCAATGTAGGCAAACCCTGATGCATGTCACCTGCATGTCCAGGGTAGTAATTATTTTTGCAGTTTCTGAATGAAAAGTTCAGAATGTTCTGTCTCCCTTTAGTTTAGGAAATTTGAACAAGTTCCTCCATTATGTTTTATGATAGGACCATCTATGCAACTTAGGACTGGCTTTTTTCTTGCTAAGATATATTCCTGTTTTGCAGAGAACTAGAGAAGTTGTAAACACTGATTTTATTTCTAATACAAGAATCCAGACAATCTCCAAAGGTTTAAGAAAACAGGAAAAAACAGGTATGTATGAGTTTTGCTCTGTATTTTGCATGAGTGGCTGTTCAGCCAGGGTTCACCTAGCCTATTATGTCTTTGACAGTGGCCAAAGGCAGATAGCTAGGAAAGACTGTAAGAACAAGAAAAAAATACACCCCTCAAATGCTGTCAGAACCTTTAGTGGTCATCTTTGGTGACTTCCTGAGCCACAAGTGATCTCTGTGAGCCTGGTGGTGGGTTTTTTGCATGGAACAGCACTGTGTTACTTATTGCCCCTTTGATTTGTGGAAGCCAATACTCACTGAAGATACTGGTGGCATGCGTTCAGATGTAGTGATCCCTTTGTTCCTTCCTGGTGATGGCTATCACAAAACCAGAAAAGTTGTCTGTCTTTGTGAGATATGACGGTGGTCCAGCTCTTAGAATGTCAATCTGGCTTGCGTTACAGGTACTTGACCCTGTAACCTACACACAAACCTACATGGAGGAGATTTCATGCAGTTACAATAGCTAAACCAATGTTACGTCTTTCATCCAGAGTCACTTCTATACTTTTAATTTCATGATTCAGAAGAATAGTTGTCATTATGTATGATGATATATGCCATAAGGATGTTATGGTGAGGCTGCTGCTGGAGCTATGTATGTATTCTGTGATGGCTGGGTAGATGTTCTACTGTTGTGGCTGCTTTCAAAAAACAAAAATGCATTACAGTGCTAAATGAAGCATGGGGTTAGCTTTGTCTCTGATACGCTGACCTATCTTTGGTCTGCTGTGGTGGCAGTGGAGTGCTACATTCCTTTGAAAAGAACTGTTGTGGGGAAGTGAAGGAAAGAATGAAAAGGGGAACAACCTTAACACCTCCACTTGTCTTTATCCTATATTGCTCCCAAAGTCTGAGCTGTGTACCGCTTTGTTCTTTTTACTTCTCCCGTTAGGGAAGTCATTAGCCATCTTCTTCATTAACCAGGCTTCTTAAGAAAGAAATCCTTAGCTTCATGCAGTCCCTTCTGTGAGTGCAGTTACATTATGCTATGGCAGCTTATTTTCATGCATTTATAGGAGTAAGCTGTATCTGTGGTTAACAGTTAAAACCAACATCATTAAAGCAGGACAAAAGCTTTGGGCAGATAACTTCTGAGATGGTGAGATGTGATGTGTGATTGGAAGGAAAAATAGTGAAGAACAGGTAGGGAGGGAATGAAAAGGAAGTTGAGAAATGCAGAGAAAATTTCTAAGACCAAAAGCCTGCAGAAAATGAGAAAGGAGTTGTAAATATAGAGAGGTAAGGGTGAAAAGTAAATGTAACACAGTCTGAGGGAATAATGAATAGGTTGGGAAGGCCAGTTCCTTATGAGATTCATGTTGTGCTGAGATTTGCTAGAAGCTCTGAATATCTGAGAAAGTGTCTTTCATTTAAATGTGTATGATTCTGTGGGAGAGAATGGTGAAGAATGTGGTGATATTGGTTGATTTTTGCCTGACTCACCACCATAATGTGTTCCAGTTTTCTGTGCTGCATATGGGAAAGAAATGATCATAATTCATTTTTTAATGACAGGTTTGCAGTTATTTTAAAACTGGTCACTTAACAACTTTCCACTCGATTACAAATGCCACACTAGAAATTATAGTGAAATATATTATTCTTGGGAAGTGCGTGGAGAAAAGTGCTTGTTCAGTAGCTTTTCTTCTTGATTAAGACTGTGAATAAATGGAAGGTAATGGAGTATTCAGTGTAGCTGGTCTGTGCTCTGGGATCTAAAATTATTTAATAGAGAGACATGTCTCTGTCCTGAAACCAAGAGAACAGAATATTAAGTGGAAATAAGTGTGGATAAGGTTAAAAAAAAACCCCTAAAACAGTATGAACAACATTTATTTATTTATTTATTTATTTTTACTTAGATGGAGGCTGTGAATGGTATGTTTGTGAAGGCTTTCAGCTTGTACTCAAGAAACAAGCTGAAGCTTTAGAAGCACTAGGAGTATGTCCGCAAATGAAGGTATGTAGATGTTGGTGCAAGTTGTATATGCTCTGTGTGTGTTACAGGAGGTGATATTTTTAAAGATTATGATGTTTGAAGTGAATTGACAACTCCCTGTCTAGAAACATTGAGCATATGAAAACAAACTTAAGTTTCTTTGGTAATTTTAAAACATAGTTTGTAAATCACAGTTAAAATTAGAGCTTGAACATCATTCAGATTCCTGAGTTAGAAATTACGCTCTGTTCTCTCAGCAGTTAATGATCTTGTAAACTTTGTGCTAATCTCTATCCATTTGTATTTATCAGGGTGAAATTCTGTGCAACTTTTGGAGGCGTTACCTTCAGAAGACCAAACAGGCATATTGCAACAGACCAGCTGGGGAAACTGTCAAAACATTTTCAGTAAGTGAAACGCTCAAATCCCATGAGACGTTTGGTATCTTCTCAAAAAGCAACAACAGAAACCTCCTTTGGTCAAGCTACATATCTAGCTGGTATTAATGTCGCTTCAGTACGAAGGATGTCTTCTAGACAGGGTTCCACGTGTCCATTTTATTGTTTGTTTTTATCCTGTTTTGAGAGACAAATACTTTGAGTGTGGAAAACTGCTTATTTGAAAATACTGCTTTATCTTGGCATAGAAGGTCAGTAGACAGAGCAGAAATTACGATACAAAATGCATCATCAGCTACCATCCTTTACTGCCTGCTCTCTTGAAGTTACTTATTTCATCAAGCTTTGATTCTATGTATTGCCAACTTTCTGGTCATTGTAGCAGATTGAAATGTAATGTAATCACTAGAAGTCTTTTTATCTTGAGAAATCCTTTAAAAATACTTTTTTTTGCAGGTTTTTCTTACATATTCGTATTCATAGAGAAAGTAAAAATAGGAACGGTTTGGGTTTAAACTTCATTTACTGTTGATCTTGCATCTGTCGTGCTTTATTTGGTTTCTTCAGATTGAAACAGTAACTAACAGTAGTTACAATGACTTATTTACAAAATACAATGACTTATTTATGAAAAACAGGTATGCGATAGCAGTACTGATGTGGACAGTGAACCAGAGAGACCTAGCCTTCTTCACTTGTTGTCTCTCTCTGAAAGTGAGGGGGATCTACAGACTGACTGCAGCTTTGCCTCATCAATTAGCAAGGTCTCAGGTAGGAGCAATGAATTGAGCTATCGGAAACAATTTTTGTACAGTTTTTTTAATGTAAATAAATATATATAAAGTGTATTCATGTACAATGAATTGGAGGAACTGGTTGGAAAGTGTGGTTTTCTGTCCTGTTTGCCAGTAGAGTACTTTATATTCTACCAGCAATAGAAGAC
>VFFE01006152.1:201967-253873 GCA_008921705.1 Burhinus oedicnemus
TTTTTTTTTTTTTTTTTTTTTCAAATATATAACCTGTGAGCTAAAAGGCAAGGCAATGAGTACATCATCCCCCTCCTGTGGTGCATATAACTAATATTGCTGCGGAAAGGGTGATGAATGCAAGGGAAGTTTACCCCAGAGGCTGATCTGCCATCATGGCCCCTCTCCTCTGGAGTGCCAACTTCCACCTGCACTTTTCTAGCTTAGTACAAGCTTTCTGAGAAGGATGGGTATTCAAGAATGTTCTTTTGCAAGTACTTTTCAAAAAGGGGAGGTTTGTATGTCTTGAAGTACAGTAATTAATACTAGCTGATTTATTTCTGTGCAAAACAATGTTTAACCCTTTGATTTATCTTTAGGGGGTGGCTGTTGCATTCATCAATCAGAATCGCACAAACCATTGCGTATTTGCATAACTGGATATGCTGTTGTTGCATAAAAGATGCTTGTAAAATGTTCAGCAAAATGCTACGGTATTCAAAATTCAACACAGAAGTATTTATTGAGTGGTTTAAGAAATAGTAGAACTCAAAAGTAGTTTTCAATAACAAGATTTATTACTGACTAGTACCTTCCTAAGGAAATTCTGTAGGAATCAGAACTACTGTGGTATACTCTGTATTTTTGTCAATGATTAGAAAATAAATATATAAATCCTGCTTGATAATGCTTGTATATGGCAAAAGTCCAAGTAGTAAATTACAATTACTGGGACAGGGCAAATGGGTCACAGTGAAGAATTCTTACTTAGCCCATCCTGTTTGGAGAGAAAAATGAATAATTAAATGAATAATTAAATATCTGTTCTTGGGTTACTGTATCTTGGTAACTGTTTCTGGAAAGCATATGGGGTCATATGAGGCAAATGCATCCTTGCAAGTTCCTGTCTTAGTGTGATGGTGTGGTTTAGAAAAAAACAAAACTGTTGAAGTTAGCTGTTAAGAGGAAAGGTCGTTTGTGTTGTTTGCATATTAATGGTGTATTGTTGATTTGGCACTTCAAAAATGGAGGACTCTGTGAAAATAATTCATAACCTGGAGAACATCCTTTATACTTAGATCCTTAAGAGATGAGCACACTTGCTTGAAAGGATTTAGAGGAAACATGAAAACAGCAAAAAAAGCTGGAAAAGGAGAGGCAAAAAAAATCAAGTACCAAATTTAGCACGGACAGGTGTAATCCGAAACTAATAATTGGAAATTCAAATAAGATTATTTGAATGAGAAGATACAATTTATAGGTGTAATACTTTTAAAAGTGGGTAAATTGAAATGATTCAGTGACTTGAAATGCACTGAAAATATGAACCGAATTAAATGCAGAAAGGGATGTTTAAAGAATGTAATTTGTATTGCAAAGTTTTACCATGATACGATAGTTATATGACTGTAATTACATTATCATGCTTCCCTCCCTACCCTTAAGGTCTTTGCCTTTCACAAGTTTGTTGAAGAAGGGGAAAGAATTTTAAATTGCATGTACTACCATAAAATTCTTGTTTTCTAACTTCTGAATATTTAAGTTTAAAAAATCAGACAATGTTCAGTTTTGCATGCATTAAGATACACAGATCAAAATAGCGACAGAGCAGAGATGAAAACTATGCAGAGAAAACATTAAATATTCAGCATACCTTTATAATCTTTATAGTCAAATTGTTTTATTTAAACCAGCTGAATTACAGTTGTACTTAAAGTTCTGCCTTGTTTTTTCCTCAGTTTGGTTTTCTCCCTACCCTGAAGTCAGCTGACTGCCGCTCCTCCCTTGTGATACATGCTTAGGCACCATGGTAGGGCAATCTGCCAGCTTTTAAAGGATTTACACCACCAAAAATATACTCCTTGCTACTTGACATACTTAGCAGAAAAACACTACAATTACCTCCTCTGACAGAGACATTTTGGTTTAAAAATAACATTTTTAACAACCTTCTACTCTATGCAACATGTTAAATCCTTTTCCATTGTGAATAGTCTCACAATACTCCATACACTGTATATTATTTATCTAAATAATAAAATTGTTGGCTTTTGGAAAAAGTTTCAAGATGCTAGACTTTGAGATTGTGAGAACTAATGCCTTTCAAATGAGGTTATACCTAGCTGTGCTGGCAAGACTAAACTTGTAATCAGTTTGTGGCATTACTGTGTGGCTTTAACAGATGCATCATTTCCTCGTACCATGCAGAGGACCTAGGATTTTTTTCATACTTGCACCTTACTAATGTATGCTGCTGCTGTAATTAAAAGAACATGGACTGTGTACTGTATCTGCCAGTCAAGTTTTCAAGCACTTCACTGATACAATGTAGTCTTACAAGTGTTTTGATCATCTGTCTGTTAAATGAAAGGTTTGGAAGAACAGCAGAAGAAACTGTTCTGAAGTGCTATTCCAAATCTGGGCTTTTGGAGTAAGCGTTAAAAACCTGAATCATCAGCACATTGTATTCATAACAGGGTATTTATGCTGTTTCATTTATTTTTAGAACATAAAAACAACCCTTAACCTGAGAGAGAAGAGCATTCTTTTGTATGGAGACAGTAATTTCAAGCTAGGAAAGATGTCATTATTTTTTAAACAGCTGCAGTGCTTTGACTTGGTACAGCTAAGTTAGTGAAAAAAATTTTTTTTTTTTTTAAACCATTTTGATGGACATTGCTTGCCTCTTGCAGTGTAAGGATGTGGTTTCAGCATCAGTTTAAGCTCATCGGAGTTGCTGTGGTCCTGCATAAAAATTCCTGCCCTTTCTCTTGCCCTGGGTACTGGCATTCATCTGGTTTACGGTATATTAGTTGAAAGAAGTAGATCTGCAGAAAACTAATTTTGCAAAACAAAGTTTCACTGGACATTTTAGCACAGGTTAATTTGCCTCACAGCAGTCCCTTTCCACCTTGTGCTGGCAAAAAAACATTCCTACAGTCAGCTGAGTCTGGAAATCTGTCTGGTTGAAATCAAACCCTGGAAAACAAAAGACTGGTTTTCAATCTAATCCTCTGTCTGAGAAGTCACACAAGTGCTTTTGTCAGCAGGGAGGAGTGTGTGGCAGGGGACTGAAGGGAGGGTGGGATTTCCCATTTCAGAGGCAGCAAGCTGTTGGGGTGGTTTGGCTGCAATCACCACTACACCACACCCGAAGGAAGGTCTTCATTGTTTGTCCTCTTCCAGCTGTTGTTGTGCTGGCTCAGGAGGTTGCTCCCCTCAGAGCCTTGGTACCAGCTCTTCCGATCTGTCAGCTAATCGTGTGATTGCGCCTTAACATGTGTCAGCCAAAGCTTATCATCAGCTGAGCCAGTAATGGGTCACTGTTGCTGAAAGAGGAAGTTCTTGCTTCCCTTCTCTCCTCCTGCCTGTGTGATGCATCCCATTCCCTCTGCCAACTCTTGCACTTGTTGGAGCTATCTGTGAGCCTCTGCAGTTTGTTAGATGATGGGAAACAAACCCATCTTTCTTGAAACAGGGTAATGGGCAATCTTTTGCTGTTGTAACATAAATTTGTGCAACGACCTGGATGAGGGGGATCGAGTGCACCCTCAGTAAGTTTGCAGATGACACCAAGTTAGGTGGGTGTGTTGATCTGCTTGAGGGTAGGAAGGCTCTACAGAGGGATCTGGACAGGCTGGATCGATGGGCCAAGGCCAATGGTATGAAGTTCAACAAAGCCAAGTGCTGGGTACTACATGTGGGTCACAGTAACCCCATGCAGCACTATAGGCTTGGGGAAGAGTGACTGGAAAGCTGTCTGATGGAAAAGGACCTGGGGGTGTGGGTTGACAGCTGGCTGAATATGAGCCATCAGTGTGCCTAGGTGGCCAAGAAGGCCAACAGCATCCTGGCTTGTATCAGAAATAGTGTGGTCAGCAGGACTAGGGAAGTGATTGTCCCCCTGTACTCAGCACTGGTGAAGCCCCACCTTGAATACTGTGTTCAGTTTTGGGTCCCTCAGTACAAGAAAGACATTGAGGTGCTGAAGCATGTTCAAAGAAGAGCAATGAAGCTGGTGAAGGGCCTAGAGAACAAGTCTTCTGAGGAGTGGATGAGGGAACTGTGGTTGTTTACCCTGGAGAAGAGGAGGCTGAGGGGAGACCTTATCACTCTCTACAACTACCTGAGAGGAGGCTGTAGCGAGGTGAGGGTCGATCTCTTCTCCCAAGTAACAAGAGATAGGATGAGAGGAAATGGCCTCAAGTTGCACGAGGGGAGGTTTAGGTTGGATATTAGGACAAATTTCTTCACTGAAAGGGTTATCAAACATTGGAAGAGGCTGCCCAGGGAAGTGGTTGAGTCACCATCCCTGGAGGTATTTAAAAGACAGGTAGATGTGGTGCTGAGGGGCACAGTTTAGTGGTGGTTTTGGCAGTGTTAGGTTTATGGTTGGACTCAATGATCTTAAAGGTTTCCAACCTAGATGATTCTGTGATTCTAAGAGGATGATGAGCAACAGGAGCACACAGCCAGACTATGACTAGTTACGTTGAGCTTTTAGGTTGCCTCAATCCATTTTGTGAAGCCATCCCTCAAGTTTAAGTTCTTCAGTTTAGTGTGGCTGACTTTGACTAAAATAAGCTAAGGAGCTGTCATGCAAGCTGCTCAGCAGATCGAGTGGATGGCAAGGACAAGCAACTGGTGCTGGGTTTGGATGATAACCTCACCAAGTTTGCCGACCAGTGCAGATCTCCAGTCGGGGTGGGGAAATGCTATTCCTGCTAGTTGAGGAAAGCTGCTGAAATTTTGTTAGCAAAATGTACATCACAGAATTTTACTAAAAGGATTGTGCAGTGACTGTTACCTCTTCATTTAAGAGACTAATACACAGAGCTTCAGAATAAAAAGTATCAGGCAATGTGATTTTTCCAGTTGCTGTTATTTTTCAGAAATCATTATAAATGATGGGTTAATTCTAACCGAGCAAGAGTTTTGATTAAGAAATACACTTTTCATTTTAATCCCAGTTTGAATTCAATTTTTTAATTAAACTGAAAATTCAGTTAAGTATGTTTAAAAAGAAAAATGAGGATGTAATTGTAAACTTTGCAGTAACTAGGCTTTAAATAGAGTTTTGGTCAACTTCAGTAGATATACACTACATAACATGCAACAAGTGGTGATTAGGGCACTGGACTGGGAAGAGGGAAGGCAAGCTTGTGAATTGCCATAGGCTCAATAGAGAGTTGAATCCTCCTCAGCAGTGGCTGCTCTGTCTGTGAAGATGTTGTTCTGCCCCCCCCTTTTTTTTTTTTTTTCCTCCAGACATATTTTGAATGGAAGTGGCAGATTGTTGTGCTTTACGAGGAACTTGGCATTTCTGCTTATGGGATTGGATCCAGCTAGTGACTGAAGTGTTTAGGTACTGCCCTGCACTGGGAGCAGATGCAAAGCCCAGCCTTACCACCACTGTAAGGACCCAGGAGGGACTTGCAGAGTTTGTAGACCAAGAAGTTACTAATCTACGTAGCACGATCAGAGAAATACTGTGCAGATAACACAGCTGGCAGGAGAGAAAATTGGTTTCACATCTCTAATATTATTTAAAAAACAGGGTCTTCTCTGTTTGAAATGTTAACTTATTGCAGTTTAATGTACTCTTTTTAACAAAATTGTTTTGGAGAAGAGGAGACAGGAAGGTGGTTCTATCTTAGTTCTGTGGGAGACCGCTAGTATGCTTTAATCTGCAATGAGAGTAGTGTCTGTTCTTTTGTGAGGCTCCATGCTTGTTCAGTGCTTGCTTTGCCTGGTGTGAACGTCAGCTAAGATGTTAGATAAGAGCAGGGGTTTGGTGTGGTGGTGGCTTTTTATTAGTAGCTGTTGTTAAGTCCCATCTTGTGTGTGTGTGTATATATATATGAAAAAGTCAAGAAAAATCCCAAATAATACTGTCAACCACTTACTAAAGCCAGTTTTTAACAAAAAATGCATTATTTGGGTGCAAATAAAAATAAATTCTTTTGTATTTATTAGTATACAAAATAATTTCTATTCGTACCCAAATAGTACTTCTTAAATAAAACAGAATACAGATATAGTTAATGGGGTTTCAGTTCTGTGTATATGCTCATCATTCTGTGACTTTCCTCCCTGCCACATTACCTGACTCGAACTCCTCCAGCAGAAAGTGTGTGTTTTAAAAGTAAAACTTACTTAAAGCTTTAGGATTTTGAAAAAAAAAAATTTCATACCATTCAAAAGCGGCTTAAAGCACTTTCAGAAATGCAGTAGCTGAAGAATGTGCAGAACAAACTCCATATAAGCGTGTTGATTGTAAACTTACTGCCATAACATTATCATTTTTCAGTTGTATCTGAGCTTGAACTTAAAGGCTGTTAAATGATTGAACTGGTTTTTGTCCTGTGGAGCATTTAGGAGTGTGTAGCTTCAGACAGAATTGCTTAAGCAGTATAACACTAACATTATTTCAAATCAGAAGTTGATTTGTATCTTAATTTTAGAATAAACATATACATTTGTCATACTAAATACTGTTTTGATTTGGTCTTTTTTTTTTTTTAATGCAGGTTTGTTGTTGAAGGTCATATTCCATATCTGAATGTTTTTCAGCATTTTCCGGAGAGGATGAAATTTTATGGAGTTGATCTTAAGATCTTTTGTGTAGAGGTAATTTTTTTCTTAAACAGAAAGTTTAAAAAAACATGACCAAAACCTAGTTATCTTGTGGTATTTTAAATTTTTTGGTCACTGCACTAATAAATTGATTAAATCTATTCCTGTGTTGCAGAGTTCATGTTTTGTATTATTTGAGCCTGTGCAGAAACCAGGGCACTCTGTGACTCGGAGTGCTTTAATCTTTAACCAGTCTTATTAAGCTGATTACCTAAGTTAAAACAAAAATCAATAAGTACTTGTGGAGAAAAAGGTATTCAGAACTGCTTTTGGAACACTCAGAAATAGGATTTGGCTTCACGACTATGTTATACTTTTTGGTGCTTGTTTAAAATATCTCTTGAAGTTGTTTGTAATTCCATATGCTTTTCATAAAATATGGTTTAGATGCTATCTCTTGTTCTGTTTCTTGCTGTACTGGTTGAAATATATCACACCTAAAATCTGCTAAGGTGTTATGACCCATCTAGAAGCTGAAGGGTGATGGACAGTCTTGAGTAAACTGTAAATTTCCCTTATTTAAGGTTATTATGTTATTGTAGTAAAGATGGCAGAAAGCAGCAATTCTGCTAACAGGAAGACCTAGGTTTTGTTCTGCTATAAGGTGTTTGTAGCCCAGGCCCTCAGTGATGATGTTGCGAGTAATCTTACCGTTCTCCAATATGTAGCGTATATTCAGCAGGTTGTGAGTTGTCTGGAAGCACATCTGTAGCACTTTTTTTTTTTAATGTATTTTTTTATACCACTGCTGTTCTATCTGGATAAATAATAATTATGACCTCAACTTTTAAAAATCAGGAGATAAATTTTACATTAAATTTATTGATTAGGCACCAATATAGGTTAGGGGTGGACCTGCTGGAAAGTGGTTCTGAGGAGAAGGATCTGGGGGTCCTGGTGTATAGTAAACTATCCATGAGCCAGCAATGTGCCCTTGTCGCCAAGAAGGCCAATGGAATCCTGGGCTGCATAGGGCAGAGTGTGGCCAGGAGGTCGAGGGAGGTCATTCTCCCCCTCTGCTCGGCACTGGTGAGGCCACAACTGGAATACTGTGTCCAGTTCTGGGCTCCCTGGCTCAAGCGGGACAGGGAACTACTGGAGAGAGTCCAGTGTAGGGCAACAAAGATGACTGGGGGGATTGGAGCACCTCCTTTATGAGGAAAGGCTGAGAGAGCTGGGACTCTTGAGCCTGGAGAAGAGAAGGCTGAGGGGAGACCTTGTTCTTGCTTCTAAGTATCTAAAGGGTGGGTTGAAGGAGGATGGAGGCAGACTCCTTTCAGTGGTTCCCAGTGACCGGACCAGGAGCAACAGGCACAAGTTGGAACATAGGAAGTTCCATTCAAACACAGGAAAAAACTTCTTTATGGTGAGGGTGACAGAGCAGTGGACCAGGCTGCCCAGGGAGGCTGTGGAATCCCCTTCTCTGGAGATTTTCAAGACCCGCCTGGATGCAGTCCTGAGTAATGTGCTGTAGGCATTCCTGTGTCAGCAGGGGAGTTGGACTAGATGATCTCTAGAGAGGTCCCTTCCAACTCTGAAGATTCCGTGATTTCTTTTTCTGTCTTAGATCCTTCCTTAATAGAAAAGATAGATCAGGTTGAAATGTGGGTGTAAGCTTTTTTTTTTTTTTAAAAAAAAGCCAACTCTTTTAATTCTCAGTCTCTCTGTCCTTCGTTGCCTCCATCCTTTGGAGTTGTTTTTGTCTCTCAAGAATGGCTACATAGAACTTATATTCTGGCCTGACGAAATAAAATAACTCCCCCCACCCTAATCCTACAAATCACACAGAACATTTTTGTATGAATTGCAGCTGTGAAACTTGTGCCATGCCTCAGGGTGGGAGATCTGGACTGCAGAGGGGAGATGACAATTGCCCTGGAGGAACCTACTGCTTTCTTTTGGGATAGAGCTGTTTCTGGCATGCAGGATGATCTGATGCCAATCCTGAAAGTGATGTCGTCAGTCCCTATTACCTTGCTTTCTCCCAGAGCTGGCAGTTTGGATTATTCTACTGTCCCTCCATAAGCATACTTCCACTATGTATTGTAGCATGTCCTGACGTGGGAGCAGGACTTGACAACTTGAGAGCCAGAAGCTGGTCAATTTGATCTTGTTCCACCTTTTATATAAAAGAGGAAGTCTAGCCACTTCACCCTCTGTCTTAAACACTTATATAGAATATATGCACTTTGCTTTTCTCACAAACTGAGGGGAAAAAACCCAAATCTGATTTTTTTTTTTTTTTTTTTTTTTTTTTTTTGGTCTTAATATTGCTTACCGTTAGTCTGTATCTAGTGTAGCCTGCTATTTAGCTTACGGGAAATTGCTGATCCAAAAGCTGAATTTGTGTAACTATTGACTTCCAACTTGCTTGTCTGTGATACTGACACCTGCATCTCTCACTTCCAAAGTGTAAGTAGGAATATGTACTAATCAATTAATCTCTTAACTTTGTTTTCATTGAGATACATAAGTAAAGTTCTGTAAGCTTACTGTACAGTTTGTTTTCCAGCCACTGCAGTATTATTGTGGCTTCCTCTTTCTAGGAATATCTGCTTCCTACTTCACCTTCAATGTTCCTTTAGTAATGCATCCTCAGGTTTATTTAGTTTTAACATTTTTTACTACATCATTGGGCTGATAATTGCAAAAACCTTACTAGCTGTTTCCTGCATCTTATGTTTCAGGACTGATCTTGCTGCTCATTGCAGCACTGAGATTACCAATAGCTTACTGTATCTAGTTTTGACATCTGAGTTTTGAGAAATTTAAGAGATGAGGTTATTGTCCTGGAGCAGGAAGTCAGATTGTGTAATACTCCATCCTGAAAATACAGCCACTCCTTGGTGTTCTGTATATAATATTCTATCGACAATTATCTTCAAAACCTTTAGGGGATTATGACTGTTAATAACCGGCAAGTAAGATGCTCTAATGCCATTATTTGTTGTGCTTCAAGTCTAGTGAATGTAAGCTGCAAACATGTTCAAAAATCTTGATAACTGACAGGACTATTCAATATGTCTCCTTTTTATTTTGAACAGATTTCTAGTGCGTTTAATTGTGTCCTAATTCCCTGCAGCCCAAATTTGAATCAAGAAGTAGTTATGTCATAATAGCTTGAAGGATTTGAAGTCATACTAAGTGTCGTTTTATCAGTTAAGTACAGATGAAGCCTAACTTGATAAGACTCATATAAAAATATTCTCGGTGGCTTAAAGCTTTTTTTAGTAACAATTTCCCAGATACCCAAAATATACTGAATTTGTACAAGGTTGAAGTTGTTATACCTTTAAAAAAATAAATGCAACAATTATTACAAGGTGAGTCACATCTACTTTCTCTTTCTATGTAGTGACGTGTGTATGTGTACATGCACAAGGGGTTTTTTGATGCTTTGTCATTTAGTAGTAGTATTTCATATGCAAGGAATGTGACTAGTCTGAGGCTTGCCAGCTGATGAACTTCTGTGCTGTGTAATACAGGAATGGAGTCCGTATCACTGACAATTTTTCCCTGTCCTGCATACAATTTAGCAATTAGAGGTGATTGCAGCATCTGTCATACAAGGAGAGGCTGAGAGAGATGGGATTTTTATCACTGGGAAAAGAAGGCTGGAGGAGACTTCAGTAATGTGTGTAAACACCTGACGGGAAGGAGAGGGGATGGAATCAGGCTGACTTCTTGGTGGTGCCCAGTAGAAGGACAGGAGTCAACAGGAAATACAGGAAATTCCATTTAAACATAAAACTTTTACTGTAAGCATGATTGAATGCTGGAACAGGCTGCCCTGAACCGCTATAGAGTCTGTGTCTTTGGACATGCACAAAACCTGACTGGACACAATCCTAAGCAACTTGCTGTAGCTGGCTCTGCTTTGAGCAGAGGCGTTGGACTCAATGATCTCCAGAGGTCACTTCCAACTTCAAGTATGCTATGATTCAAATGGTATAGTACGCTTTGTATTCTATTTCACGTTTTCAGTGTAGGTGGCAGATAAGCTCTTCGTATTTTAGTAATGGAACAGCTAATAAGAAGGGCATAATTTTTCATTCTGCCCAAATGGAACTTTATTTAAAATACCTGCCACAAAGGTTATTGTATCTGGGTGGCTCTGTCCAGAGGTCTGGGAGCTCTGGGTGTAACTGCCTCATAAATAAAGAGAAAAGGAGCCTCCACTTCTCTCTATCATCTTTATCATGATGCATAACTGTTAGACAGGTGTCAGGTCCTAGCTGGAGAGAGGTACTCTTCTCACAAGCATTTTTATAAAAGATCTTTGTGTAAAATTAGTTGTTTATCTTCCATATGTGTTTATCTTTCTATTGCTCCAAGTCTGTTTTCTAAGCCTTCACTTGATTAGTCATCCTATTTATCCCTTCTTCGATGAAAATCATGTGTATGTTAGAGTTAGCCTTTGGTAAATGGGTTTTACCTAAGTGGACAATCAGAGGGGTCACAGGGCAAACAGCAGCAGTAGCAAGATGCTTAGTTCTTAGTTCAGAAGTTGTAAGTTCCCAATACAAGAGAAGAAAAGCAAGTTTTCATCTTACTCTATAAAATTTCATTTTTCTAAATCAAGTATTCTTACTCCATTTGTTTAAAACCGTTTTTTATGTGTCAAGAAAGAATGAGATACTTAAGTTTTGGGTTTTATTCTGTGCAGGAGATCAAGGGTTTTTTTCTTGCTATTTGCAATTTGTTTAACTACAGTAAATCCCTGCTGATCCTGGGACTTGTGCCAGTAGCCAACACATCTTTGAGCGCAGTCATCTTTTCTCTTTCAGGTGGAAGTCATTTTTGTTTCCTTTTTAATGCGGATATCTATTTCTTTAAAAGCCTGCTAGTGTAGGAGTTACAACGAATTTGTAAATTAGTAGTAGTATGTATAAAGTTCTGTGGCTAATTTGCTTTCAGCTTGTTGTATTTTTATTGATAATATCTGTCCTCCAGTGGAGTTACATGAAAATTCCCTCTTCCCTTTCTGCTTGAAGCAGGGATACATCTTTAATATACACATCTTCTATTTTGCTTTTAGGGATTTATCTGTATCCTCATCATATAAAATCCCTTTTCTCTTGAGCTAGCAACAACTTGTCCTTGCTGTAGATCTGTTTTTCTTTACATTTTTGACTCAGGACTGTATACCAGATTATTTTGTTTGTGCTTTAAAGTTGGTTCTGCTTTGCTGTCTCAAGTTTACCTTTAGCTTTCACTACTTTTTATAAAACTCATTACTTTTTGGTGTGTTTTACCATTAATGCATAGTAGATTGATTTTATATTTTTTTTTAATGTCTAAAAATAATTTTTGTTTTTGATTTTCACATTCTTAACACACACACACACACACACACTTGAATGTATGTGTACATATATAGATAAGCAGGTCACTCCCATGGCTGTTGGGCAACATGATTTACTGAAGTATTGAAGATAATAAACATATCACTTCAGAGTATGTGCTGTGTGGAACAGGACAGGTGTAGTCTCATATCTTTCAGATCCTGTTGTTCTGAAGAGCTTCGGGAATGGTTGTCTTTTTAGATGCACAAGTGTCTGAACTTGGCAAGGAGCCCGATATGTGACCTCAGTGAAGTTCCCCTCTCTCAATTTCTCCTCCAACTTTAAAATAACTCCTTTTTTGCTAAAGTTACTAAGAATCTCTTTTTTTTTTTTTTTTTTTAGGGTTGGGGGGGCTAGGAGAAAGTTGAGCTTTGTGGGTGTTAGATAAATTCTGTTCAGAAATTGTCCACGAACCTGCCCTCGAAGACAAAAAGACTGGGTATTTACCGAATTATCCTTGCTACTTCTTCTGCCCTGGAGTGTGGTCATGGAATGGCTTCTCTATATAAGCCTTCTCTTCTTTTCTTTATTTTTTTTTTTCTCTTTTAGTCTTAGGTTGAAGTAGCTGCACAATTCTCTCTGAAACCTTCTGTCTTTTACAAGGCTACTGAATGCTTCAGTGTTGACAGAGTGTCATTGATACACCTTGCTGTCTAGGAACTTGTATCTTAAAAATGCTTCCTTTTTTGTTTTATGATTTAATTCCATTCCTCTCTGTCTTCCTCTGTGGTTTTTGGTTTTGGTTTTTATAATTCACTAAGTATTGCTGCCTATAACAAGAAATGTACTTATTTAGACAGCTTTGAGCAATGTGTCAGCAATGACATCAACATCAGAAAATTAATATCCAGGTTACTTTTTGGTTGTCTTAGTAGACTTTGTTATTTTTTTGTTCCTTTTACGCTTTCTACTCCTAATTTACCCATATTAACAGAAGCTGTTTAGTTTGAGTTCTGCTCTATATAATTCACCTATTTCCATTCTTAGATGTCTTGATTCTTAAATAACTCCTTGTGTTACTCTTCAGGTTTTCCATGATAAAGAAATGCTTTCTAAACTTCCAGCTGAGAGGGATGTTAGCATCTTCCTTATCTTTGCCTGTGGAAAATTCTTGAATGCACCCTGGTAAAGTGGCAGCAATATATTGTGCTTGTCAGTGTTGTGGACAAGAGGAGAAGAATCATGAAACTCAAAAGCACATGTCAGGATTTTCTCCCATTTCTCCCACCTAACTGAAAGGCTTCTTGTTTCTTTCTTCCCCCTGATACCTTTTTTCTTTTGGGCTTAATAGGTTACCATCCTACATTAAAATTATGTCTGGTTTTGTCCGTGTCACATTAGGCCAGTAGCTTTCCATTGTGTTCAGTTTAATAAGAATTTTAATTCATGCTCCATTATGAACTGATGTTGGCTTTGATGGAAAAAAGAAAAGTTTGAAAATAAATATTTGCTGCCCTAAGAAAAGGTCTATTTCATCCACGGTCTTCCTTTTGCTTAAAGTAACCTCTTATAGGTGTTGAAGTAAGTACCATAATGTATTCATAAAGTAGATTGGAAAACTTTAGCTCTTGTGAGAATGTGCCACTTTAGTGCAAAGCATTTTATTCTGTATGATGCTTTGGATTTATTTTATTTTATTTGAGTTGGAGGGACACACCCTCCCTAACTTGGATTTCTTTCCTCTTTTATTTTGGAGTGAAAGGCTTGCTTTAAACATTGAGAGATTATCATCCTTCTCTATGCTGTTTGGAAACTTTCCAATACTTCTTTTGCAGTATTCTATAGCTTGTATTTTCTTTTTGTTCTTCTATTCCATTTCTTTCTTTACTTTTTTTTTTTGTTGTTACATTTTGCTTGATTTTATTCTTGGCAACACTTTTGTATCCATATTTCTCTGTGACTAATCCTTCTGGCACCTGTCTTTCTGTGTCAGCTTCAATCAAATCTCACTTCTGCTGAGGATTTCGGAGATCTGATTTCTGAGATGAATTTACCAATATATCCCTGTGTTATCAAGGATGCTTCTGTTTTGCTCCATTGTTCTGCACACTTTTCTTTCCAGCAAAGCAGCTTTTGCGTTTTGAGTACAATTATGAGTTACGGTCTTCCAGTGAAACTTTGTGGTAATTTTGATTTGGGTCCCCTTTAACTGTCCCATAAAGAAGGAAAAAGGTTTTTCAGAGCAGCTCCTTGTGGCAGCTGAAGCTTCAGCTGACTCTCTCCTCTCCTGACCTTATGAAGGTTGCTTGACTGACAGGATATTTTTAGCTTCCATTTTTCCCATTACCATTGTATTATTTTGTTCAGGATCCATGCCAAGCTAATAATTCTAGAGTTCCTGAATCTCCCCTTTTACATTTTTTTAAATACTGCATATTAATGTGGAGAGTTCTTTGATGTTTAGAATTTCTTAGAATTATTTAAAAAACAACATTTGTGTTTCAGAGAGCTCCTCAGTTATTTCCTTGAAGCTTCTTGTGTGTAAATTATCTGGGCCTCTCCTTTGTAAAACACTCATTTTTATCAGATGCTGGTTTGCTTTTTTGCAGACATAATTTTTCTCTTCCTTACATATTATTTTAATGAGATGGATTTGTATTCTTTTTCCAGGTACAGAACAATCTTGCTTTTTCTTGATATTTGTTTCATGACTTACCCATTTACCTGTGGCATTGAAATTCAAGGGTTTGGGTGGTGTTTTATTTTAGCTTCCCTGATGCTTACAGCTTAGTCGCCTTTGCCTCTTGTTTCATTGCAGAATATCTATAGTGCTGTTTCTTGCCTTTTTTTACCCAGAAGATTGTTCCTGAGCACTATGCAGTCAAATCCTCCCTTCTGCTTCAAAAGGGGAATCTTTTATTTGTGGTTTTCCTTTTATCCCATGTTCCCACAATAAAAAGAGGGATATGACAGACGTGTCTGGGAGCGTAGTGACCTACCAGGACTGTATTTGGAGAAGTCTAAAGCACATGCTTTCATATCTAGGAGCTACACATTTTTGTATTGTTTACTATCCTCCTTGAGAACCATTTTAAATTCAGGACTTTTAGCCTTGTGCCGTACTACCCAGTGCTGGACTTCTCTTCCAGGTTCATAATGATGATGTAATGTTAATCATTTATGTTACAATATGGTTAAATGTTGCTGAGTTTTACTATGGTAGGAATATGAAAGCTATCAAACCTCAGATTTAGCCCCTCTTTCTGATTGTCTTCATTGCAGGCAACATTACAATTAGAATACAATTATTAACACTTGTGCTGTATAAACATTTTGTGCCTTGTGACCATCTAACAACAGAGTTGCTCAGTAAAACCCGGTTGGGGATGTGCCACAAAAATGTATTTGAATCAATTCAGCATTGTTCAAGCATAGTAAAAGCCATTTTGTTTTGTAAATTTAGCTGATGAGTTTAAGTAGTTTAAGACGCTTCCTGATTTTGATTTCCCTGTGAATGTTGGGGGCAGAAGAACTGTCAGGTAGCCTGGAGGAAAACATAAAATTGGAGGGTTTCTCATGGACTAAGAAGAGAAGATTGCTCAATATTTTGGTGATTACCCGCTGTATATATCCAAAACTAGGACTTGGTTTTAGTCTTCAGCTTTCGAGGCTAATGGCTCAATTTTGGAAGTAATTTGGCATTCAGTCCTCACTAATTTCTAATCATCTCTGCCAGCTTGTTGTAAAGTGTGAGGGGTTCATGTAATTTATACTGCTAGGACTGGTTGAGTGATTTGGCTATGTTCTGACCAGAAGTAGCATCAGTATTACAGGTTTCTTGAAAACTTAATTCTTTAAATTTACAGTACTGAATAACACGTGGAAACTGTCTGTCACTTCTGTATCTAAGTGTATTGCTTGGCTTACTCTCCTTGGAAACAATTGCATTTTCTTGTTAGATGCTTTGAGCTGCTTCTGTTTTGTTTTGTTTCCTGCAGTCACAAATTGATAAAATATTTTACTGTGTTTGAAGTGCCTAAACTCAGACAGATAGGATCTTCTTTGGCAGGCTTTGAAAAGTAGCTACCTCTATGACTTACTGAGAGTATTTTCATTAGATAACTTAAACGTAGATACTGAAGAAGGATAGATAGAGATTAGCAGAGGGACTTTTATTAGAGTATTGATGCTCTTCTCCTCTTGCCTACGCTCAGCTGTTTTCCTGGAGGGCTGGGCAAGCTCGTAGAGTCTGCATGCAGCTTTCGCTCATGGTGGTAATTCTTCCTTGCACTGAGAACAAAGCCTAAGTACTTTTTCATCATGCTTTCGAATACAGAAGAAATTAGTATCTTCTAACACAAATAGATGAGCGGTGAACTTTATTGCAGCACAGGAAAGAGTGAGGTCTGTACTCAAACCATGACATGCTCAGGGAAGAGCATGATGTCTGTGAGGATGATGTTACTTAGGAATGGCTGTAGATCACACTGCTCATACCTGCCTTGCTCCAAACATAGAGCCGGGGGCTAGATATTCTGGGTAAAGTCTAAGCTTATATGGCATAAGCTTATATGAAGCTGTAATATTGACCACTGAAGATCTTTAGAAATCTCATGATGACTGTTTTCAGCGTTGCTAAAAATACAGGTATTTGTCCTGCTCTTCGGGCTAATGCCTTTCTCAGGTTTGCTGGTAATATTCCTTGATTTATACCCTAAGTTGGATGCAATGTGGCTGAGTGCTTTTGTACAGCAAATGATATTTAATTCTTTGTGATTGTTTTATATCAAAGATGCTATTTATGGTACTATAATTTCATCCACTTAAAAGCAGACGGATTAGCATTTGCTTCATTACAGAGTTTGGGTATGTCAATAGAAGTTTATAAACTTGACTGTATTTCTTAAGTGCTCCTGTTTCTTTAGTTGTGGGTGTGGATTTAGTCTCCTAATTATAGTACTCTTCTAGGAGGGGCAGGTGAAGTGAGTCACTGTTCTAGGGCTTTATGTTTTTTGTCCCACTGTCTAAGGAGGAGTGAAATTCCTCTGGATAATTTTGTATTCTGAATATTGCATAAGGTCACTATACTGAAATTCTTACTGTGGAAATGATTTATACCATTTGGTGATTGCTTTGGTATTGCTAATTTGATAGGTGACAACAGTGCATTCACTAAACTGACATTACTGTTTTGAATGCTGGTATGTCAAATAATTTTCTAGTCTAAAGATGGTTTTTAAAATAAAATGATCTGCTGACCCTTTTTGATGAGTAAGCCTTGTAGGAAAAGGTAAAATGCCTATCATTGATGCAAGCACAGACTACCTAACTTGCAGAAGTAATTTCTAAAGCAGAATGAATTTTAAACAAAAAATCATGGTGTGAACAAAAGTAAACTTACAAGTTGCTTCGTCTTCATCATTTTATTCAGTTTTATTTTTTCACTTTTATTCTCTTCTTTCTTGATAAAATTCTTAATCCTGTGTTATGAGCAGTTTGGAACAACTCTTGAAAAAATGCTACCCTCTTGATCAGATTTACTGGGGGGGAGTGGGGAGAACAAAAAAAGGCAAACCTGCGCCATTCTGCATATACTGAAATACATAATGTCTAAGTTTCACAGTTACAAGAATACAGATGGAGCAAATACAGCTTGAAAGGTCTCAAATTTTCTTCCTGTCCAACAGTTGACAAAAAAAAAAAAATAAAAAAAAAATTGTGACTATTTGGAGAAAGTAGAAGTAAAGATAAATTGAGTGGGAAGGAGAAGACCTTAAAAGACAGAGAGAATGCAAGTTTTGGTTTTTTTGTTTGGAATCATTACAGTGGGTAAGCATTACACATTAGTTTTTGGTTTTCTTTATAAAAAGATTATAATTCAGTGACCCATGAGCTGCTATTAAAACACACAGATACACTTTTTTTCCCACCAATGTCTGTTTTGTGTCGAAGTGCTCCCATGAAGTACATGTCAATTAACAGATTTGTCCGTGCTGTTATGTTTGTTAAGTAGGATGAGATTTTATTTTTTATAGAATAAAATTTGTAACATTATCTGAAAGCTGGTGTTATCAATGCTATTATGTTTGTGTACCAGCATTAATTTAAATATCTGTGTGATCTTAATTATACATGTTTCTGTAATCCCTTTATGATGCTGTTTTCAAACATGCCATTGTAGCCCAGCTGCATCGGAATTATTTTCTAATAACTCCTGACTTCTAGTAAAGAAATGGAGATCCACTTTATGTTAATGTATAAATCTGTCACGCACCCATATTTTTAAATATTCCATGGAATTCTGCTTGTTTTTTTTTTTTTTCTTTTCTTACTCTCCCTCTTTTCAAAGTTACAGAAGAACTAAGAAAGAGGTACAGAGTGTCACGACAAGGATCATCAAATGTAGGGACAGTTTTCCTACAACAAACAATTAACTTTATCTACTTACCTTTCAACCTAAAGAAGAGGTGACTTAAGGGAAGATGGAGTGATAGTTTGTAGAATGTGTTCAGGAGGCAACTGTTCCATGTCTCTTCCAGTACAAGGGCTGGGAGGTGTCAGAAAAGGCTGCTGGTCTGCAGATTCAGAATCAAACAGCAGGAAACGTGGCTTCATATGTTTTGTGGGTAACTGGTGAAACTCCTTGTGGTAGAGTCTTTTGGGTGTTAAAAGGACCAGATAATGGCAGGACAAATGCCATGAGCGAAAAGGTATCTGGAACTAAAAAATGCAGAGATCTTGCTGCTGACTCAGCCACAAATGGTGTGAAGCTGCACAGATACTTGGTAAAGTGTCGTGGCTTGCTTGGTTCCTAAATGCCTCCCTACACATCTCTCTTGCTTGCTGCTGGATGCAACGCTAAATAGATCTTTTTGGATTGATGTGGTACAGCCACTTTTTTTTGTTCTAGGATTTCAGTTAGGGTTTCACTTTGTGGTTTTTGTGTACTGAGAAAGATTTTTTTTTTTTTAAGATCGTAAAACTTCATTTTTCATTAACTAGTTATCTCACAACAACTCCTTTTTAAGTCATAGTTCAAGCCTTTAAGTTAGGTGAACTAAATATCATCCTTTAAAGTTTCAGATTTAAAGATCTGGCGATGTTTCTTATTCAACTTGAAAACTGTTGAGGAATGATTAAATAGCAAAAGTATGCAAAATCATTGCTTAAAAGGGGTATCTCTAGCCTATGGAAAAGAATCCTAAGCAATGAAAACTATACAGTTTTCTTAAGCAAAAACTTTGCTTTTTGAAAAATGATTTTGCATGCCTGTGTTTTTCTAGTGATCCTTTGGTTTGTTTTCATGGAGGAACTAAACGAATTGCTTGTATAAAAACTCGCAATGTAAAATTTCTTGTTGTTGGGTAGTAGTGATGATCCCAACACTAGGAGGAAGAAGGAACGCTTGCAAGAAGTCTGGCCTAGAAATGTGGCAAGAGGAGAAACGTGAAAAGCCATGTAAGAGTAAATAAATTCTAGGTCATGGGGGAGTCATCCTGGAATGGCAGAGATGGCAGCTTAAGGGTTTTTGCACTTTACCCATAATATTTCTAAACAGCCTTCAGTTCTGTGCAATATTTTTGGCCCTAAAATTAAGCACAGGTCTTGGATTTGTGGATAGATTAAGCTAATACTGTCTTCTTTTCATGTCTTTGAATAGTGATTAAGGTTTTAAAGTTAAGCATATGGAATTTAGGAATTACTGGAATTAATTTGCTTTTAGCTGAGACCCATGTATAAGTGCACTAGGGTGTAGTCATTAATCATTTCATCTTATATTGTTTCTAAACCAAGATAGCGTCTTAGTTTAGCACGCAGAAAAAAATAAGCTGCTCCATGTATCTTTTGCTTTTCTTCATTTAATGTGGGAGTTTAAGCCTGCTTTAGTGCACACCATGTGAAGCGAGCACAGTTGCAGAATATTTTGTTCTTTCTCTTCTTCTGATGCTGGTCATTTCCCTTCATCATGCGACGGTGCCTTCGGCTGCCCGGCGGCTGCTCCTCCAGGGCCGGGCTGTCAGGGGTGGTGTTGTGCTGCTCTATCACAAGGTGGAAAACTGGGACAAAGAGACCTGCCTGAGGCAATGGGGTGGGTTTGTGGCACCGTCATGAGGAAACCTGAAGATTTCGTAAATCCTATAAAGTTGTCCCTGTATTTAATTTTTTTCCTTTTTCTTTTTTTTTCCACACTGGCTTTTCAAAAGGATTTCATATCACGTAATAATCTGCTACTGGCTAATACCCAGGTCTTCAAGTCATCGCACAGCTCATAGGAAACTACTGCTGTTTGGATAGTCTCACACTCCAGATTTTGGTGAATCGCATATTTATATTTTTGTTTGGGTCTGATTCAAACAAAGTAATTCCTGACTAAATCTATTGATAAACTCATGAATACAGGTCAAATGTTTGCTCTGTTTTCTCCCAGAGTGTCCAGAGTGGAATGACGATGGCTTTCTGCTTCCCTGGAAGTGTGTCCACCAGACTGGCTTTTAGACATGTTCCTCTGTTTGCTGAGGTCCTTTTCTAAAAACATTTACGGTCTGATGTGTAAGAGCCTCTTTTCCTGACTAAAATTTGGATGAAATTAATTGCCATTTGATTTTATTTTTCTTTTTTTAGTGGTAACTATTTAAAGAATATAAATTAAGACAGAAGCCGGTTATTCTTGTTTATTTTAAAAAAAATCTTCTGAGAAGTATAAAATCCTAGCCATACAAATTCTGCTGATCAGCTGTGCTGCTTTTATTTTCCAAAACAAGCAGCAATTCCTGCTGTGGTCTGCTGGTATTTTGAGATACCTTGCAATCTTAGCTTTTTTGAGGGTGGGTGTCTTTCTGCCTGTGGGATTTCTTTTTTTCTGTCTAACTCTTTTTGTATTTAATTTTCTGACTGATTTTTTTTGTGCATTTTAACAGGTGCATGCAGTACTTGTTCAGGATAGAAAGTAGTGCAGAATGAAAAGAAGCAAGGGTGAGGCTTTTATTTGAAAGAAAAAAAAAAAAAAGCTGAGGAGGAAGTTCACTGCTGAAAGGGTTATTGTAATCAGGTTTATCATGGGAGCTTGCTGTTGTGTAACAGAAACTCTAGCTTGTCCATACCTGTCTTAAAGCATTACTTAATGAAGAAAGAAAACAAACCTAACAAAATATTTATGAAATTCAATAAAATTTGTTCCCAAACTCTTAAATTTCAACACATTATGACAGTTCAGCTTCTTATTGGATTACTCTCTCCATTCGTAGAAAGACTGCACTTTTTAGGCAAGTGGTATTTTGTCAGAGTTAGCATGTGAGCATGATCAAACTAATGCTCAAGCATGTGTCTCTGTTGGTTTAATAATATTGAAACTCATTTATTCAAAAACCACTTTAGCCAGGAATCATGTTATAAACAAGATGTCTTCCACTGAAAGTAGCATATTAAAAGATCTGCTGTGCATCCAATGAAAAGATCTTCTCTTTTTTTACCCCACCCCCCCACCCCTCCCCCAGTAAAGGACTACAACTGTACTGGATGTTCAGTTAGCTTTTTCTCTTGTGTGTGTGTTGCTGGCTCATCCACATGCCATCGTGAATTCTTCAGTAAAAACTGCTGGTGTCAGTTTAAGGTAGTCTAATATCCTAGCACATCTAGATTTTTTTTTTTCTCTCAAAAATGCATAAACATTTTTTATTGAGTCATCTCCTAAAATTAATCTTTTTTCTATACAAAGATCCTTGTCACTTCCTCTGCAAAAATAATCAGGAGTAACTTGGGATTTTAAGATGTAGTAGCTGTTTCAACTGAGACAGTTATCAAAGGAGAGAGCAAGAGAGAGGCTGCCAGTGTCATGTCTTCTATGATTTTCAAATGGTATCCTGACTTTTCTTCCCCCTACCTCCTTTGCCCATTTGTTGCCAGGCAAATAATTTGGGCAACGTGTTTGCCTGGCATTGAGGTGAACAAATTGATTTTGTTCAAGTTTTTTCTAGTGTAAGAAGTATCAGGAGATGCATATTTCTAGGCACCTAGACGCAGTTATCTAAATGGAGCTGTAGCAGTTTCACCTGTCTTTGTTCTTCTTGTCATTTGGTTCCTGTGATTCCAGGCACACCCTCTTGCTGTTGCATCAGCATCTGTATGTGATTCATGGATATCAGGGTTTGAAGAAATTTATCCGCTCATTTAGTCCACATAAAAATGGCTGCATCCAGTCAGGCTTGAGGCTCATTGAATTTGGTCTCCTGTTTCTGATAGTTACCTAGGAAAGGATGTAGGAGCAAGGTGCAGTGGCTCTCCCCAGTATACTTTCACACTCGCCAGCAATTCACAAGTCCGGGACATTTCTACACAGCAGTGGTAACAGTGATTACAATGGCCAGCCTTTCTATCGTGTGTGTCTTTTCTGTATACCCTGTGCTCTGGCAAAGGAGGAGTTCATGAAAAATTTAGTTTGAGACTTCACAGAATCTAACTGTGCAACAGAGTTGACTACATTAGTTTTGCTATCTAACCTAGCTGGGGAAAAAAGCATTCATGAGTGCTGCTTATTTTTTAAAGTTTGTATTCATAATGAAACACAGTGTTAAAGCACATTTAATTTGTGTGTGATAGCTGTTGCTGTTCCAGGTGGAATGGCGATGGTCCCTGAGAGGTGAACAGAGGTTAGGCAAGGGAGAAAAAATGTCATTTAAAAAAATATACATCAGCAAAATTCATTGGTGCGTGTTTGTATGGGAAGTAGCCAGATGTGGAAGTACACAAAAAACATGAAAAAAAAATCTTCAGTAATCTAGGAGTTTGGGCTAGCCAACGACATTAAGGATATAGTACATAACGATTGGTTCACAAGGTCATTTCATTCAGTTTACAATACTAATTTGGGTGTAAATTTCACAGCTGATACAGTTATTGTCTTTGCTGTCAATTCTTTTATGTAACCTGTGTGCAGTGCGGCTAGTGTCGTCCCACATCAGGCTCATACTGCAGACAGCCAGATCTATCTGAACCAGTTGAGCAGCAGAAGCAAAGTAAGGTGAACCAGGCTCCAATAGAGCACTCGACTGCTGTGCTCGTTGGTGGTACCTAATTTTACCTTACATAATTTTAAAGCTAGCTTGGGTTCCTGGCAACGTGTGTTTCAATGCAGGCTATATTCAAAGGTGTTTAGACACATTAGGGCATTCACTTGATTTATTAATTTTATAGTAAATAGCTTTTGTTTTATGAACATGTCTTGCTTTATGCAAGGATTGAACCAAAATTCTGGATTGTGTTGTAAAAACCCCTTTTCCAAGCCTCCTAACTTGATGTTTTCCAAATCTTCAAGTTAAATTGCTTTCTTAGTCCATTTTCTGAGAAGCTCGGTACACTTTCTTTCAAACTTGGTCTAGGTTGACTTGGTCATCTTAAAAATGATGAAGCCATGCTGTTTTTTATATCCAAACTCCAAATGTCAGAGATTCCCACAGAACAACAAAAAGCCAATAATGAAAAAGTGAAGACAGACCTTATTAGATTCCAGTATTAAATGGTCATTAAAAGAGTCACTTAAGATGTCCACTGCTGAACATGAGCAGCACAGGTGAATGTAGAGCCTTAGAGAATGTGCAGGCATGGGAAGAAAGGGGTTTCTGGATGGAAATGCACAAGTAGAAGGATGACGAGGAGGGGAACTATGCTGTGAAAAAAAAGTACTGAACAGGAGAGGAGGATGGAAGGGGAAAAATACAGAAGGGAGAACTTAAAACAACTCCATAATTCTTTTCAGAAAGGGTAGAACATTATCACAATAAAATAAACTGAACTGTGAATATGTAAGTAATGGCTGCTGGGATGTTGTCCTGATAGAGAAGGAAACAGCCTATACAGTCATCTAAGAAGAGAGTCAGTCAGACCACATTTAAAATAAGAAGCTGTGGAGCCTACAAATGAATCTAGAAAGCCAGCCAATGCATACTGTTTTCTACTTGTTGATCAGCAACATTCTGATATTGTCCAAACAAGTAGGAGAGGCTGCAATCTTGGCTTACCCAAAACAATTACCTGTTACAGTGATCTGATTATCATGCTAATAATTTGGCTCATCTGCCTCTGAAACCAGCTTGTTCTTTTCTAATACAGGTGAAAAATTCCATGTAACTTTGAAAGATAAAGGCAACCGATTTAAATAGTCCAATGAATATTTATCATCATGAAAATCTTGTTCTAGACACTTCTTCACCGACACAACAGTGTATATTTTGTCCTCATATGTTCAGTTGAAGATGGGGGGGGGGAAGAAAAGAAAAAAATATTCTCAAGTAGTATTCATCATTCCTACTGCTTTCAGGAGAAGACCTGAAGTTACCTTATTTGTGGGAATAAGATACAAAGATTTTAAAGACAAAACAGTTAAGAAAAGTTCTTGGTAACCTCTGTACCCAATCTAGACAAGGTATAGACTCTGTCAGCGTTGTTGATCAGTCTTGAAGAAATCCCAGCTTGCGAAACACCTGAAAAGGCTAGCAAGTGGCATAACTTTAAAAGGGTTTTCTGTGAATCTTCCTGAAATTATTAAGTGCCCTCAGGGGTTTGTAACTGAGTTTTATATGTGGAGTGTTTCCCAGGTTCTTGAAACGAGGTGAGAGCTCAGTAACTCCACGTGCTGATGGACAGGGGAGTCATCCTAACATTTAGCACAGAAACACAACTTGAAAATGTGTAACGCAAAATTCTTTAATTTATGATTGGATAAGTGAAAGTTATACTTAGAGAGTGTGTGGCATATGATTTAATGCTGTCCCCTCTTGTCCAAGTACTCCTCCCTTGGGGTTTAATCATGGGGTGCTGGAGGCAGAGTTTTTTTTTCACCCAAAGGAGGCCCCAGCTCTGGATCTTGCTTTCCTAGTTGATTTGCTGGTTGACTTTCAGTGCAACTTGTTTTATCGGGTTCTTTTTTTCTGGCAGAGACACATAGCTAGGTAGCAGGTGTTAACTTTTACTAATTTTGAAGCTGCTTGTTTGCTGTATTTTGCTTTTTCTTAATATTGTCCTAAAATTTGCTATGTTTGTTGCATGGAATTTGCATGTTCTTTCTGTTTTAACTCTCCCACTACATATGAAACTTTGCAGAATAAGAGATTTGCTCTATGAACTCACAGCTCTTTCAGAATTAAACAGGGTATAAACAGGGAATGTAGTGACTGGCAAAAATTGTCAGTGCTCGATTACTGAAATGCTCTACAGTCTCTGCAGTCCTCAACCTTTCAGCCTTCAGATAGTTGCTATGATGTGTCCTACTGAGATGTGATCTTGTGTTGGATCCAGCTTATGCTTGCAGTTTACCATCCAAGAGATTACTGCGTACTCCTGGAAGTGTGGTGTTTGGTTCAACTTGCATCCTCATGACTCAGCGCTGTGTTGTAGAAACATGAGTACTACTACAGTGAATGTTTTTGAGCTTAGGGGGTTAAGTCCTGGAAAGCAGCAATTGATTTTCTTGATCTTTATGGTGGATTAGTATGCCCTTCCTAGATCTGCACATCCAATTTTGTTTACATCTCTTTTTGAACAGGCATCAACTTAAAAACAGTTTTGTCTGTTAACATCCTTTCTAAAATAAGCCAAATGATAGCTCTCGGTATTAATTTTTATTTGTAGTTTTTACACCATTTGTTTGCTCTTCAAGAAAAAAAAGAAAAGAAATCATCAGTTGTCATTGCAAAGCAAAGAGTTTTTTTGAAAAAGAACCAATTGCCTTCTCTAACTTGCAAACAAAAGCTTTGAAACAAAAGTCAGTGTTGGGCTTGCGGAGGAAGGGATGATTCACTTGCACCTAGGACAGGAAAGCCATCCCCTTAGCCTGATGCAGTGAGAGAAGCTCAGCTATAAGGTGATAAAGGTGCCTACCTTGAGTCCTCCAATTAAGAGTTATATTCCGTGAAGTACCTCTGTGTTAAATTAGACTGTTCAGATAACTTCACGGGTGATAGTTTAATGTTTGAGAATGAGAATGCTTCAAATAACTGAATTCCCGTATCTTAACTTATTTTCATCTGTGATATATTATTAAGAAGTTACTAATTCAGTTGCTTTTCATTAAAGGGAAAAAATGTATTTCCTTTATATCTAATTAGGAATGGTATTTATGTGATGCTTTTATTTGAATTATCTGGGATTTTAATTTTTCTCCAAATACACTCAAGAGAAGTTACGTATGATTCAGGTTTTGTTGCAGATTGTTTTGGTATTCAATTTAGCATTGCTTTTTAAGAGGAATGGAAAGTACGGTGAGCCTGGTCTTCTGTAGAAGTCTCGTAATGCATGTTTTTCTTGTTTCTCAAGATAGCCCTGTAGCAGTCTAAGCCAATTTTTAACACTGTTTAGAAAATATAATGAACAGGATACAGCTTCCTAGCTGTTACAAAAAGTTGCATGTGTAATAGTAAGTAGCAGCAGAGTTATTCATTTGCTTAAGCATGTGTTCACACAGTTAAGCAAGTCTGAACTGCAGTCTGAGGGGAGATCGTTTAAAAAAAGGAAAGGAAATGTTGGCAGTCATTCAAAACAATAAAATTTGAGCATTTACTATGCAGGTTATTAAAACAGATGAAACCAGAAGATTGAATAAAAACATATTATTGCAGTCTTACTGTTGTTGTAAACATGAATGCTCTGTTTTTAATCTGGTCTAGAAAAAACAGAAGCCTGAATTCACTCTTGTTCAGGAAAGTTTTGAACGTGTGCACAAAGTGTAAACCCCTGCTCAGTTCTTATTAAAGGAAAGTGTCTTATGCACAAATTGACTTGATAAGTACAAATACATGATAAAGTGCTCTGCTGAATTAGTATCACCAACACAAGCAGAAAAAGCATTGCTTTTTATATGTTTAAAATGGTAAAGTAGCCTGAACAACTGAAAATTATCACTTTAAGAGGTAAATTCAAATAATAATTTAAAATATAAAGAATTAAGAATGTTTAATAAAACAGTTAACGTATTGAGAAATGAGGGTCAAGTCTTACAGTCCATACTTATGCAAACTTCACTAGGTCCTGCTGAGTTCATTGTGAATAAGCAGGTCAAAATCTGTCTGTAAGTTATATTCTCCTCCAGCAGGAAAACCTCAGTAGAAGTTGGGAGAACTTTCTTCATGCAGTCAATAGTTTTGAAAAGAGAGTTGCAGTTTTATTTTCATGAACAAATATTAAAATATGGAATTAGTTGGGGTTTTTTGTTTTGTTTTTTAAATGAAGTTATATTAAAGATTCTGTGGGAAGGTTCTGGAGAATGTGGGTCTGCTGCTGAATGGGAATGGGGACATGGTCACAAAGACCAAGGAGAAGGCTAAGGTGATGAATGCCTTCTTTGCCTCAGTTTTTGCTGATAAGAGTGGCCTTCAGCAATCCTAGGTCCCTGAAACCAATGGAAAAGTCCAGGGGAAGGTAAATTTACCCTTGGTAGAGGGAGGATCAGGTTAGGAATATTTAAACAAACTGGACTTATGAAGGTTAATGGGCCATGATGGGATGCTGCCGCAAGTGCTGAGGGAGCTGGCTGGTGTCATCTGAAGGCCACTGTCAATTTTTGAAAAGTCATGGTGACTGGGGGAGTTTCTTGAGGACTGGACCCTGTCTTCAAGAAGGGCAGAAAGGAAGATCTGGGGAACTAAAGGCCTGTCAGCCTCCTATTGAACGTATTTTTGTTGATAAGTATGTATTGTGGAGTAACCGCAGACACTGGCACATGCTGGGGGGCTGATGGGTTGGAAAGCACCTTTTCAGAGAGGGCCCTGGGAGTTCTAGTGGACAAGATGCTGTGAAGATGAATGTGAGCCAGCAATGTGCCCTTGTGGCAAAGACCACCAACATCATCCTGGGCTGCATCAGGCAGAGCACTGCTACTAGGTCAAGGGAGGTGATCCTTCCTCTCTACTCGGCACTGGTGAGACACATGTGGAATGCTGGGTTCCCCAGTACAAAGGAGATATGGACATAGTGGAGTGAGTCCAGTAAAGGGCTATGAAGATGATGAAGGGAGTGGAGCATCTGACAAACCAAGGGGAGGCTGAGAGCTGGGGCTGTTCAGCCTGGAGGTGGAGAAGAGAAGACATGGGAGGGCTATGATGTGTGTATGAACACCTGACTGGAGGATGCAAAGGAGAAGAACCAGATCCCCCTTAGTGGTATCCAGTGACAGGATGAGTGGAAATGGACACATTGAAATACAAGAAATTCCATGTAAGCATAAGGAAAATGTACAAACTCATACAGTGATGGTGGTGAGACACTGGAGCAGATTTCCGACAGAGCTTGTGGAGTTGCCATCTATGGAGATATTCAAAATCCAACTGGACATGGTCCTGCGCAACCTGCTGTAGCTGACCTGAGCAGGGGGCTTGGACTAAATGATCTCAAGCAGTCCCTGCCAACCTCCACCCTCCTGTGGTTCTGTAATCTCTTACCTCTTTAGAGAGTTCATGCTCAGTTGCACCTGGATTTTTTTTTTTTTCCCAACACTCTTTTGATTATGGAGCATCTGGAGACATACTTGGGGTCCTGGTAGATAGTAAATTATCCATGAGCCAGCAATGTGCCCTTGTTGCCAGGAAGGCCAATGGAATCCTGGGCTGCATAGGGCAGAGTGTGGCCAGGAGGTCGAGGGAGGTCATTCTGCCCCTCTGCTCAGCACTGGTGAGGCCACAACTGGAATACTGTGTCCAGTTCTGGGCTCCCCAGCTCAAGCGGGACAGGGAACTACTGGAGAGAGTCCAGTGTAGGGCAACAAAGATGACTGGGGGGATTGGAGCACCTCCTTTATGAGGAAAGGCTGAGAGAGCTGGGACTCTTGAGCCTGGAGAAGAGAAGGCTGAGGGGAGACCTTGTTCTTGCTTCTAAGTATCTGAAGGGTGGGTTGAAGGAGGATGGAGCCAGACTCTTTTCAGTGGTTCCCAGTGACCGGACGAGGGGCAACGGGCACAAGTTGGAACATAGGAAGTTCCATTCAAACATAAGGAAAAAACTTCTTTATGGTGAGGGTGACAGAGCAGTGGACCAGGCTGCCCAGGGAGGTTGTGGAGTCCCCTTCTCTGGAGATTTTCAAGACCCGCCTGGATGCAGTCCTGAGTAATGTGCTGTAGGCATTCCTGCATCAGCAGGGGAGTTGGACTAGATGATCTCTAGAGGTCCCTTCCAACTCTAAAAATTCCGTGATTCTGTGATCACTTCACAAAAAAGGTAGTAGGTTGGTTGCAGGTCTGAAGCAACTTTCTATTTGTTCCTTCTATTTTTCACAGGCTTTGAAATGAGCACGTTTCTCCTTGCAGTACTGCAGTCTGGCTCCATTCTTGCATGTATGTTTAGTCAGAGTGCTAAAAGAGTCTGTATAAGTAATTCTGTATTAAATAATACAGAATTTAATATTGATAACTAATTTAAAATGAATAACAAATATGGTAATAGAGCAAATGTTTAACACCCTCTAACCCTGTCTTTTCAGTCGTGGCCTGTATATGAAGAAGTATACAACAAAATGCTTGAGCTTGCAGCGTTTTTAGACCTGCCTCGTTTTCCAGATATAACAGACAGCTGCTTTCTTCATCCAGACATGTTGTGCATGAAGTACTTGATGGAGGCTAATTTACCTGGTAAATATTTTCCTAAACCTGAACTGATAAAATTTTTCTTTGGTTTATTAAAGTCTAGCAAAAAGACTTGAATTACTACTTTAAAAGTGCCTACTCTTTTCCTTCTAATTTATACCCATTTAAACCTGAACTGAAAGATAATTTGTGTAGAAAGCACCTTCATCAAACATTTAGAGTATGTATTATAGGCCCAGATATGCAGGGGCACTCTGGTGCTGGCTCTCTAAGGCTGTGGAGTGGATACTTCATTTCAAATCTTTCAGTATCCATGTGAACTAAGAGGCAGTAGCTGAAGTCACTTGATTTATTAACTTCAGCTAAATGATTCATGAAGTTGGGACCTGATTGCTTAGCATTGGAATTGTCTCATATATAATAGTGAATATATATTCTATAATACTGCATTATTATTATTATTATTATTGGCATTAATTTTAGTATTAACAAGCGATGCTGTGTTACAAATCAGCTGATGTCTCACTTGATTTCCAATTTAGTTTTGAAATCATATGTTGCATAAATATTGAATATTTTTGTTTTTCCTAAAATTAAGTCTTGAATATTGAATTGCCAGAGAAAGACCAATAAGTCCTAAGTATGTGAACTGTGTCTGTTGGGCTACTGTACCTCCTATCAAATACCACTGTCACTGAAGAGGAATTCTACAGACAAATAGCCTGTAATTTTATTTTATTTTTTCTCAAAGCATTCCAACAATTAATAGTTTGGGGTTTTTTATTTTCTTATTTTTGCAGTTAGTTATGTTGAACAAAGCTACTTGGCTTTTGTTTGTACTCAAAGTTGAACGAAGAGAAGACAAACAACAGATTTAGGGCTAACATTCCAGAGCAGAAATTCTTATTTTGTAGTTTTACACCAGTGTAGTGCTAGAGTCTATAGAGGATCACATTATGTTTCAGATTTTGAAGTATCAATTGAATCAAAGAAGCAGATAGAAATTTGGCATTTTCAGATATATTACAGAGAAACACAAAGCTAAGTACTCTTTGAAAATTACTGTAAAAGAAGAATATATTGTCCTTTGCCTTTTCCTTGCAACTAAACTTTTTATCGTGTAGAAGCATTTTTTTACAATTTGAAAAAGGACTACTGTTGTCTAACAACAGCTAAAAAATAAATTAAGCAATGAACTGGCAGTGCCTCTTAGGACATTAAATAATAACAAAAAGGCCATTTTAAGTATCTGAAATAAAAGAAAATATACTGGCAGTATTTGTAAGAAAATTTGGTTTCCAGATTTTGTTTAACTTTTACTGTTTTGTATGAGAGGACTAGAAATGAGTTCCTACTGAACTCTTTGTAAGCAGCAAGAGAGTACAAAGTATAGCTGGATTAAGGTTGTACTTAGTCATACATTGCTAACCTTTGTGGAATCTGATGATGATGTAATCAACTCCTGTATTTCTTGCTGAACAGGAAAGGTGAGAAATTTGGGGGATTTGTATCTGTGAAAAATAAGCATAGAGTAATAAGAGACTGTATAGATATCATACTGCTGCTTTCAGAGCTGTAGCTGTATCTTTTTGACATAACCTGGCTTTACAGTGTAATGCCAGTTTTAACCTAGGCTGGGATTGTCTGTACCTCAGCCGGCTTTTGTCGGGATAGCAGTGAGCGTTGCCCTGCCATGATTAGGCTGCTGTTCAGACCCAACTAACTTCTTTAAAATTAGCCCTGCTCCTCTGTGCAGTACTGAATCTGTCCTTGCATGGGTGTTTAGTCAACATGCAGGAAAAAAGTTTGTGACAAGTTTTTTGCTTTTGGGGTTTTTTGGAACTATATTTGTGTAGATTTAAGATATCCTTTCTCACAACAGTGTTCAGGATGATCTAACAACATCATTTGAGTAACACCAAAACACTATTAAAAATGTGATTTCTTTTTTCTTTTTTTTTTTCCCCTCCGTGTGAATATATAATAAGTCACGACTGTTTTTCATGTAAGCACAGTGAAGATTGCCTAGTATTTTTAAAAATACCCAAAAATACTTTTCAGCCTGAAAAAAATTGCTCTCTAATGGTCCTAAAAGACGTAAACATTGCTTTCCTCAAATGACCAACGTATTTGCACTGTACAAGTACTTCTAGCTTGTCTCAACATAACTCATTTTATATTTTTATTTACATTAATCAGATGAATTGCATAATTGGACTTGTAGAGTGGTGAAAAAGATCTGTATTGGAGAAGCGGATTTCCTGACTCTTGTGCCTGGAAATAAGTCAACAAGAAACGTGAAATACGATGTTCTTGCTGCAGCAGTTATTGTAGTTGTGCTCAAAATACTGTTTTTATTAGATGATCACTATGAATGGTAAGTGTACAGGCAAATCTGTAGCAAAGCCCAAATTTCAAATAGTGAAATGATTGTCTGGGATCATTCTTTCTTTAGTAATACTAAATTTATAGTATTTGAATTTTGATTAAGTTCAGTAGCATAAAACATACACCTGAAGACATTTTAGACATATATTACTTCTTTTTAAAAATCATCAGTTTGAATCTGAAACTTGGAATAAAATTGGGGTGTAATTCCTGTGGATTGTATTTGAACTTCATGTGAAAAGTGCAGTATTTGGATCTACAAAATAGCCTGATTTTTTTTTTTTTCAGGTTACTTTCAGACTTTGCTGAAGAAAGAAATAAAAATAATAAAGAAGGTACATAAATATTCTAGTAGAAGCAGTCTTACGATTTTGTAAATGAATAACTTTGTAATCAGGCTTAGAAAGACTTGTCTTATTGATCATTAAGATGTGATTTTGTCATTTATTTTTTAGGGCAAATCTTTATTCAAAGAGAACAGTACCTTTTCTTCACATAAAATCATCTCAGTTTACCTGCATAATTCTTATTGTACTGAATAGGGGAATTTGGTATGCATTTTGCTGGGTACTTTTCTGCTTCTCCTTGTGCATGTTTGCCTCTTGTTTTAGAATTGTGTGCATGGTAGGTGAAGATGAATGGGAACGCACTTTGATCGTAAATAGCAGAGACTTATTAGGGACATCAAACCACGTTTATGATAAAATCCAAACTTGTTTAGTCTTGTTAAATAAAATGTCTTAGTGTGTAACATATTTCAGATGTAATCTATTTTCTTAGTCCAAGTAATCCTGAGAGAGTGTAGAAAAGCTAGCAGCAATTAAGATAGAGAAGATAATGGTGTGAACATGGTTCTTTGAGGGCAGAAAGACCAAATCAAAGGTTAGAAATCTTCAGGAAGATGTTCCATGGCCTGATCCAGATTACAGTTGAAGATAAGATCAAAGGTGTGTTACAGTGGTTTATCTTCTAAGCCTTCCATCCAGTTTTGGGTCCATTTTGACCCTTTTGTTACTTTTTTTAAAATTTAATTCAGTAATAAAATCAGTGTTAGCCACGCATGAGCACAATTACTCCTGTATCTAGAGATACTCATCACTGTCAACTAAAACTGGTCATTCTCATTTTCAAGTGGATACACAAACTTATTTTGTTGGGTTGGGTTTTTTTTTTTCCTTTTTGTTTCTCTTGAAAACTTGAAGTACGTGATAGTGACGAGTAGGAATTGTGCAACTGCTTACAGGCTGAGGCTCAAAGCTGTTAATGTCTTAATGGGGTTTCTCCCCTATTAACAAGTCTCATTGCCCTTGGGAATTAACAGCTCATTCTTTGCCCACTTTTTTAATTTAAAATCTGCTGGTGCAAAATGATCCATATGCTGTGCTATGTTGTCCCTATCCTTAAAATGCTGGGGTGACAGTGAGCAGCTGCACAGAGGAGCTCATGTGAGAATTTCTGTTAGAGCACAGATAACTGCCAGATCTCAAAACTGCCTCTGGCATTTTTTCAAACTTAGCTTGCTGAAATGAATAATGGTTAATACTGAGTTTTAAAGATCCAATTTATGTTGACTCCATTCTCAATTTAACTATACTTTCTCTCGGCTTTTTTTTTTTTTTTTAATTAAAAAGATAGTATTTCAGCTCTAACAGTTTTTCAAGACAGACTGGAAGCTGTACAGTAGTAGATGGTTGTAGTTACCTAGTGGGTTTGTGTGTGTATGTTCTATGAACTGCACACATACATAATACTTTTTATGTTCAAATAAAACATGTAGTCGAGATGTATATATGTACATGTGTATCACAAAGCCGTGTATTTTCCAGTCAGCTCAGCTATATGAACATCAGACTAGCAGTACTGGCCAGATAAATGGTTATTATAGTGCAGCATCATGTCTCTGACAATGGTTTTGCTTGTGACAGATGCTCAATAATTCATAGGAAATTTAATAAAAATTTCTGCCTCCCTCCTTTCCCAACTGCCCTCCCAGCAATATAGGAGTGCTTACTTAAACCTCTGGGTTTAAGGAGTTAATAAAATAAGTTGTATCCACACATTTGAATTTTACGAACTACTGAAGGGTCTTTCTTCCCTTCATTTGTCTGTTGCTTTTTGAGCCCATCCATATTTCTATCATCTTAGACATCCTGTGGCAGGATAACTTGAATAGCAAAAATGCAGATGGCACAAAATTGTGTATAAGCTTGATTATAAGAACAGTATATTCACCTTCAAAACAGTTTAAACAGCTAGCTGGCAAAGCTAAGCATGATGCAAGCGTCCCATGCAGTGCAGCTGAGGTGATAGGGAAATGCAAAGCCTGGTTAATTCACAATGCAGATAATCCACCCATGGGTAATAAAGTTGATTATGTTTTAAATATATAAATCTACACCATAGTTCTGTTTGGAATTCTTACACTTACTGTACCCAGTTGGTCTACTTCAGTCCTGTGCCTCTTTGGAGCACTGATGATAAATGGGCTGCTAGAATGCCTTACGCCTTAATGTTTTTGCATGTGCTGATGAATATTTGTTCAGATATGGAGTGAAGTTCCTGTGCTCGAAAACATGGGAGGCTGATAAGAAGTGAATACAACTGTCTAGTCCATTCTTTGTGCCCTGTAACATTTCATGGATAGAAGGATAAACAGTGGGGAGTTACAGAGTCACTGGGGTTGGAAGGGACCTCTGGACATCATCTAGTCCAACCCTCCTGCCAGAGCAGGTTCACCTACAGCAGGCTGCACAGGGTGGCATCCAGGCGGGTTTGGAATGTCTCCAGAGTCGGAGACTCCACCACCTCTCTGTGCAGCCTGTTCCAGTCCTCTGCCACCCTCAAAGGAAAGAAGTTCCTCCTCATGTTCAGATGGAACTTCCTATGTTCAAGTTTGTGCCCATTACCTCTTGTCTTATCGCTTGGCACCACTGAAAAAAGACTGGTTGATGAAAGTTGATGAAACTATTTGAAATCTTACATCTGAGCTTGTTTAGATCTTATTTGTTTAAACCTAAGCTTGATGTATAGTTTCATTAATCACTTGAAGTCAACTTTCAAACAGGTGAAGGCCACTTCACATTGTGGAGATCGAGTTCATTTGGTAGACAAGAGGGTAGTTTCTAGGGTTAACTTTCAAAAAGGAGGGAGAAGGTTTGAATTGTGCTAAATCTATGAAATTTATTCTAAGCTAAGGATCTTCTTTGCGCTTCTTATGACATGCTGTTCTTTCACTGCATTTCTGCATTTCTACTTTTACAGAATTGTTAGATCAAGTATGTCTTCTTAAAGCACATAGAATTCAGAATAGATTTGCTACAGGTGGAAGACGCAGCGTCTAACTGCGTGGAGACCACCTTCTGTGTATTACGTGTTTCTTTGACTTCTTCCCAATCTAAAATGTGAATGTTTTATTCAGGTGCTCCATATTTTGAGTTCAAAAAGTGGTACAAGGTTATAAAATGTTCCTTGGATGTGAAGCAAAAGAAATTGGATGAAGAAAGAGCCAAGTAAGAGGTTTTTAAGTACTTTTTCTTTTTTTAAGGTAGAAATTTTATGTGAAATCCTGACACCCACAGAATTTGCTCCACATTTCCATCCATCAGGCTTGGGTGAACAGAGCGATTAAATCCCTATCTTAATTTTCTATTTACGCTCATGATGTTTATCCAGCATATTAATTAAATACTCACTTTCTGTGACAAGTAGCTTATACAACTGAACAATTAACTGATTACAGTAAATCAAGGCTTACATGCCTCAGTTTGCCTACTCTGAAAAAAGACTTCCTAGATGTGTTGGGGGTCAGTGGCTTTTAATAGCACTAACCATTAGATTATTTTTATTTTATTTTAATAGCTCTAGTAGTATTTGTAAGAAATTACTATTCTTTTACTTGTTTGCTCCAGCTTTCTTTTTCCTAACAATTCTTATGTCTCTTACTGATAGGTATCTGTGGAGATGTGAAAAGCCACTGTTTTACTCAGCCAAGAAGAAATCTAAAGTTCTTAAGAGAAGACGTGAGTAAACTTTGCCTTCCCAGCGAGTCAGAAATCTGCTCCAACTTTTCCCATCATAGAAAATCTGCAGCCCTGTCTGTGATAACATTTACATCTTAAAATACTTTCTCTTCTCTCTTTCATCTCTGGGTACAATTAATGTAGTACTATTCTACAACCTGTGGCTGGAATTCTTCAAACAGACATTTTCCTCATGCTTAACTGAGACTGCCTTTGCCAGTCTTCCTAATGACCTACTGTCATCATCTTCACTGGTTTGTTAGCTGCCTTTATATAACTGTGATCTTCATGAATTGTTGTTGGTCTTCCATAGCTTTCCTGTCCCTTTTCTCCTTTACTTTCTCCTGTCCTTTGGTATGAATATCCCAATATGTCCTTTGGTAGACCTTGCATGTCCTTCTTGTCTCCCACTCCTTGCAGTCTTCTATAGAAAGTGAGGAAGACTTGTCTGAACATGGCTTTACTTGAATAGCTAGCTATATGCGGTCAGAATGCAGGTACATCTACTTTATTTTAGTAGCTCTAGTAGTACTTATAAGAAACTACTGTGTTTTATGTTGCCACAAAACCAAACAAAACAACAAAACCCCCACTTATCTGTTGAAATAACAGAAAACCAGAATTTTATTCAACCAAATCAGGTCTGAAGTTCTTCATTCTACATTTAATAGTATCTAGTAAGCAGCAGATATTTGGAGAGATGTTAAGTGTGGCAAGTTGATATTTTTCCCTGTATATACCCTTCCACTTTCTGGAAGTGACTGGTTCAGGGACTTCTAAACAAGTCGTATAATCCTATTTGGTTTGAATAACTTGTGTTGGATTTCTCTTTCAAGGATGCAATTAGGGTTTTTAAAATGTTCTTACTCTTTAAAATTCAGTAGGGTTGATCCTACAGCTGAGTCATGTTCCATGTAAAAACATGTCTAGGTTTATTTATTTCAAGATGATCGTTGCTCAGATGTCCTTTAGTTCCTGCGTTTATAAGAAAAAGTGAATAATGATTCATTGTTCATCATTTCTGTGGCACTCTAGATTTTTCTTCCAGCTCTGCTTCTCTTTGAGCTAGAAGAGGACCACTTAGCTTATGGAGCTTTACCACTGGCTGTTGCAAAGAGGAATGTCCCATAATGCCATTGCAACTGGGAAAGATTTATCTTAAAACAAATTTAAAATAGCAGAGACAAAGAGTGCTCTAAAACACTTACGTGCCAGATAGAGGTTTTCAGAAACCTTCCTCAGCCATTGTTTTTGATGGTAGATTTTAGTGTCCTCTTGAAAGATAAGCTCCCCAGTCCTTGGATTACTTTAGGATGTCTTTTCTGCTTTTTTTCCAGTTTATGAATGAGTTTATTCAGAGACAAGTCATAAAAAGAAGTTGAAGCTTCAACAACAGTGTTTTTTAACCTGTTTTTTATCCTAGAGAAACATGGCTTAGGCAGTCCAATTGTGTGTGTTGATGTATCGTTATACCTTCTTTCCCTTCTCAGCCTCAGTAACTTATGAAAGTTTGTCATTCTTTCACTAGCAGTGGGGAAAGGTGGACTGGGTTTTTTGTTCGTTTTTTTTTCCCCAGTTGAAATTTGCACTATGAAAAACTTAATCTTAAATCCACATGTCTATGAAACCAGGCTTCCTTAATTCTGATATACAAGAAACTACTCAAAAAAATCTTAGCCAGTCTGAGTGATAGCATACAACCAGGTAAAAATAGTGAAAGGCATCCTGGCATGTGTTTTCTATCAGAATAAAAATACCAGCAGTATCAAATGGATTTTATATGTTCTCCTTGGGGAATGCTTTTGGAGTACCCCAGTATTAATATCATCAGGTGTGAAAGACATGGCATTTTGAATTAGCTTTCAAAATCTTTCCCTTAAGCATGTGACAGTGTTGAATTTTAAATGGAATGGGGGAGAGAACACACAGACGTTCAAGGTTTCTCAGTATTCTACACAGAGGTTTAAAGAAAAAAATAAAATAAAAAAGGCACAAATACCCTATTTTCATCCTGTATTAATCACCTTTAAACAGTATTCTAGTCTTAATTCTTCTGACTTGTTTTTTTGTTTGTTTGTTTCTATTTGTACAGAAATGGTTGTGAACTTACAAAATCAGTTTGGCAAGCTGTCTGGTTCAGTGCAACCTGCTGAAAAGCCAGATCCTTCAAGTTTTCAGTTAAGTTGGTCTGAAGAAAACACAGATGAGAGTTGTTTTCATGGGCATAGCCTGAAGGGAATTTTGCAAGAAAAATGTGGTTTACTTACAGCCATGAACCCTGACTATTGGCTGTGTACAGTTAAACTATGTAATGAGAAGTAAGTATTCAAATTTTTATTAAATACATTTTGGAAAGTTCTCCTGAAAGTAAAGTGCCATATATATTTTTTTACAAATGACAAATATGGGGTGTGTACACACCTATGTACTCACCTATAGTTAAAATCATGTGTAGAAAGGGGCGTGTGTGGAATGGTTAGTCTCAGATTGGGAGTAGACAAATTGTAATATGAAGAGTGATCAAAATGAGCTTTTGAGAAGAGAGGAGATGAGACAAAATCAAGAACTAGAGTCACATGGCAAGGGTAGCAGCTAGATACAAATATTCACTTCACTTCCTTCTTCATAGTATTTTAGAAAAAACTTGCACCACAACTCTCCAGAGAATGGGAAAACGTTTCCATTCCTCTCTCCCCTGGCCCCCCAAAAAGCATAGGAAATTAATTTTCTAAATCACTGTGCTGCTTTTGTGGTGGCCTTAATCAAAATTAAAGTTAAAATTAGCAGTTGGGGTTCAAATAAGCAGGCAATTAATGCCTCCAGAACATATTTTAAAAACAATAGTTATGAGTGAAAAGAACTTCATCACTATTTTGTCTAACCATATCAGCAATCAACAGTTATATTTTTTGCAAGCAGAAAAGTAAAAGAAGAAATCTCTCTTACTGGAAAAGTAAAAGAAGAAATATGAGAAAAGAAGATATTTTGCGCTATTAAGGAAGTTTAATGTCTGTCTTTACTAGAGAACTGTTCCCAAATCCTGACTTTACAAGTGAAAGGGAATTTTTTTTTTTTTTCCAGTTAAGGTTATATCAAAACAGTCATGCTGTTTGTTAGTAAAATTATTTTCTTTCAAGGACCTAAGTAGCAATGAGAATGATAGCCCAGCTAATCCAGCCTTGTATCCTTATATGGATATTTAAGTATCAGCCTTGTTTGCATTGAACTTCTCACTCTTCTTTAATACCTTCTCCTCTCGCATCAAATTCTGCAAAAATTGGTGAATTCTCGACTTGGTGGGTGCTGGCAGAGGACCATGGCAGGAGACAGAGAGCAAAAGCCCTGCTGAGGGAGTGTAGAAGTTCAGCAGCATTTACTCCAAGGAATAGGAAATACAAGAAACAATATTTTAGGTAAACTCCCTGGGTAGTGTAGATACAGCTTCTGGATCATACGCTGGATTTCAGTTCTGCCATTGGTTGTATCATGAAATCCTCATCCAGAAGATGAATGTACCAGTGGGTAAGAGTGAAAGAGATGAACTTTGCAAATGGATTGGATTCTCCTGAATTTCTCATGTGTGCAATTAGAGTGTGGTTTTTTTGGAAAGGAGGTCAGGGTACATTAATGTGAAATGAGATTTCATTAGTGCGTTGAATAACATCTTAAATATCTTTATCTGGTATATACTTCTAAATGGCATGCTTAAGAGAGCAACGGCCCCTACAAAATCTTAGAGATACCTTCCTGATTTTTAAAACATTAAATATTCCCCTTGAAAATAATTGGCTTTTACACATAGGCAGTCTTTTCTGTCTTTCAGTGGATTTATTTGCTTATCTTTATTTTCCTTTTCACATTACCTTTCACATATCCACCGTGACAGAAATGGGTTGGAATAATGTAAACACAGTGTTATATTACAAGAGCTTTGGCTGTATGGATTCATTCTTTTGTGTGAATAAGAAGCTTTTTTTTGAAGGGAGGAGAGGTAATAATCCTTTTACCACAAATTTGCGTAAATCTTATGTACACACTGAATGAGTGGATATTTTGGTGTATGTTTGTGTGAATAATCTTTCATGCAAAGTCTGTTTTTAAGCCTACATTTTCATATGTAATATATTAAAATGTTAATGGCAAACTGTCATAGCCTTCATGAAACCAGATTTGAATTTAAATTCTTACCGGTTAAATTTCCCATTATATCATTTGCAATGCAAGTAGTTAATTATACATCTGACACTTACTTAACTTTGGAAAACATCATCTACTCCCTCAGATATGAGGTTTTATCCTATGCAAGTCTTTGTTTTTAGTTCTATTATACATACAAACTTACAAATTCTCTTTCTCTAAAAATCAGCATGGTCTAACTGGGACTACTGAAATGCTTTAATCCTAGTACTACGGTATGATCTCAGATCAGCAAAGCTGAGATAGGTCAAATGGTTGGTAAAATGATCTTACATTTTCTTTTCTTTTAAAACTTTAAGTTTTAAATTGGATTCTAATGTGATTTGATATAGAAGTCTTTAGGTTATATATGATGAGGTATTATAATGTGTGAAAAATGTTAAGAAAAATGGATTTCCCTTATCACATCTAAATTTAAAATCCCTTGGGATTTTTTTTAGCTCTTCAGAGATGTTCTTCGGGTAAGTAGCACAAAAATAGCACAAAATGGGGCAAAAATGTGCGTGTGTTTAGGTACTCTTGTGAAAGGTGTAACTGCAGTTAATCAAAGAGGTGTTTTACAGTATGGATGTAATATGCATTTGCCTCAGAATATGCAATATCAATCCCCTGCCCCCCCCTTCCCAAAAACTGACATTTGACACCTAAGTTACCATAAGAGCTGTAATTGCTGAATCTCAGGGTTAGGACTAGGATGTAGCAAAATGTCTTAATTCATATTAGCTCAAAAATGCATATTTGGTTCAACCGACAACATTTCTAAATGAAGCTCAGATTTAGCAAACGCATTGGATTGGGGGGTCAGCTAATTCATTCTGATGCTGCCAAAAGGTCTGATTTAATTTAGTTTTTGTAAGAAGTGGCTGGCAGCTTTTGAGGAACGTGAGGTAGGGCATACATAGGATGGGATGTACAGCACAAGAAACCTAGTTTCAGATTTCCAGTCTGCTAGAATTTGGGAGGCTTTAAACAAAGACTCAGCTCCCTGAAGTGCAGCTTGCGTGGCACTCCAGGACAGGTCTGTCTGTTCCTCCAGTTTGAGGTAAAATGTAAATGTTTGCTGGGCCAGAGGGAGCGAGCAAATGACTCTATAGTCTAGTAATTAGCACACTTGCCCGTAAATTGGGACAGACAGGTTCCAGTCCTTGTTCTGGTGAATATTTAAGACCGCTGCTCTGAATCAGACAGAGGGGAAATTTTAAACTCTGCTTCTCCACATCCCAGGGCAATACCCAGTAAGCTAGAAGATGCATAGGGCTTATCTGGTGAATAGCACCTAAATCCCCATGTCAATGTAAAAGATTTTTTAAAAAACTGAAACAGCTGGATTTTATACTATTTTAATCTTACCCCTTTTAATAAAAACAAATTTGGGGCTAACCCATAACACGGTATTTTTCCAACCTAAATTGCTGACCTGAATGTTTACAGAGCTATCTCTGCAGTCTGTCCTCTGTGTCATCTTTTGTTCAGTCTGACACTTGTTAGCAGCAAGTCCAGTCTGCTATTGTCATTATATACTTCATCAGTAAAAGTACTTCACCATTTTCATTAACATTTTCACTGTGAAAGCTACAAAATAATTAAGCAGAAGGCTGCTACAGCGCTAATTACTTTCTGTTGACCTGGTCAATGTTTGCCCCTGTGTTTCCTATGTTACTCCATTGACTTGAACTTAGCTTTTCTTTCTTGTTTCTAGACGGGTAATTTACATTTAGCCCACAAAGGCAATGGACAAGAAATGGATGGGTTATAAACCCATGCAACAGTGTCAGGAAGAGGAGAGGGGACCCTATGGACAGTGTGGGCAAGGAATAGAGAACAGATCCTGTGGTGTCTGCATTGAATCATAGAATGGTTTGGCTGGAAGGGACCTTAAAGATCATCTAATTCCAGCCCCCCTGCCATGGGCAGGGACACTTTCCACTAGACCAGGTTGCTCAAAGCCCCATCCAGCCTGGCCTTGAACACTTCCAGGGATGGGGCCTCCACAACTTCTCTGGGCAACCTGTTCCAGTGTCTCACCACCCTGACTGTAAATAATTTCTTCCTAATATCTAATCTAAATCTACCCTCTTTCAGTTTAAAACCATTACCCCTTGTCCTATCACTACACTCCCTGATAAACAGTCCCTCCCCATCTTTCCTGTAGGCCCCCTTTAGGTACTCTCTGGAGTACCTAAGATCTCCCTGGAGCCTTCTCTTCTCCAGGCTGAACAACCCCAACTCTCTCAGCCTGTCCTCATAGCAGAGGTGCTCCAGCCCTCTGGAAATAGTCTTAGAAATTTTAAAAACAGAATAAGGTGGTCATTTTCACACTTTGCTACATTTGCTAAAAGCTGGCAGAACCAACAGTGGTTCAGTTTAGTCCTGAAAGGCAAAGAACATATTCTTTGCCTGGTTGAGTATGATCCTGATTCACAGGGCAAGAAGCTATCTGGGCTTTTCCTTCTTACCGTGTCTGCACCATATCTCAACGTGTCTTGGTCCGGTCCTCTACTTCAAGGTTTTGCAGGAGTGGATCCTTTCACAGAGTCAACATTGTAGGCTAGAACTGTGATTTATGCTGTTGATAAAATGTATAGTTTTACTCTAATTACAATTAAATACATAAATGCTACCTAAATACTAACTAAATACACTTGTAATTTAGGGCTTCCCCTCCCCTTTCTTTTCAGATTGTGTGGTCATCTGGCTCATTACAGAGAAGTGGACTTTCCCCAGAGTTACCATTTTGTACTAAGGTTATTCTCCTTTCTTCTGAGGATACAGCCCTCTTATATCCACGACGAGGTGTGTGTGATAGAACACAAACTTTTTAATAAAAAAATCTGTAAAAAGCCAAAATACAACACAGTCCTAAGGAAGTAAAAAGGCCTAAAAATAACAGTATTAAAACCGTGTAAATTAGTTGGTTGGATCCCAAACCATGGTATTACATCTAAACTTACATTGATCCTTTTGCCTGCATGGAAATTTTTTGTTAAAATACTAATGCTGAGATCTACTACTATACTTCAGTTGGAGTGTCATTTTATCTATAATTTAAGTCACTGGTTTCCAGATGGGAAAGTTACCAAGGAAACTGTTTATCACAATTTATTTCCTCACTTTGCATCAGAGCCAACAGGAGGCCATGAAATTACCATTTTTTTGGCATAATTGTACATACTTTGAGTGTACTGGACAGCACATTAGCATCTAAGTACATTGTGAGATTTTGCAATTAAAATATTATCTATTTTTTTACCTACTGTTGTATGACAGCAAATATATTTCTAAAAAGTAATGTTTACTTTGTTTTGAAATGGTGTGTTAACAAATAAAAGGAGCAGTTCGTTGATGTTTTCACTGCAGTGAGTTTTTTAGTCATTGTTTCTAAACAGGCTGTTCTGGAGCAACTCTGGCACTGTTTTCTACATTTCCTTGCATCCTGTATATCTGCCAGTCTCTTGTTTTGTCTGAACCTCTCATTCAAGTTAACATCTTTCAGGTCCATGTTCTGCTCCAGGCTTCACAGATTTTGCAGCTACTTTTATACCTGGCACTGCCCATCTGTTTCTTGTGCAACAGTAAATGCCAGGTCCTCCTGTTGTTCTTTTGCAAGGCTACTGTTGTTTGAATTTCTTCTGACTGCTTTATAATCCAGCATCTTCAGCAGCTTGTGCCTCAGCCATTCTACCAGTTTCTCATGCTCAATCTTATTTATGCAGTGTTTTTAAACTGTTCCAGACAATGTGTAAATGAAGTTGGGTGCTGCTACTACATTAAAGACACCGTAACATATACATATGTTGAACAGAGATGTTGAATAGATACCCAGATGAATAATGCTGCTGTCAGCTGAATGAAATAAAATTCAGCAACTCCAACCATCAGTATGGAGTACAGAAGTTGCCAAATCTATTTGATCAAAACCAAAATCAACAGCTGTTTCTAAGCATTATTATAGACAAGAAAAATGGTGTCTGCAGACTTTACAAAGAGTAATAGCTTCCTTCCTGAGCAAGGGCTTCAGTGAGATGTAATCTAGGAAGGTGATCAGTTCAGTGAGTAGACTCTGAGTATGATGGAAGGGTTTAAAATCTGTTGCAGTTCAATCTGTGAAGCTGTTGTCTAAAAATTGGGAACAGGCAAATGGTAGGAGAGCAGGTGTGCTGCCCTGCCTGTCTGGAGCAAAGTGATAAAGCAGTGTTTCAAGCATGGGTAGAGCAGACAGGACTATTAAAGGTAAGTTGTAATGGTTACTTGGAAATACCAGTAAACCAGGAGGTTTCCCTGGCTCAGTGGAAGCAAGGTGTAATTGAGCATGGTGTCCTGATTTAAGGTGACAGAAGAGACACAGTTTGGGTTAAAGTTTTTACTTTTTCAGGTAGTTTAAGTAGTTATTGTAGAACAGGGATTTAGAGCAATGGTCTTGTGATTGTAACATGCAGATGAGAAGGCATAGTTTTAGCCATACAGGGCTAAGCTGTGCTTGATAGGGGAAGAGGAAAGAGCAGACTGAGTTGTTACTTGTTGCATGTGTTAGAGATTTCCTAAGTGGGTCTAAATCTATTATGCTAAATACTTCAGACTTCTGACCGGATGTGTCCTGAGCTGCAGTTTACATTAATGGACTCAGAATATACCAATTTGAATCATCTTGTGTCCAGTGTTTGTGTTTTAAAATTGGCCATTATCATTATGTTTGACCTCATCTGAGTGAATTACTGAACTTTGTAAGTATCTGGTAAAATTATTCATTGTTCTTGTTTTAGATGAGTATTTGTATCAGTTAAAAATCTACAGAAGTGTAATACACATTGTCAATGTTTTCAACAGTGCTTGCTCAAGCGCCTGAAAGTGTCTCATTCCTTTTCCTATAATATCTGTTAGTTTTGAATTAACTATCTAAAAGACACCTTATTATACATAAAGGATTCATTTAATTCAAAGTCTTTATTTGAAAGACATGCATTTAATTATAGGTACACCTTTCTTTTAAAACTACTGTAGTAGTAAAATCTGAGCTTCATAAATTAAAAATACTGTGCTCATTGTTACGTTGTTACAAACGTAACAAAGCTCCCTTAGATGTTAGAATAAATTAAAGCTGTACTTTAATAAACTGGAATAAAGCTTGCAGTTAATCATCAAGAGCCATGTGCCTTCTGGACACATAGGTGAAGAGTCAGATTTAAAAGTAAAGGGTGTGCCCCTAAAATACTTACTGTTAGTTCTATCCAGTTTAATCAATCAACACTTAGGTTGGAGTAATGATGTTTAAGAAGCTGACGAGCCACAAGAGTGCCTTATCTTCAGTGAAGTGTAGTTGAGCTCTCTTGGGACAACGACTTTGAGTCCAGTTAATATAACCCTGAGGTGGAGCCGCACTGGTTGAACAGACAGCTACTGGCGGATAGCTGAAGGGTAGGGTGTCTGCCGCAAGCCCACAGTTCCAGCCACCTCTTCTATCTACTTTTAAGTTACAGCTCCTTTCTGTAACTATTGGCTGAAAATGTCCGGGGAAAGCTTAACTTTCTGATAGCTACTTTGTTGTACTTTTTCGTACTTTTTCTGGTGGAAATTTTAAGTAGAGAGAACCCAGTTTGTTTTGTTTCTTACTCTAAAAGTTGAAGAGAGTTCTTAAGTATACAGATAAAGGCAAGTGGGCTTTTTTAGATTAAACTTTTAAAACATTATATATTAAGATTTAGAATAGTTAAATAATTATTAACTTAGGCAATAGCAAATCAGTTATTCTGAGACCTTGATGTGCCTTTAAAGTGAATTTAGGCATTTTCCTAGTTTGTTATATTTTAACATACTTTTTTTTTTTATCTTTAAGACTGCAAAAGTAACCTTGCTTTATGAATTCTCCTAAATAATGCAACCTTTCTGGTGTTTCAGTGGAGAAATAAGAGAGATGTCTCATTTTCTTTTGAAAGATACAGCCTTCAGCAGAATTGGAATTTTACCTTACTAGTTTTTCACTGCCTCAGTGTGTCTGCATTCTCAATGTCAACTTAATCTCAGTCAAATACATTTTTCTTTTTAAGTCTTTACCATTTTCCAGACATGAAGGAGAGGCGTTTGGCTTTGTCCTTAACCTCTTACAAAGAGTGAGGGCCCTGAACCTGATTTAACAAGAGAATGAGAATCATCAAAGCCCAATGCCTGTAAGCAACATTAGTCTAATTTATTGACCATAGTGTGTTGTATAGGCTTCACTGCAATTACATCTTTCCTAACCCGTTTTTAGCATGTCCCCTGAAACAATGGTGTTTGGAATATTTGAGAAAGCTTCATGCAGTGTTACAGGCAACGCAATGAATAACTTGCTTTCTCATAACTTCTTTGAGAAGCTCAAGAGTCCCTTCCTCAAAATTACTTTTCTCCCTTTATGGACAAACAAGACTTTTGCTTATGGTCCTGAAAATATTATTTCAGAGTATTTATGGGAAGCTGTTAAGAGGGTGCTTTTGCAGGGCTGCGAGCAAAAGGACCAGGATCCACAGGGCTTTTGGGACAGGTAAAGTCCCTGAATAACTAAGTGTCTGCTCCCTGGTTCAGCTGTCCCTTCCACATGTCAAGTTAAGTAAGTTTTATGCTGCTTCACAAGCAGAGAAGAATCAGGATAACTTCAATTAATGAATCTCCTATTTTGATCCAAAGTGAAATGGGCCTCCCAGCACATAGGTCATACGTATTTCCTGGCTAGCATGTTAGTATGTGGATTTGCCAAAGCAGTGTCTCTCGCTGCATTTGTCCTTGCAGTGATTGCAGAATGCTGGCTTTCCAGTATCTCCTCTGCAGTTACCAGTCTTGTTGGTCCTCACAAGCGAAGCTCCTTTGTTTCTTGGCCAGATTAGATGAGGGAGAACATAAAGGGGATGCCAAGATGTGGAAACAGGCGTACGTGAAAGAGCTTTCCTCACTGCTGCTTGTGCTAGGATGCTGCTGAAAGGGTGAACAAGAGAGTTAAGGATTGACAGAACAGGAGATGATGAATGCTTGTGTCCTCATGTGAGGTTATAGCTGCCCTTGTACAACTGCTAATGGCAGCATTTTGAGAGCCAGAATGCTCCTCCCTGATCCTCAGCATCTATACTCTGCCTCTGGCAGTACGTCAGGTAGTTTTAAAAGAAAATACAAGTGCATTCCTCTGATAATCTCACATGGCTGCTCTGTATTGTAGAAGTATTGTGTATCTGCTCCCTGTTGTCCTAGCAGTGGCTTTGCCCGCCAGCTGCAGACCCTGCCATTGCCTCACAAGAATGCCACCGAGTGTGTTTAGTGTCTATGTCGCAATCCAAAAGCTTGATCTGGATACTGGGGTGCTTCTGTGCTGCCTTTTCATGGAGGACACCTGCAATAGCTGTCTGATCGAGCGTTGCATGCCTCTGACAGGGCTGCCTGAGGGCTGTGGAGTAGAGGCTGCTGTGGGAGAGGGGTGAAGATGCCACCTTTTTACAGGCCCATGGAAGAGAAGAGTGTCCTAAAACTATATCCAAGTGCCCGAGCTCTCAAGATCAGGATATCAGACTGCAGTGCTAGTGCATTCCTGGAGAGCTGTTGACTCCTCACAAGCTAGGAAGGCTTCATGTCTGTAGGCAGGCTGGTTCCTGTGCTTCTGAGCAGGACTTTGACCGTGGTCCCATGCCACAGTGCAGCAGGGCTCCCCGTGACCACCGCCTGCAACTTGCTCTGGTGCTAGGATGTGAAGGGATCATGGAATCACGGAATTTTCAGAGTTGGAAGGGACCTCTAGAGATCACCTAGTCCAACTCCCCTGCTGACACAGGAATGCCTACAGCACATTACTCAGGACTGCATCCAGGCGGGTCTTGAAAATCTCCAGAGAAGGGGATTCCACAGCCTCCCTGGGCAGCCTGGTCCAGTGCTGAATCCACCTGAATCCACCTGTCCCTGGATCTCAGATGCACAGTAAGTCGTGCTGCGTCGCTGTAAGATTGTGACAAAACACTTTTGTTTACTGAACTGCGATCCGTGGTGTTTGTAACTCCTAACTGGGCAGCTGGGTGGTTTCCATGCTGCGGAGCAAAGCGGATTAGACAGAGAACAGTATGCAGAAAAAGAGCTGCACACGCTGTTCTCTTGCTGCGCTGCTATCAGCCTGTGCGGCAGGATCTGTGTACACAGAAGTCAAACCTAGAGGAAGTGCAATATTGAGTGGAGACGAGAAATGTTCAGTGAGACTAGTTAGCATGCTAAAGATTTTATCGTTGATAATATTCTGGGCTTCAGGTTGACTTTTTTTAATATATGTGCTACTGCAGGATTAATTCATTTACACTGTAGTCATTTCAGAGCATCCTCACTCAGGCTGATGGAGCTGCATCTCCTGGCCCTGAATAGTCTGTGTGCTCTCAACAGTACCTGCATTATCTTTAGGGCTAAATACAGAATTAAAAGGGGAATCTAAGGAATGCTTGCAAGATTGCATATAGGGATATAACTGAAGTGAAAAAGCAAACTGTTTCTTTTATTTTCCTGTTCTGTATTTCACACATTGTGCTTTCATTTATCTCTTTACCCTTTTTTTTCCCCCCACCGTTTTCCATCTTCTCTTTCCTACAAGGCATTTCCAGCTTCCTTTTCTACTGTCACTTGTCTTTCTATGTTTCCGCTATGCCTGCCTTCACCTCACTTCCTAGTAAGTTCATGAACCTCTGCCTGGGCTTTTCTCTTCACACCACCCCCCCCCCAGCCCTTTGATGCCTTCAGCTTAATCTGCAGGGGGGGTCAGTGATCAGCTTCGGGCTTTCTTTTCCAGCTTTGTCGTCAGTGACCACAGGCCTGTTACAGATGAGAAAAGCTTGCCTGGTGCCCTGTGTAATGGAGAAGTATAGAGATTCACTGCTCCTTACAGCCAGCTCTGCAGCCTGGCCCTCGCCTCTTAAGGGTTCAGATTAAGTAGAAAGTATCTTGTTTTGACTCCCTGCTGCGTTTTGTGAAATCAAAAGTACTGTTACAAACTTGATGCAACTTGTTTGTATATTACACAGGTGCGAATGGCCAGAGTGTGTAGATGATAATTATCAGGTATGAGATTTTAAAACCTTATTTGTTAGGTAAGTCATAACAGTAGCTAATCCTTGTCCAGAATAATTCCCAGTTTCTCTAGATAGCGATGTCAAAAGACAGACTAGGAAGAGGTGCAAGCACGTTGAGACAGTGCTTGGCCAGATGGTTGCAAATGGTGTGTGAGTTTGGTGGGGTTCCTTGCATGTTTCGAGTGGGATTCATTTAAAAGGCAATGAATACATGAGGAAGGGAAGGAGAACGCTGAAGGCAGGACCGAGGCAGAGGTAAAGGGAAGGGCATGAGAGGTGAAGGAGAGCAGTGAGATCAAGGTGAAAGGGCTGAGCAAGGGAAGAAGTTGGAGCGAACACCAGTCAGCGCAGGGCAAGGGAAGTCCTGCCAGAGTGCTGCCGCATCAGGCTGGCATGGCCTCATGCCCAAGCCAAAGCTCTGCTAAATCCCTTTGTGCTTCTTGCCTGATTTTAGTCAGTGATGATGCAACCTGGTTAGTGACATCACAGAAATACACCTACAAGTGGTGTTACAGAGTCTAGATTGTGACCGGTAGATTAGTCAGCGGTGTCACAATCCAGTGTTTATATCATTGTCTCCTGAATGTGGAAGTGATTGCTATGTTGATAACTAAGTTTTTCATCGTCAGGTCAGGCTGTTAGGAAAAGCCATCCCTTTTGCAGAGGCAACAGCTTTGATTTATTTGGAATAAAATCCTGGTAAATTCTAGTTAAGTAGAAATACCAAGTGTGGCACGTTACTAAGATTTCAGCAATTCCAGTGCAACGTAAACATGTGACTGAACTTCAGCACGTACTGCATCTGGGTCACTTACAGCTACAGGGTAGTATTATATTTTATTGTTAATGAAAAGTATGCACATGTGCCAAAAAGCAGTGATTGCGTCCACAAGAACAGACGCAAGGGAGCGTGAGGAGTGAATAACACCTGAGAAAGTTAGCAGTCCTTTCCAATACTTGCAATTTTGAGCTCATTTTGTAATTTGTATCGGAAACAAAGCAAGTTATACTCATTTGGAAAAATGTAACTTTCTGACATCTTAATCGGATTACAGTATTTTTTTTCGTATGTGAGAGCAGATAAATTTTCTTCTATGTAATCTCGAGTTAGATTTTCAAAATGGGTTAAAAATATAGAATACCTTTTATTGCATGTCATAAAGAACAATTTACATCAGTTCATTTAACTTTGTAGGGCAAGATCCTACTTCAGTAATGATATTTATCTTTTGCCATCCTAATGGCAATGTTTGCAGATCCAAACAAAGCATTTTGTTTCTAGAACGCTAGTTGTAATCCAGTCAGAGGATATTAAGCAACTTCCAGGATTAGACCCTTAGTGAAAGTTTGTTCCCTTTAGTTTCATATTTCCTTCGGTTGGCTGCTTGAATTGTCCTTCTATAATTTTGCATTGGAGTATACCCTGTACAAATAGAGAAAGAGATTTTGACCTAGAAGGAGAGACATCTTATTAGTGTGCATACTTTTAAATTACAGTAGCTATCTGAAGCATCTTGACATATGATAGATAGCATTGTTGCTATATGGGTTTGATTCAACTTGTTACTTAAACAAGCAACCTCCCACCCTTATTTCTCAAGGAGAAACTTAAGATCTTTCTGATGTAAATTCATGCGCGCCACTTCAGATATATCCGATGTATTTGTAAAGTTGCTGCTGTTGTTAAACCAGAGGATTTAGATACATTCCAGCAGTAACTCCATCGTAAACTTCCCTTTCTCTCCAAACCGGGGTTCATCTATGAGACTAACGACGCTAGGATCCACTGTACTGCGGCAATCGGCACTGTACTCGTGCAAATTAACGCACCTTCTGTCGTTTTTAGACTTTCCTGAAAATGGGTTTAGTACAGGAAAGCGAAAGGTGGTTACATGGGATGGGAGAGGGAGAAGGGAAACCCATTTTTAGTGTGAAAAAGATCCCAGGGTGATTCCCGCCTACCCTACCCTGAGTCCTAGCCCCGGGCCGGGGTGCCGGGAGGCGGTACCCCGCTAGCGCGGCCCCGGGCCTCGGCGGGGAGCGGGACGGGCCGCCCGGGGAGCCCTCGCGTACCGCTGCCGGCAGAAGAGCGCTGGAGACTCCGGTGCAGATGCGGTGCCAGAGCCTCAGCCCCGTGAGCGCTGTACGTGCAGGTGCAGAGGCGAAACCGGGGGGAAAAGGTTTTTTTTTCCCTCAGCAAAGCGGCCTTTGACAGCGGGGTGCGCTGCTAAGGGCGGGAGGGGGGGGCGCCGGGCCCTAGGGCGGCCCCCAACCGCAGGGGAGCACCTTCCCCGCGAAGTTTAACTCGTCCCTTACTTGCGCCGTTCCCCCGCGTTGTAACGAAGGGGCCGCGGCTCCTTCGGACCGGGCCCCACAGGCTGCCTCAGCCGCGGCGCCCCCCGTCCCCTGCGGAGCCCCGCACGGGCGCCGGCACCGCCCCCTGCCGACCCCCCCCGCGCCCGACCGCCCAATGGGGGCGCGGCGGCTCCGCCCCGCAGTCCGCGGTAGCCAATGGGACGCGTCGCGCGGCGCCCGTCCACCTGCGGCAGCGGCAGCCACCTGAGCGGGCGAGAAAAGCCGACAAAACCCGTCGGTGCGGCGGGCTGCGCGCTGCTCTCTCCGCTCGCCCCCGCCTCGCCCTCCCGACCAGCCGGGCTAGTTCTGCCGCCCGCTGCCTCCGCCAGACATGACACAAGACTACGACAAGTGAGTGAGCGGGGGGGGGGGGAGGGAAGAACCGGGTCCGGTCCGACCGGTGCTGCTGCCCCTCCGGGGGGGC
>VFFE01006156.1:28820-62999 GCA_008921705.1 Burhinus oedicnemus
TCCGAGTGGTGATGGGGTGGTGCGTGACTGGGGGGGGGCGCTTCCCCCCGCTGTGTTGGGGGGTCCCCAGTTGTCGGTCCCTGATGGGGGTCTTGGGGTGCGGGAGGGTTTGGAGGGGTCAATGTGGTACTCTCAGGGAGGAGGATTTGGGGAGGGGGTGAGGGCCGGTTTGTTGCCAGCTGGGAGCTGTGAGCAACTCGGAGGGGCCGTGCCCCCCGTGCCCACCTCCCCACCTCGCCGAGGCGATGACCCACAGGGTGCCTCGAAGGGGGACATACAGGCGCTGGGGTCTGCGTCCCCTCCGAACTGCGTAGGGACCTGTCCCTGGGGAGCGAGGGCTGCGCGGGAAAGCGGGGTCCTCCCCCGGCACCGCGCTCCCATCCCGCGGCAAGGGGGGGCGATGCCGGGCGGGTGCCTGTCACCCTTGGGTGGGGGACACGGGAGTGGCAGCCCCTGGGCCGGGACAACCTGGCAGCCCACGGGTTAACCCCCTTTCCCGGTCCCGCCGCGGGACCGTCAATGGTTAAACCCCGGGTTAATGAGTGGCGAGGAGCCCGGCAGCCCCGGCGGGTGCTACCCCCAGCCCCCCACCCTCCCCCGAGCGGGGACCCCCGGCCCCTCGGAGCCGCCGGGCCCGCAGAGGGTTAAATCCGGCAGGGCAGGTCCCGGCGCAGATGTTTTTGGGCTGTGCTCCTGGGAGAGGAAACGGCAGAGTGAGGCATCAGCCCTCTTGGTTTTAAGGGGAAAACAATAAAAAAAGAGAACTGCTCCCTTCCCGGGGCGCCCGCGGCCGGTCCCGCTTGGCATCGGGGTCAGCCCCTGGTGTGGGACCAGTGACTCCGCTCTGGGTGCTGGGGGGTGGTTGGCAGGGACAGGGGGGTGACTGTGGCTGCACCCCCCGGGTCCTCATGGAGGGTGCTGGGGTGGCATCTGCTGCATGACAAGTTTGGGGGTGCTGGGGGGCACCCGAGTGGGCGCCCCGTGTCCCTACAGCGTGGTGGCAGTGGGAGGGCTGCGTGTGTCCTGCCTGGAGCCTGAAGCCATCCCTGGGGGTGACACCCCCGGGGAAGGTGGGTCAGGAGAAAATGAGCCCCCAGCTCGTGCGCTCCGTAATGAAGCCTCTCTGTTAGCGATCCTGCTGGCCCTTGTTTCGGGAAGGCCAGAGCTGGTGCTGCCCCACGGAGCTGCTTCCCTCCCTGGACAGGATGCTGTGCCCTCCCTGTACCCCCTGCTTTTGGGGTCCTGAGCTGAGGGGTCCGTTTGCACCCTGGCTTGTTTGGGGGAGGGGCTGCCAGAGCAGAGCTGTGCTCTGCCCTGGGCCACCCTTCTGCTTGCTTTGCCACCGTCCCGTCCCTGGCTTCACGCAGCCCATCCCCGGGGCATCCCGTCACGGTGCTGGCAACCCCCCACCAGCACCAGAGCTGCCCTGCTGGGTGTTGGGGTGCAGCCCCGTGGCATGGCCCTTGGGCATGGGGGAGCGGCTGTGTCCCTGCCTCCCCCTCCTGTTCCCACACCCCCTTGACCCCGTAGGTGGGGGACACCAGTTTTGGGGGTGCAGCTCAGTGGTTCGGTCTCACTGTGGCATCTTCAGCTCCGTCCTGTGGGGTGGGGACACAGCACTGACCCTGGTCTCCATCTGCTCGGGTCTTTCCCCCATGAGGGGCTGGGTGTTGGGGGGCACAGACCCCCTCGGGCAGCCAGGTCATACTTTGGCACCTTGACCACCCCTCGAGGTGGGTTATGGCCCCCTGGTGGCTGATGGGTGCCCCAGATGCCATAGGGCAGCCCCAAGCCTGCAGTGGAGTCTCTGTGCCGCTCTGGGATGGGGCTTGTCTCGTGGTCCACCAGCATGGCAGAGGGGATCCATGGGGCAGAAGGGGATCCGTAGGTCACAAGGGGATCCGTGGGGCAGAAGGGGATCCGTGGGGCAGGGTCCCACACATGGCTCACTGCGGGGCACAGGCAGCGAACCTGCCTGCTGATGGCCCCGTGCGCTGGCCGGTCCACACGGGTACCTGTGCTCCAACCAATCCCATGGCAGAATCCATTTGTTGACTGGTCCCATGTGAGAATCCGTGCACTGACCAATCCTGTGCTGGAATCCCTGCTCTGGCCAATCCTGCATGAGAATCACTGCTCTGACCAATCCTGTGTGAGAATCAGTGCTCTGACCAATCCCATGTCAGAATCCATGTATTGACCAATCCTGTGTGAGAATCCATGCACTGACTAATTCCATCTAAGAATCCATGCACTGACCAGTCCCAGGTGAGAATCCATGCGCTGGTCAATCCCAGGTGAGAATCCAGGTCCTGACCAGTCCCATGTAAGAATCCATGCACTGACCAATCCCACGTAAGAACCTGTGCAGGGACCAATCCTGGCAAATCCCCCTGCAGGAGACTGTGTCCCAGCCAATCCCAGTGTGACTCTGCGCCCGGCCGATCCCTGGTGGGGGATCTGCTCCCTGGCCAATCCCTGTGGACGGTTTGGGGCCAGGGGAGTTGATGAGAGGACCCCCATCCCCTCCCGTGGGGCAGGCTGGTTGTGGGGTCTCTGTGGGACTGGGTTGTCCCTGCAGTGGGGTGGCAGCACCCACGGGTGGGTGCTGGCTGCGGGGCATGGCTGGGGCTGTGGGGCCGGTGCCAGGCAGGCGATGGCCTGCGGGGCCAGATCCAGACCCGCTGCCTGCAGATGTTGCCTTTTTAGGCACTGGAGCACGGCGTGTCCCTGCCCGTGGCCGGCCCCGTGCGGAGCCAGCGCCTGCTGGCAGAGCAGGGCCAGCCCCTGTCCTGGGCATGTGGAGGTTCTGTCCCCCTCCTGACCCCAAAACCCTCCGTTTTCCCCCAAACAGGCCTGTGGACACTATCTTCTCCCCCTTGCCCTAGTCGGCACTTGGCAACCCTGGGGCCCATTGCTCAAACTGCCCTGGAGCTAGGACCTGCCCTTATTTGGGTTGAAACCAGGGCTATTTTGGTGCTGCTGCTTCCATCGCAACCCCTCAGAGCTTCCCTCTGCGTTGCCTTCCCCATCCCGTCCCATCTCCTGGTGCTGGGGCTGCTGGCCTGGCCAGCCATGGGCTGCTGGGGGTTGTCACCCTCCTGGCTGTGCCATGGGTCTTGGGGTGTGTTGGGGTGCTGGTGGTGGCCCCCAGGGCTGCTGTAGCATGGAGCAGTTGGTGTCCCCTGCAGTATCTCAGTCCCAATCTGCAGGGCTGGGTGCACTGGGTGACCTCTGTCCTGGCCCTGCTGCCGCCTTCCTGGTGGGGACGGGTCATAGGGTGGCTCCCTGGGGACAGACCGGGGAGGGAGACAGAGGGGATGGGATCCATCCCAGCTGGGGAGACGTGCCCAGCACGGTGGTGGCTCTTTGCCATGTGGTAACCCTCCCCGGGTACCACCAGCATCTCTTGGGCAGGATGGCATGCCGCCCGGTGGCCTCTGCCCTGGCACGGGCACTGCCAGGCGTCCCAGCATGGAGGGGACGACGTGGTGCCGGTCCCCAGCCTAGCTGCGAGGCGGGATGGGGATGCTCAGAGGGAAGCCTGGGAGCGGCGAGACCTCCGCGCCCCGGTGTCAGCCCAGCCTGACTCACCGCGAGCCGCCGGCCAAGCCGCTCCCCAGCCTTTCGGCACAGCCGACTGTTACCCCCGCCCGAGGGGAGAAACCCAAAAAGCAGCAGAGCCCCTGAACACTGGCAGGGGCAGAGAGAGTCTGCGTGGTGCCGGGGTGCTGCACCCTCCCCAGGACCCCTGTGCCGGGGTTCCGGGACTCCGTGCAGCCGCCCCGTGGCTTGCACACTGGGGCTGTGCCGGGCAGGGTGGAGCTGGGGCAAGGGGGGAGCGGGCGTGGATGGAAACATGCCGTCCTCCCGCCGCGGACTTGTTGCATAAACAGGAGATTTGCCAGAGCTGCGAGAAATGTGAGGGCAGGAGCAGGCAGCACGTGGTGTGGGCAGGGGGGACCTGACCCCTCTGCAGGGCAGGGGGGTGGCCGGAGGGGCACTCTCTGAGCCCGGACCCTGTAGTCCCTTATGGCTGGCAGGGGGGAAGGATGCTGCAGCTGGTCCCACCGGGAAGGGGGAAACACAGGTGCTGGAGAGGGGAAAACCTTCCCCGACATCCCCAACTTGCTGACCCAAGTTGTCCCCTTAAAACGCCTTCTGCTGTGGGGTGCCAGAGCGGGGCTCCCCCTTTGCCTCACACTGCACCTAAGAGAGATTTTGGCAGGGCTTGGTGGCTGTAGCAGGGCTGGAGGGGCTGGCAAGCAGGGGGGGGCTCTGGGGCTGGCTGGGGGGTTGCCATGGCCCCTGGCTTTCCCTGCCCCCTCCTCCCCCCCGCCCCGTGCCTGGGGCAGGGTCTCAGGGTGAGCATAGAGCCGTGGGGTGCATGGGGACGTGATGTGCAGCCCAGCTGGGATGTGGGTGGCACAAAGCTCAGGTGACCTTCCTAGGGAGGAAGAGGTCCCCCATGGGGTGTTGTGGGACCCCATGAGGTCCCCCCGTGGGGTGACGTGGGCTGAGCTGGTGTTGCTTCACGTGGCCTCTGTCAGTACCACCCTAGCATCGTCCTGTGGGACACCAATCTGGCCACTGAGTCACCATCCTCTTTGGCAACCGCGTTTCCAGCCCGCAGGGTGGTTTGGGCAGGGGACCCCCTTCATGAGGGCTGGAGAGAGTAGGGTGCCTTGCTCCCCTCTTTTGAGGTCTGCATCCTTTCTGGGTGGAGAGGCCAGGAGAGCTGTGCCTGCCTGATGATGATTTGCTGTGGGAGAGGTCCGGGATGGTGGGGGGGTGTCCATTTTGGCAGCACGTCTCCAGCTCTGACCACACCAGCTGAGCTGGCTTTCCGGTGTCTTGGTGCTTGACCATGGGAGGTGGTTCCGGCGTGCCAGGGTCTGCGCAAGGTCCACGTTGGCTGACTCTAGCTACTCCTGGCATTGCAAGGGTCAGCACCGACCCGGATATCGGCCGGCTCCGGAATGTTTATCGGAGCTCCTGGGGAAGGGAAAAACAAAAACCGCCACCCAAAGGAAGGGATATGCGTCAGAGATGGGCCTGCATCGCTCACCGGCAGCCGGGTGGGCCGTGCCGTGGGCTGTGGGCCAGTGCTTGCCTGGCTCCAGCAGCCCAGCTGGGGGCAACCCCTGTGCTCCTCGAACCCGCCCTGTGCCTGGTGCTGCACCGACGCAGCCCGCTCCCGAATTGCAGGGCCCCTCCATGGGGGTTTGCCTCCCGCCAGCCTGCTGGTATCCTGTGGACTGGGGCTACAAGCCGCTGGGATGCTCTAGCTGGAGCAGGACCCAGCGATGTCCCTGGGCACCTTCACGGCTGAAGGGGTTATTTTGCTGAGGGAGGAGGAGGAGGAGGGAGAGGAAGGATTTGGGAGGGAGGGAGATGCGGGTGGTGGTTGCAGCGAGGAGAATGCTCAAGGGTGTCTCATCACTGGGTACGTGGTGAGTGTCCTCATCCCTCCAGCCTTGCTCAGTGCTTGTCAACCAGTGCTGAAGTCCCAGTGGGGATCTGGGATGCAGAGGCCAGTCCCTGAGCTGCAGCCTGTGAAGGCTCCTGTGGGCTGCTCTGCCCTGGGGCGGTGTGGCCAGGGGCTGCCAGGGGTTTGCCGGCCAGGTGTTTACTTCTGGGCTTGGACATCTTGAGGGTATCGAGTTTCTCTAGGTATGGTGACAGCCGGCTATGAGCGAGCAAGCCCATCGCTGCTGTCCAGCGGAAGGCTGCAGGGTGTGCCCAACCCTTTACGAGACGTCAGAGAGTCCACACCACTCGTGGCCACGGGGCCTTGTTTTCTGGGAAAGTGATTTTGCTGCTTGGCAAAATCCGAGTCTCAAGGCGGCAGCTCGTGGGATGTGGCTGCTGGGAGGGATGGGGCTGCGACATGGGGGGCCGGGCGGGCAAGCGGGGGACCGTGGGGGGCTGGCGAGGTGGGCGGCAGCCCCGCTGTGCCTCGTTCCTCGCATTCCTGGGCAGGGCTGCCGGGCGGTGGGGTCGTGGCGGCGGGGGCCGGGCGGCAGGAATGCAAACACCGGTGGGGGGGGAGAAGAAAGGCTGCTGTGTTTACTGCGGCGAGGCGAAGCCTGGACCGGGGTGTGCAGGTCCCCCCGCCTTTCCCACCCCTCCCTGCACTGGAGGATATGGGGGTCCCTGGGAACAGAGGTGGTGGCGGTCCTGGGGGTTGCTGAGGTCCTGTGCGGGGTGATGCTCTCACTGGTCCCGTGGGGCAGGAGGGATGCTCCTGCACCCCTGGGCCAGGAGCTTGGCTTCCCTAGGAAGGGGTTTGTTGTTTGGGGCAGGGTCTTCCCTCTTCTCCTTGAACTTGGGGCATGTTTGAGCCAAACTTGAGAGAGGGACAGAAGCTGAAAACAGCGCTGTGTTCCTGCAGTCCTCGTAAAACTGCCTTTCTGGGGTGAGAGAGTGCCATACAGCCCGGGTTGGTGTCTCCTGTGGATGGGAGGAGCGGTGCCGGGTGAGCACAAGCCCATATTAGACGTGAGAGAATCCGCTAGAGCAGGGAAATACAACAACGGGCACCCCAGCTTTCTCCCCTTTTCAGCCAAAGGAGCATTTGTAGCCTGCAAAACTCCTGGTGCCGACAGCAGAGGAAGGGTGGGCATGGACCCTACCTGTCTGTGGGACCACCGTGTCCCATGGTGAGGGGGAACTGCACATCTGCCCCCATCACCGGGGCTGGGTGGAGGCCGGGGGCCCTTGGTCGAGCATCCCGGGGGAAGAGTGCGGTGGTGTGCGGGGTATGGCGCGGGGTACGGCACAGCCCTCGCCGGCCCCGTCCGTGGCGGCTTGCTGCCGGAGAACATTCCAGGGAGGCTGGCGTGGGGCCAGCGCCGCGGGGCAGGGAAAGGGGCCTTTTATGGAAGCGTTTCTGCATTAGAATAAAATCATAATAATAATGCGCAGGGGAAGGGAGCGGGAGGAGGAGGAGGAACTCCTGAAGAAAACAGGGAGGCGGGATGGGAACGGGCTGGCGGTCGGGGAGGGGGCAGGCGCTGGGACCGGGATGGGGTGGGATCTGGGTGCTCCGAGTGGGGTGCTTGGGGAAAATCCCAATTTGTGGCTGAGATCAAGGGAGGCTGAGTGGGGTGTGAGGGGTCCCCGTGTCACCGCAGCGAGGGACCAGCCCCTGAGTGGTGTTCGGCACGTTGGCTCGATGCTGGAATGGGGCAGGGGATGGCTGGCTGGGGGTCGCCGCTCCTGGGGACACACGGGGGGTGTCGGAGGGGATGAGGTGCCCCGAATCACACCCTCCCGCTACCATCGGCATCTGCGGGCCAATGTGGGGCTGGAGCGGCTGTTCCTGCTGCCCCCGGCACTGACAAACAAGGCGCTGCCTCTCCCACCCTGGCGTGCCGCTGCTTCCCGGCGGACTGGGGTGCACGCAAAACCCAAGGTTAATTGTCAGTAATTGCCGCTGGTAATTAAGGTAACAATAGCCGGGCTGTTCAGCCGGCGGCTGCAGGAGCGCTCACGAGGCCGGGCTGGGGTTTGTTCCAGGAGCTGCTCTTGGCATCGGGCAGCCGCCCCACGCCGTGCCCTGCCCCACCGCGCCCGCCCGGGGCTGCGGCTGCCCGGGCTCCCCGGCTGAGGACGAATGGTGCTGCCGCCGTGGCCCCGAGCCCACTCTCGTCACCTGGGAGCCCAGCCCTGACTTCTGAGATGCTGCCTGTGGGTGGCAGGGCCATGGGCCGTGGGTGACCTTGTCACCTCCTGGGTTTGCTTGGAGTCGGGGGTGGATGCTGCAGCCCAGCTCCTTCCCGTGCCCCATGCTGTGCTGGGGGCTGCAGGGACTAATCCTGGCCCTCTTTCTGCTTCCTTGCAGGCCGTGACCCCCTGCTCCCCTGCTGTCAACTATGAGCTGGTAAGTGAGCCCACCCCTGTGAGCCGTGGGTGGCAGGCACGGCTCTGGGGACACTGAGTGGGTTGGGACAGCCTGTTCTGCACTGGATATGGGGCTTTCTCTGGCTGGGGGCCTCGGGGTATGAGTCCCCTGTCCCCAAAACCACGGGGGTCCTGTGCTGGGGGTAATGGCACCCCCCCATTTCAACCCCTGTTGCTGGCTGCAGGGCATCCCACATCTGAGCAGCACACGTTAGGGCAGCCCAGCCATCATGGGACTCCTGGAGCTGGAGCTTTTGGGGAAGAGGAGCTTGCGGGCTTGCTCGGGGGGACAGGTAGATGGGACGTGACCAGCCTAGGCTCTGGGGTCCCTTGGCGCCGAGGACCTCCCCTCCCTGGCTGAAGCCAGGGCGGTTTCTTGCACACCCGGAGATGGCTCTACCAGATGTGTCTTTGGCTCAGGACGCCCAAGGCCGTGCGTTTGTGTCCCTTGTTATTGTCACCCCCTTCTTTTGTCCCTCCTGGGGACTTTTAATGAGCAGCTGGGGCGACGCATAGCCCTTCCCGCCCTGTCCTCACTGGACGCTGGGAAAACAGCTGGGCCCCCCATCTCCGGACACCACATCCTGGGGGAGGATGGGCACAGGGGCACTGGGTGGGCAGCCATGCTCTGTTGCCGCACTGCTCTGGGCCACAGCAGGGATCTGGGGCTGGCAGGGCACCAGGCTGGCACTGGGAGCAGGACCATGCCTGGGGAGGAGGTTAGGGAAGTGTGGCATGGTGGTGCCCACCAGGCAGCATCTTGCTGGCGGAGCAGCCCCTCTACCCTGTCTCCAGCCCAGCCGTGCTCGTGGCGGCAGGCAGAGCGGGCACGTGGCGGCAGGGAGGCTGGCATTGCCCGGGGCTGGCGTGGCTGCCTTTCCTTCTTGCTCCGGATGTGTGCCAAGGCTTGCTGGGGCAGGCGCCGGGGAGAGGAGGCCCTGGCAGGGTTTCAGCTCCAGGCTCGGCAGCCTGGCAGTGCCGGGGTGGCTGTGCCCCATGCGGGGCCCTGGGCTGGGCACCCTGTAACTGGGCAGGGGTCTCACCCAAAAAAGGAAATAACCCCCTGTGAGCTCACGAGGGCTGCACGTGAGCCCGAGCGAGGAGATGGGATGGGAGCAGAGCGTGCTGCCCGCGCCGGGGCCCCGTGGTGGTTATCTGCCCTGGGTTTAATCTCTGCCTGTACCCCCCGCCCCTGCCAGCCTCCTCGGGCACTTATCACCAGCAAAAACATGTTGGCTTCGAGCTGGGACCGTTACTGTGGCTTGGGGAGGAAATCGAAAGGGGTTTTGCTCTGTCCCGTGGCTGGAAATGGCAGCTCCAGCCCCGCTGTTGGGACTGGAGCAGCCTGGCCTCGGGGGTCCGCCTGGTCCCAAGACCCGCCATGAGCCATCTACCTGGGTCCCTTTGCTGTGCCAACCCCAGGCACCCCAGCCAGCTGTCCCCAGGCAGAGCAGTCTGTCCTCTGCTCCCTATTGGGGTCTGGACACTTTCCCCCACCCTGGGAAGCTAATTCCTGTCCCCAGCCCCATTTCAAAGCTCTCCACGGACTCCAGTGGCGTGTCACCAAATTTGCCCCTTTTTTGAGTATCTCGGACCCCTGCTCTGCTTCCACCAGGGTCCTTCGCTGGCCCCGCTGGGCCAGGTTTATCTCAGGGACCTGGGCTTGCTGGTGGCCAGGCTGGGTGTGGGGCCGTGGCGGGCTCGCCCTGTTGTTTACCTCCGGGCTGTGGAGTCTGAGCATGGAGGATCCAGATGGGATCGCGGAGGTGTGGGGGGCACCAGGTGCCCACCATGGAGTGGGCACAGCATTTGGCCGAGCGCTCTCCATCCATGGCAGAGGTCCAGCTGCAGAAGGGGGGATGGCAGCATTCTCAGTACCTGAGCATCGCCTCGGCTCCGTGCTTGGGTTTCGAGGGATTCCTGTCCTTTAGGAAGAGCGGACACATTGGCAGGCAGGGAAGGAAACAGGACCGCGGCACATTTCCGAGGAAGGGCCAGGAATAGCCAGGGGGGAACTTTTGACCTTGGCCCCTGCTCTGTGTGTGTGTCTTCTCTGAAACTCTCTCCTTCTCTCTCGCTTGCCTTTTTCTCACCCTCCCCTTCCTCCTGCCTGCCTGCCTGCAGCCGTCCCCGGGGGAGAGCATCACGAAGCAGGTAGATGCCCTGGTAAGTGCTACCAGCCGCAGAGGTTGGTCTCTGCCTCGAGACCTTCCAGGGGGTTGCTTGTGCCTGTTCCATTGCCGCAACCCCCCTGCCCCCGCAGCCTGGGATGCCCCTGTGGTTCCCCGACACACCTGGGACCTCCCAGCCCTCCTTCGCTGCCAGCCAAGGTGCCGGTGGCCATGTCAAAGGCCAGGTGACGTGCCCTGGGTTGGTGGCAGAGACAGTGGTGGAGCCCAGCGGAGGCGGGGCCAAGGCTTTTGCCACAAAGCCGGCTTTCCTGTCCCGGAGCCGGGGATATGTTATTTAATCTGTGGACATGAAATTGCTAAGACAGTGTAGACAAATGCCCAGCCAAAATCAACGCGGACGGCTTCCCCCCGCCCGCAGCCAGCTCTCTGGCCTCCCTGTACGCCCGGGCTGGGGCTCGAGGGATGGAGGCAGAGCAGTTCCCATAAGGAAGAGGGTGAAAGCCTTCCTCACCTGGGAGCCAGCTTTGCCCCATCCCTTTGGTTGTCCAGGGTGTGTCTCTAATCCCTCTCCAAACTGGAGAAAGAGCATCCACAGCTGGGAAATTCCAGCAGGACAGTCAGGAGTCCCCTTTGCCGGCTTTGCTCTCTTTTGGGAAAGTTTCCTGGTATTTCTGCATCCTTTCTTGTGCCTCGGTTCACCCTTTCCAGGCGGAAGGGACCTGCGAGTTTTGGATGCTGCCTGAGCCTCGGGACGTGCTGAGCCAGCCTGGGGCTGGGAGGAGGATACTCGATGGGGCTGGCAGGGGGGTCTGCAGCCCAGTGTGACTGGGAACAGCCTGTTCTGTGCTGGGCTGGACTGGGACATACTGGCTTGGCTGGGATCTCTGCTCCAGAGGGGACCTTTGCAGGGTCTCCTAGCCTGGTGGTGGGCAGGAGTGTTTAATAAGGCGAGTGCTTGTTCCTATCAGCTGATCGTGGGCTGACTCTTCCTCGTTCAGGGGCTGGCGGCAGAGACGGCAGCGCGGCTGCGGTTAGATCGGGGCAGGGGGGGAGCAGGACAGAGCCGGGGAACTCCTGCTGGGGCGGGGGATGCTGGAGGACCCTGGCCACGGGCACCTGCTCCCCTGGGCCAGGAGGGTGCCAGGAGTGGAGCCACCATGCCCTGGAAGTGGATTAGCAAGGGTCTCGCTGCGGCCAAGGTATGGAGAGGGGGAGGGGCTCTGGTGTCCCCACCTCGCTCGCCCTCCCGTGCCTCAGTTTCCTCAATGAGGGGGTGGGGGGGGTTTCCCAGTTGCCCCATGTCAGTTCCTCTGTTGGGCAAGGCTGCGGTTTGGGAGGCTGCTGCGGCTGGGTGAGGTGACAGGGGCTACTGGGGCTCCCCTCACTGGCGGCTGTGGGTGGGGGACCCCAGATGAAGGTTTGGGGCAGAGCAGAGCCTGCAGTGGGGATCCCCTCCTGGTCACTGGTGGGTGACACAGGGACGAGCCCACACTCGGGTTTGTGCTTGCACCATGTACCCTGACTCTGTCCAGGGAAGTTTTTACCTCTCTTTTTGCTGCGTTTTAACTCCTTCTTTGCCTCCAGCAACGCTGGGGGGTTTCTGGGGTGAGCAGGAGATTTGGGGCACCCTGGGGACAACCTGGCAGGGGGGATTGTCACTGCTGCCCATGCACCCCTGGTTGCTCAGTCGGGGCTGCTGCCTCCTGAAGTGGCTTCAGCTTGGAGGGGAGACTGTCATCCCCAGACCCCGTGGGCTGCTGAGCCTGGCTCCGCTCTGCCGGGCAGCCTGACCTTGAAAGGGGGACACGAGGCAGATGGAGGGTGACGCTGGCTGCCCACAGGAGCAGCCCCAGGACTGCGCTGGGTGGGAGGTGGTGGGTGAAGGGCACTGGGCAAACCTCTCCCACCTTGTCCTGTTGCCTCTGGCTTGCTGGCTGGGGGATGCTGCAGCCCCAAGGAGGGTGGCTGCAGGTCCCACAATTCCAGGGACAAAAGCAGCATCTCAGGAGCTGGCTGCAGGGTGCATCTCTTGTTTCTGGATCCTTCTGGGGGCTTGGGACGTGCTGCCTGCACGAGATGAGTCTTTAAATGACTCCTGCTTGTTAGCTGGAGATACTAAAACTAATGAGGTGTGAGTGTGTTTTTCCTTAGCGGTTTTTTTTGGAAACCCTGCTTTGTTTTTCGGCTGAGGTCATGAAGTCACCAAGCAAACCGGCTGCAGATGAAATTCTTGAGGCCGGAGAACATGCATAAATAGAAGTTTCCTGCTCCGAGAGCTCAAACATTTCCTCCCGGCGTTCGGCTTTGCGGAGCCAGGGCCAAAGCAAACTGTCGTGCCTGGCTGGCTCCTCGCCGCCGCTTGGGCAGCAAACCTGCCCCTGCTCCGGGCAGGGCCAAAGCCACTCTGTCCTGCCAGGTGTGTGCCCGGAGCCTGGCTGAGACTGGAGGGACTTGTGACATGCCTGAGACTGTCCCCCCACCCACAGCATCCTCCTCAAAGGTCCTCTGGGACCCTGTGCCAAGGCACCTGCCCTGCAGTGCCTGTGGTGGCTGGTACGAGCTGTGCGGGGGTTGCGAGAGCTGGGTTTTGCTTATGGCTGTGGTGAGGGGACGATGGTGCCATTGGGGTATTTGGTGCCACCAGGATGCTCAGTGGATGGCATTTGGAGACTGTGATATTTTGGAGGTGTTACGGTGCACAGCACAGTGCGGCGAGGGAGGGATGCTCCGACGGCACCATCACAGCTGGCTCTAGCAGGACCCCTGTGCTGGCTGTGGGTCATGGCAGTAACTTGCTTTTCCTCTCTGGTTCTTTAGGATGCCACAAAATCCCCCAGGAGCGGGCAGTCACGCCGCAAAACATCCAGGTAGATGTCTCAGTTTCCCCTTCTGGTGACAATCTCTGCCCTGCCCCCCCCGCTACACATTGCTTTTCCAGATTTGTTACAGCTGGCAGATGCTCCAGGGGTTATGACCCACCATCCCCAACTTGGGGTCCCCAAGACACCGCAGTGGGTCTGGGAGCAGGGGAAAGGCTGCGGGCAGCCCTGCTGCTGCATCCCCATGTGTCCCAGCCTGTCTCGCTTAACCCCAGGGGCCATGCAGGGTGGGGAAGGGTCACCGCATCCCCTCCCCACACCGTGTCCTGATGGTGTCCCCTCCCTTGCCCAGGAGCATGAGCCTGACCACGGCCATGGAAAGCAGCTGTGAGCTGGACCTGGTGTACATCACGGAGCGGATCATCGCCGTCTCCTACCCCAGCGCAGCCGAGGAGCAGAGCTTCTGCAGCAATCTCCGTGAGGTGGCCCATATGCTGAAGTCCAAGCATGGGGACAACTATGTGGTAAGGGACATGGCCGGGTCCCCTCCAGGCTGGGGAGAGAGCTGGGGTGCTCAGGTCCTGGGGCTGGGGTGCTGCAGGGGATGGGTGCTGTATCGTTGCCTCTGGCTGGTCTTGAGTCTGGTGAGAGGAGTCTTTGCACAGAATGGATGGATTTTTTCCTTCCTTGAAGCTTTCCAGTCACTTTTGGACCCCCTGGGAGTTTTTGGCCATTGCGTTGCCCCATGACAAGGTGTTACTTGGGTTAATGTGTTTGGGGAAGCCTCTCCTGGGGAAGGCTTTGAGGTGAAGAAGAGGTGGGGTGTGGCAGTGAGAGAGGAAGGTGTCCCCTCACTCTGTCTTTCCTCTTCCCTGAAGCTTTTCAACCTCTCTGAGCGGAGACATGACATCAGCAAACTTCACCCCAAGGTGGGTCGCAGCTGTGGGGAGCAGAGGGGCTCCAGGCAGGGCTGTCTGTCTGTGGGACCAGCTCCCTGCTGCAAGCCATTTGGGGGAGGAACAGCCACCCTTTCTATCCCACCCAGCTGGTGGAGGAGCAGCGGAGGGAAAGCACTGGGATTTCCCAATGAGTTTGTGGGGATCACAGCTTAACTGCCCTTCCCTGTCCCCAGCCCAAACCTGGCTGTTGAGGCCTCTTGGAGACCTCCCTAAAGCATTGTCCCTGTGAACATGGGAGAACCCTGGGAAGCTTAGCCAAGGGACCCAGAGAGGGGCTGAGATCTGGGACTCAAGTGGCCCCCAGGGCAGGGGCCTGGGCAGTGGGGTGCAGGGTTGGGGAAGAGGCTAGGAGGGGCATGTCAGGGCAAGGCAGTGGTGCCCACCTTGGGTACGTGCCCTGGGCTTTGCACGCTGGCAGGCTGGGGACTGCGGAGAGGGCAGAGCCTGGTATGGATGTGACCCCTGGCTGTCGTTTTCCCCTCCCTCCGCCAGGTGCTGGATTTCGGGTGGCCCGACCTGCACACCCCTGCACTGGAGAAGATCTGCAGCATTTGCAAAGCCATGGACACGTGGCTTAACGCGGCGGCGCACAACGTGGTGGTGCTGCACAACAAGGTTGACCGGACCCTCTCCCTGGGGCGCATGGTGATGGGGGGCCGGGGGGGTCAGGGGGCTTCAGGGACAGGGCTGTTCAGCCTTGGAGGCTAAGGGACGCAGGGAACACAGGTTTGTGGCTTGGGCTGTGGGTAGGCATCAACATGTGCATGTAGATTGGTGTGTGTCTATAAAGGTTGGGGTGTGCATGTGGGTCGGTGCATGCATATAGGGACCGGTGTGTGCCTGCCCATGTGCGGGGTGGCCATACCTGGATGCTCGAAGGCACCACCACCCCTGTGACACCCCTTCTGCTGTGTGCCTGTAGGGGAACCGCGGCCGGCTGGGGGTGGTGGTGGCTGCCTACATGCACTACAGCAACATCTCAGCCAGGTGAGAGGGACACGCGGTCCCGGGGTGGCCCTCGGTCCCACTGCCAACCTCCATCCCAGCAGTGCCGGGGTGCTGGTGCCGATGCTTTCCTTCAACCTCACCTACCCTTTTGTCCCTGCAGCGCCGACCAGGCTCTGGACAGGTTTGCCATGAAGCGCTTCTATGAGGACAAGGTAGTGCCAGTGGGGCAGCCATCCCAGAAAAGGTGGGTCCCAGCGTGCATTTTGCCCCTGTGACCAGGGTGGTTGGGTGCAGGGGGGCCAAGGGGGGTGCTCTGCTCTGGGTCCTGCCCCTGACCTGCCTGTTTCCCCTCTAGGTACATCCATTACTTCAGTGGGCTCCTGTCTGGCAGCATCAAGATGAACAACAAGCCCCTCTTCCTCCACCATGTCATCATGCACGGCATCCCCAACTTCGAGTCGAAAGGCGGTAGGTGCCCCCACGCCTTCCCCTAGTCCGGCCCCCATGCACACACCACTGCCATACGCTGCCTGGCCGGGCTCACTCTCCACAGGGGATATTTTCCACAATTTCCTTGGCAATTTGAATTTCCCTTTCCCTCTCAGGGACTGTTTAGTCCTATTAGCAGGATGCTACCCTTTTCCCACAGAGATGCCATCAGGTGGTGCCTTTCTCCCCACCGTGCTGGGCACTAGCCTGAGCTGCGGGGTGACGAGGCTTTTCCGACAGCTTTTGGGAGGATGGCATCAGATTAGGGTTGGGGTTTGGGATGCAGTACCAGCCTGATGCTGGTACCCAGAAACAGTCCCTTGCTCAGAGACCATCATCCCACCTCCATCCGCAGCCCAGCGCTTGCCCCAGGTCCTCCAGGACCCACACCGGGCTATAGGGGCTTTCTCCCCTTTCCACCCCATCTGGAGCATCCCTTTCTGCCTGTCCCAGATGTTGCCCACGGCCGGTGTGGGCCGTCTGGGGCGGGGAGCGGCTGTTTGCCTTGGCTCCCTCCCTGTTTGGATTTCTCCCCCGTGACTAATCCCTGCCCTGGCCCCTCCGCCCTGCCGGCTAACAGCAGCGCGCCTTCTCTCCCTGCCTTGATGTCTTCCAGGTTGTCGGCCCTTCCTGAAAATCTACCAGGCCATGCAGCCCGTCTACACTTCGGGGATCTAGTAACTATCTCCTCACCGTGGAACTGGGGGCTTCCCTCCTTCTCAGCACGGGGGGGGGCTTGGCAAGTGAGGGGAGATGGAGAGGGTCAAGGCCACATCCTGAGCGGTCCCGGTGCCCTGCGCTTAGTCTATTTGTGGTCCAGGGAACCAAAAAAAAGGGAATTCCTTTTCCTTGGAGGTCATAACTGGCTATACTGGGCCGTACTGGGCCCTTCTGCTGGAAGGGCTGTAGTGACTCTGCATATCAGCAGAGGGAGCCTGGGGCTTCGCAGAGCCTGGGACTGGGTGTCCCCAGAGGGAGCTGGGACAGGGATGGGGACACCTCGCCCTCCCCGGGGGATGGAGGTGTTTCTCCTCTCCCTGCCCAAAGAGCAGCTTCTCCTGTCCAGAATCATCCTAAAAGCCCTCTTTCTCTCCCCAGTAAAGAGCTTCCCCCCATTTTAACGTCCCTGCAATTTACCCCGACACCATTTTCTGACGCTGCTCCCAGAGCAGGCACTGGCAAAGGCAAAGCAGGAGCCTGTTTCTCCAGCTGCCCTGATGCTCTGCCAGGGCCTCATCGGAGCCTGGGACCCCCAGCTCCTGGCCCCCCTGGAGGGAGCAGAGCCCCTCACATCAGAGATATTCCCAGCTCGCCCCCCTTGAACCAGGATCTCCCTTCACTGCAGCCGGGCGTCCCCGTTAGCCGAGATTTACTGCCATCCCAGCCTCGCCTTTCAGCTTTTAATAGACTGTTTATGGGATGCCGGTAATAAAGTCCAGGTTTATCTTGCCTGTGAAATCCAACTCCCTTCTTCCCTCGTCCCCTGCTGCTGACGCCACAGCCCGGAGGCAGCCCCCCGGTGCCCCAGGGAGGGGAGGGCTTATGGCAGGGAAACTGAGGCAGGGAGGAGAGGCATCCCTGAGAGCTCTCCCTCCATGTGCCATGCTCTGCTCTACCCATGGGAGCAGGGTGGACAGCCTCATAGCCCAGCCCCAGTGCTCAGGCTCCAGCCAAAACTTCCCACGCAGGATTTCTGCCATCCTCATTGAGCTGTGCTTCAGTTTCCCCCTCCTGTCTGCCTCCCCCTGGGAATGGGTGCCCTTTGGGGTGGAGGATGGGACTCTGCTCTGTCAGCTGGAGGGTTAGCTCTGTGTTTTGTACCTTTCCTGGCTGGGTTTGGGTAGAAGGGGCTGGTGGAGGCAGTGCTGGGAGCTCTGGGGGGGCTCTGCACCGCAGTTCATGTCCTCCTGTTGTCCCTCTCTGCAGTAATGTGCAAGGAGACAGCCAGACAGGCATCTGCATCACCATTGAGCCTGGCTTGCTCCTCAAGGGCGATATCTTGGTAAGGAGACTTGGCTCCGCCCTCTGCGCAGGGAGCAGCTGGGGGATGGGTGGTCCTCCTGCCTCAGGACCCCCCAGTTCCCCCTTGCCCAGCCCTGGGGGCTCATCTTGATGGTCGGTCTCCACTCCCCTCCGCAGCTGAAGTGTTACCACAAGAAGTTTCGCAGCCCGACCCGCGACGTGATTTTCCGTGTGCAGTTCCATACGTGTGCTGTGCACGACCTCGATGTTGTCTTTGGCAAGGAGGACCTGGATGAGGCCTTCAGAGGTAACCATCCCAGCACGCCCCCACCCAAACTCCCTCCTCCCGACCCTCTGACACCATTCCTGTTGCTGGGATGTCTGGGCACCCACCCCAAATCCACCCCTGATGAAGCAGAGCACCCTTTCTCCATCCATGGTTGTTTGGGAGCTGAGATGTGCTGCCCCATGCCAGGATATCCCCTATCATCTCCCATCCTTGCACTGGCTGGGGCGGGTGCCCTGTGCTCCAAGCATGTTTGGGGTCATCATCCGGGTACCATTGGAGGGACAGATGGAGATGGTCCCTTTGCTCTGCTCTCTCCCTGCCAGATGACCGCTTCCCCGAGTACGGGAAGGTGGAGTTCGTGTTCTCCTACGGCCCTGAGAAGATCCAAGGTACGGCTGGCTCACCACTGTGGGGTTTTGGAGCTGGCTGCTGGCTCCTTTCCTGCTCCTCAGCTCTGTCCCCTGCTGCCTCCCTTGTGACCTCCCCCTGCCCCGTTTGCAGTTGATTTGTCACCAGGGTGGGATAAGGGGTCTAGGCAGTGATGCTGATCTAGGAGCACTCATGGGTGCCCTATTGACCTTGCTGTCTTCTCCAGGAAGCCACTTTCTGCAGCACTTGCTGGCCTGGGAGAGAGGGAGAGGGTGCTTGGGAACAGAGGACCCACCCACCCAAAACGTCCAGACCTAGGTGTGCTCGCTGTCAGTCCATCTGCCTGTCCTTAGGCAACCCCAAAAGACCCAGCCAGCGTACACCTTGTTTGTGCATCTTGATGTACCTCCCATGCTCATCTACCCCTCTTGGTGCCCCCATGTCTACATGACTCTCCTGCCTTGTTCTATGGCTCCTGCCCTTTTTGCCTTGCCTGCACCTTCTCTCTTAACTCTTCCCTCCATCCCATCCTTGCTGGCTCTATCGTCACCGCGACTGACCGTCCTGCCTCTTCCCAGGCATGGAGCACCTGGAGAACGGGCCCAGCGTCTCTGTGGACTACAACACATCTGACCCACTCATCCGGTGGGATTCCTATGAGAACTTCAACATCCAGCGTGAGGACAGCACGGAGGGCACCTGGGCTGAGCCGCACCTGCCTGGCAAGCACCTGGAGAAAGGTTAGGGCTCACAGGGCGGTTGGCGGCCAAAGTATCCCCGTCGGAATTCCCATCGCCCTGCGGAAGGGGACACCAGGAGGCAGCAGAGCTGGGGGCAGGTGGCCGCTGCTGTAGGAGCGTGGCAATGGGATGAGAGAGCAAGATCTCGTGGCCTTTCCCTCCTGCTGTGGTGCCAGGGAGCTCAGGCTCTTTTTTTCAGCACTTTTGCTCTCAAAGCCCTGTTTGCATGGAGCAGGGTCCGGCCCTGGTTCATGCCCTGGAGCTTTGGGAAACCCTTCTCTGAGCGGGACTTAATGGGGGGACCATTAGGTCTCCCAGCTCCTTTCTTGCTGTGGAAGTGTGGCGGGATGTAGGTGTGCCTCAGTTTTTCCTGGGGGATTGGAACACCTCACTGGCCCTGGAGGGCCTGCATCATGGCTTGGAGCTGGGAAAAGCCCCTTACACACCTGCCTGGATGCGGTGAGTCGGCTGCCCTCGCTAGCTTGGCAGGAACAGGCAGGACTTGTATGTCGAAGGGTGGTGGGCCCCCATCCTGGCAGCGAAGCCACCTGTGGCTGAGCAGATGCCTGAGCTGTCCTGGTCTGGTCCGGACAGGCGTCCCTGGAGCAGGGACAGCTGCGGGTCCTGGTGTCCCTGAAAGTCACTGACAGCTCTGAGTGGGAGCTGTGGGCAGCCAGGCTTGCTGGGGAGGGTGGAGACTCTGGGTGCACGAGGTGGGCAAGGGGCTCCCTGCCCACAGTGGGGACATGGGGCCAGCTCTAGGTTGGCTGCGCGGAGCTGGCACAGGCACCTGCCTTGGCATGGGCACCTGCCTTGGCTCGGCGCAGTAAACAGGCAACTCGTGACACGCGGGCTCAGCTATGCGGCAAGGAGCTGGGGGCTGTGGGTCTGGCCCTGAGGGGGGGGAATGCTTGTCCCCACCATGAGCTCAGACCATGGCTCTGCCCGTGCCCCGAGCTGGCAGGACTGGCTGGCAGCCCCCTCCTGCGTGCAGAGACCCAAGTGCCTCGGTGCACCGTGTGTTTCCCTCTGGCCCCCGGGGCAGAGCCACAGCACTCCCAGCCCCTCGCAAGGCTGCAGAGGTACCCCAGGGCTCCTCTCCGATCTCTCCCAGGATTCTTGGTGGGTGTCAGGGCTGTGGAGGTCCCTCCGTGTGCTGGCCGGGCTGTCCTTCCCGCAGGGAGGGTGGAGATGGGGAACGAGGGCACCTTGGATTTACAAACACTGCCCAGGTTTGGGGATGAGCTGGGACTGCTGGAGGGTGAAGCCGCAGGCAGGAGGCTGCCCTCCGACCCGTGCCAGCACAGGCAGCTGTGAGACAGCCCATGTATGAGGGATCTCCCCCCCGGCCACCCCATGGGACACCTTGAGCAGTGGCGGGGAGAGCCAGCATGGGCTCAGGGGGCTCCCTTCTTCCTCCCTCTCTGTCAGAACTTTTCCTCTTCTCCAGCCTGTCCCAGGCCAGGATGGGGACACCGGTACCCTGCTGTGCCAGGGGGGTCCCTGTTTATGGTTGTTCTCGCCTTATTTGGTCAGGGAATTGCACGCCACATTTTTGGCACCACCAGGCGTGAGCGAGCGGCAGCCGGGGGCGGAGGAGGGTGAGGCTGGCACGGGACCCGCGCTGGGGTGGGATCAGCCGCCACTCCTCGTCCCTGCCACTGTCCGTCCCTGCTGCTTGGCGAAGGCTCCCCGCAGACTGGTGCCGCAGCCTGGGCCAACGGGATCGGGATCGCCTGCCAAACGGTGGGTCCTCCCCACACTGCGTCTCTGCGGGCTGCAGCTGCTCTTGGTGGAGGTAGATGCCCTTTCTCCAGCAGCTTTGGCTCAGCGTGGGGCACCCATATGGGCTTGGGGGCGGTGGGGTGCCTGACAGGGTGGGGGTGACCCTGTGAGACTCCAGAGCTGGAGGGGGCAGGTGGATGGCTGGGGATGGTCCCTGTACTGGTGTTACCCTCACCTCTGCTGTGCTTATCCGTGGGGGCTTGGGGAAGGGGAAACTGAGTCACAGCAGGGCCGACAGCTGACCAAGCTCGCCCAGAGCAGGTGGCATGAGAGGGGAATCTGAACTCCCACATCTTGCTCTCTGGCTGAGGGGACCCAGCTGGGTCCAGCAGCCAGGCGCTGCTCCGCAAACTGCCCCCACAGCACAGGCTGGCCCCGTTGGTGAGCTCACCCTCCTGCCTTACCTAGGCAGGGTCCCTGCTGTCCACTGGAATTGGGCTGCCCCGTGGTCCTTAGTGAGGGTGGGGTGCACTGGGATACCGCTGCAGATCCATCCCGCTGCCTGTCATCCATTGCTGCACGGCACGGGGGAGGCGAGTGGTGTCCCCAGGCAGCTCATGGCTTTGCCTGCCATCCTTCCTCCTCCTCGAAGGAGCTTTGGGGTCCATGCTGGCTGCGTGGCAGGATCCCACTGCGGTCCCCACAGCCATCAGTTGGCTGAGTGTTTGGAGGCTGAAGGGTGGTGATGGAGTGCTTCTTCCTTTGTCTGTTTTGGGAGTTCAAATGTCCCCTATCCTGGGTGGATGAAGGATGCTTTGCCAGCACTGTGAGCCAGGCTGGCTCCAGGGAGGCAGACCTGTGGCTGGATGCGGCACTGCTGAGTTTGCAGCTGTTTGGAGGATTGCTGCAGAAATTTTTGGGGTATTGCAGAGGCAGGTGGGCAAAGCTGGATGGGAAACATCTATGACCTGGTTTGGTTTTGCTGAGAGAATCAATGCTGATGAAGAACAGGGTGCTGGGGCTGGCACGGAGCTGGTGGAGGTGTTGTCCCCAGGGTCTGCATGTGTGACCATGGTGGGGGGACACAGAGCTCTGCCGACCTGGCGTGGTGCAAGATAATGAAAAAGGGCTGTGCACGCCCCTCTGACCCAGCAGCTCCCTGTACCAGCTGTCCCTTGGACTGACCCTGGCTGGCCCTGCTGCACCCAACGTCCGGTCCCCCTCCCTGCCTCCCACCTCTGTACCATCCCTGTCCCAAACACAGGCCGGCCCTGCCCGCCCCCACTTTTTGTCGGGGCTGGAAGGGGGATGGCCGAGGCCTGGCCAAATCCAACATCTGCGGGAGACTTGCTAAATCCCCACCTGAGTCATGGTTCTGGCGCGGGGCTCCCCTGCAGCTCAGCCCCATGCACAGGGCAGGGCTGGCCGGGGTGGGGAGGGGGTGAGCATCCCACCCCTCCAGGGATGGGAGGTCACGGCAGAGCCTGACCTCCCGTGTGGCAAAAGTCGGGGGGTCCCAGAGCCCCTCAGTTTGAGCTGGATGCCGGTCCTGCACCTTTCCATGGGGCAGCATGCCACTAGATGGGGTCGCTGTCAGCCGTTTGTCCCCCAGCACTCAGGGTCCCCCAGGAGGGTGGGCACCTCGTGGGGAACCGTCTCCCCCAGCGGGGCCGAATCCTGCCCCCGTATGTGGGGCTGAGGCTGCCCAGCCGGGGCACGCAGGGGCGGGTGAGCCAGGCTGTGCGGAGGCGGAGAGCCAAATGGGCCAGGCCGGAGCTGTTAAAGCCATCGCCGGAGCAGCCGGCGGGCTGCTGCTCTCCCCCCGCCGCTGGATCCGTCCCCTGGCTGGGCTCGGCGGGGAGGGGAGCCGCTGGCTCTCCTCTCGCCTTCGCCAGCTGACTAAAGCCCAAGGAATCCGCTTCCCCCTCCCCATCCCGCCCCTCTCCGCCACTCTCCGCTCCGGCCACCGCAAGGTAAGGGCTCGGCGGGGCGGGTGTTTTGGGGGGTAGCAGGAACCCGGCTGGGCTGGAAGGGGATCCACGGGGAGTGTCTCCCCCTTGTTTCTGGTTATTCCCCGCGGGAGAAATGCTGGAGCATCCACGGGCTTGGCTAGACATTTCGGCTGGAGTGTGGCAGCTCCCAGGGCAGGGTCTGTCCTCTGACCTGGTATTTGGGATTGTCATACGGCGGGGTGATGGGCTTCGGTCTCTCTGAGACTGGGAACCAGGCAGGGCTGGGATGCAGGGAGAGAGGGCCGGGCTGGTGGAAGCTCAGCCCCTTCTCTTCCCCCCTTAGACCGTGTGCATGGGGCTGGGGCTGTCCCCGGGCAGCCAGGCTGGAGTGGGGAGCCCTTGACCTGCCCTCCCGTGGGCTGCCCGCAGTCGCTAAACCGGGGCAAAAAATAAAAAGGCAGAGCAGCAAGCAAACCTCGGGGGTTTTGGGAGGATGCTGGCTAGGTGTGTGCCACTATTTAGGAGCAAACAGGGCTGTGAGTCAGGGGGCTGGGTGGAAACACTGCTCTCGTCCCCTGCCATCATCTGTGGGGGTGTGGGAAACGCAGATTTTGGGGATTAGAGTGGGGGGAGCCTTGTGTTTTGCTGAGTATGTTGGATCAGTGGAGGCCTGAGCATGGGTTCAAGAAGGGGCCTGGGCATGGGGTGGGCACGCCGTTACCTGGACCGGTGAATTGTCAGCACCATCCCAGCACAGATTTTGCCCAGGATGGAGCAGCACAGTCGCAGGGGGCTCCGGGGTGGACAGGATCCGTGCTGCGCCTCCTGCCAGGTACAGGGCAGCATGTGCCATGCCGAAACCAGTGCTGGCGTGTCCACATTGTGCTGCGGTGCTGGTGGGGCAGAGAAAGGGGGTTGTGAAAACGGGTCGGGTTTGGCAGAGAATGTGGTCGGTGGCTTCGCTGCGGCGGGTTTCCGCTCCTCTTTGACTGTGTATTTATTTAAGATGGAGAAACTCAAGTCTCCAGCAAGACATTTGGGTTTGCAGTCTCAGCTGGGTTACAGCATCACGTGTGGCCTGAAAGGACATCCCCACCCTAAATGTGTCACTGCTTTTTGGGGACAGGTGTGACATGTGTGCACACAGGAGCCGGGCGGGGGTGGGGGTCTCAAACTCGGGGGGAGTCATCCGGTGGGGTGATGCTCGGCACCCAATGCAGGGGGGACAGGCTGTCCAGCTGTCTGCCTGTCGTGCCTAGGAAACAGTTAACGCTGCGAAGCCCTGCCTGTGGAGGAAGTAGTTAATATTCATAGCTAAGAGCTGTCTGTCCTGCCGTCCTCCCTCCGTGGCTCTCACCCTCCCCGTACCTCGCTGGGGTTAACCCGGGCTGGGGCTTAGGCTTGGGCGGCCCCCAGCCGCCTTCCCCACGGCCTCTCCCCTTCCCCTCCCGCTCGTCCCTGTGTGGTCTGGGGCGGAGGGGAGCACAACCGCACCTCCTCCCCTCCAACCCATCTCCTGCCTCCGCCGCCTTCCTCTCCTCCATCCTCCCCTCCGGCACCCCGTGTCCCAGGGGTACCCCGTATCCATCCAAGCCCCTCTGGCACCCCGCTGCTGTCAGGGTGCCCCTCTTGCTGGCCCCGCGGGACACGGCGCTGGGGAGGGAATAGCTCCTTCTCCAAGAAGGAAAGCAAAGCCAAAGGGACAAACGCCAACCAAAGCCAGCCCTGGGCTGTCGGCTCCTGTCCTGGACGGACACAGGGAGCCAGGAGCCGGCTGCGGACGCTGCTCGAGCTACCACTGCGCCAGGTCCCCCTGGAAGGCTCTGGTGCTGGAAGGAGTGAAGGAAAGGGATTTTACTGCCCACTCCTTCTCTTCGCCTGGGATTTTTTCTTCCCTGTCCCCTTTGGTAAGTCCTGACTTTGCTTTTCTTTGAGCCGGATGGGATGGGGGAAAGGGTTGGGAGTGGGTGGGAAATTCATGGCCATGGCGACCCACGGCTTAGGGGCTGGGGTTACTCCTTGCCATCATATCTGAGCACAGGATGAAACTAGAGCTGAGGGGTGGCTGAGCTCTTCCCCCTGGGACTCAGCCTGTATCCTTCATCTTACGAAGGGGCCCGGGACCCCAGGATCTTCCTTGCTGGCTGATGCTCCGGAGATGCCCTGGGGACAGAGCTGTGACTGGTGGGCAGTGGAAGCAGCAGGTGGGCTGCTGCTGGGGGCAGGACCAGGGGAGACACAGTGGTGCACCAGCCTTATCCTCTACACTGGTGCGGAGCCCCGACGAGGATTTGTGCTTATGCAGGATGCTGTATGGTGCCACCCCCATGGGCATAGGGCGGGTGGCTGGGATCTGGGGATGTGAGCTGACTCCCATCCCGTTGTCATGCGTGTCCTGGACCAATTTTTTTCCTGGGCTGACCTGCAGAGTGCTGGGGAGGGAGAGGGCAGAGTGTCACCCTGCCGGGGCAGCGAGCCTGACAGCAGGGGTAGGACCAGGCTGGGCTCAGCGCTTCCCCCAGCCGCCTCAATACAGCCGGAGCAGATAGAGCTGGAGCAGTGCTGCGTCTGGGGCTGAGCCCTGGGCAAACCCAACCCACGCTGGGATGGCACAGCCTGCCAGACTGGAGCTGCTCTGACCTTCAGGGACGAAATCTGACCTTGCTGAGAGCTGCAAACACTTTGCAAACAGGGATCTGGGAGCCTGCTGCTCTGGGGATGGCTGCTTCGGCTAAGGCAGCCTATCCCCCCCTTCCCTTGCTCTTTTTTGGGGGATTTTATTCAACTTCTTAGGTGACAAGCGATGGGCAGCCATATGAGTGATGCTGGGGAAGGGTCCTGGGAGTGGCAGGGAATACCAGAATTTGGCTCTTGGCATCCGATCCCAGGGAACGTGTGGGGACAAGGTCAGGGTGGGCAGTCAGGTGTGGGGCAGAGCAGCCATGGGACGAGGGCCTGGCTGATGGTGGAGGTGTCATGGCTGCTTCCTTGGTGCTACTCCGGTACCATTCTTGGGGTAGGGGCACCAAACCCCTCATATCCCTGCCTGGCCAGGGGGTCCTGGGAAGGGGAGATGGGGCACTCGAGGCTTTCTGGCTCTGCCATGAACTGTGTCGTGCCCCATCCTGACCTTGCTTTCAAGACGTTTCTCCCAGCCGTGGGGCGGTGCTCAGCCCACAGTCTAATTAAAGCCTTTCCCAGCTATTTTATCCCTTGGCGCCACGTGCTTTCATTTATATTTATTTATTCCCTTTTCCTTTCTATTCCCCTGCCCTATTTATCCCAGCCCCCACCCTGGCTCTTGCCCTGTTTCCCGGGACTGGCCAGCACCCATCGCTGCCATCAGACAGGAGAGCTGGGCGACAGCCCGGCTCCAGGCAGTGTCTCAGCCTCTCCGCGTTGACGCTGCCCCTGGACGCGCTGCTTTTTCCTTTCTCCTTCCATGGGAAGGGATTCCCTCCCTCTCTCCCCCTTTTCCCCTGTATGGGAGGTGTTGTGGAGTCAAATGCTGCCAGTTCCTGGCTACACCGTCTGGGTGAATCTCCAGGAGAAATCGTGGACCCCATCCTCATCCTTTCTCACACTGAGTGCCCAGAGAGGACCTTGGTGCGTGGTCCTGGGGCATCTTCAACCCAAGGGGGGACTTTGGGGCTCAGCTGCCTCCTTGGGATGCTGCCGGCAGGGATTTGGGAGTGGAAAATCAGCAGTGAGGAGGGGGTCCTGACTTGGTAGCACACGTGCTGGGTGTTATTGCCCCGCTCTGCTTTACGGCGAGGGGAGTCGGTGGCACAGGAGCTGCCAGGGCATGGGTGCTGTGGCATGGGACTGGTTAAGCTGTCCCCGGCTCAGGGCTGGTTTTCGGAAGTGTTTTGCTCGCAGATAGAAGCGCTCTGATTTCACACTATCGTGTTAGGGCCGTCTTCCGTCCCTGAGTCAGCCGCCTGGCCCCCCGCCAGAGAAGAGTCATTTTTTCCTCCAAAAGAAAGTGTTTAACGCTGCTTGCGAGCCCTTCCAGGAAACCTCGGCGGGGAGCTGGAAAAACAGCAGTCTGCAGCCTGGCCAGTGCTGCGCACGCTCCGGCTGGGGACACACGGCTTGGGGGCTGTCCCTATTGCTGTCTCGGTGGCCGGGATCCCCCTGTGCCCCCAAAATCAGGCTGCCCTCTTTGGAAAGGTTTAAAGGGTGCAGCTGGTTGTGGTGTTGGGGGTGGTGGGAGCTGGGGGGGGGCTGGGAGCTGGGATGCAAGGTTGCCGGTGGTGATGCTGCTGTACCCTGGCTGCCCCCCGGCCTTTTGGGGCTGCGGAGCGGAGCTGGCTGCTCTCACCAGCCTTGAACCATTGGGTGGAGGAGCTCAGTGCCTCTCTGGGGAGGAGATGCTGCATGTTTGGGGTTGGGCAGAGGCGCTGCCTGTGCGTGAGCTTTGGAGCAGTGTCCGCCTGCAAGTAAAGGTCCAGGGCGGATCCAGCCGGGCTGAGAGAGGGAAGGGGAAAGAGAGAAAGGGTGGGAGCCTGTCTGTAGCCAGGGAAGAAAATGTCAAGGATGGGCGGCTGGCTGGATCTGTGCATCATCTGGGAGGGGAGCGAGCAGGGAGGCGGAAGGTGGGTCCATGGTTCATCTGTCCTTCACCCGTGGGCTGAGTACATCCATCCAGCTGGAGACATGCAGAGCTATGAGGCCAGATCCTGACTGCCTCTGCCCGTCCTTCTGCGGCTCAAGGTGCATCTCCCCCACCCTCCCTGTTTGCCTCCCTGGTGCCGTCTGGCCCCTGGGGGCTGGCTGAGCCCTGTGGAGCAGTGGGGCGGCGGTGAAGTGACGGCTGACTGTGTGGGCACCCTCACCAGCCATGGAAGGGAATTGCCAGGAACGATGCCTGGAGCCGGGGGTGGATTTTGGTGGATCCCAGCGGAGCAGGCAGTGCTTGCAGGGCAGGGCGGGATGGCATGCAGAGTGGGGGGGCCATGGGGGCATGGGACTGGGGGGGGTCTGGCTCCGGTGTCTGCATGGTGGCGCCCGTGGGATTGCGGAGGGTGCTGAGGAGACGGCGATGCTGGTCATTAAGCATTCCGGCGGCACGGAAGAGATCGAAACCACCGGCTAATGGGACCCATTAGCTCCGTGCAGAGAGCCAGCAATTGATCTGGGGTCTCGTGTTCGTTTCTCCCCTTGCAGAGGTTGGGCACACGCAAGGGCCCCTGGACGGGAGCCTCTACGCTAAAGTGAAGAAGAAAGACTCCCTCCACGGCAGCACCGGCGCCGTCAACACCACCCGCCTCCCGCTTTCGGCAACGCCCAACCACGTCGAGCACACGCTCTCGGTGAGCAGCGACTCAGGCAACTCCACCGCCTCCACCAAGACTGACCGGACCGATGAGCCGGGGGTGCCCGGGGTGCCCGGCGGCCAGGCGGTGCTGAGCCCTGAGGAGAAGCGGGAGCTGGATCGTCTTCTTGTTGGCTTCGGCTTAGAGAGCGCACCACCCATGCACAACCACGCACCTGGCCCTGTGCCGGCGCGCCTGCCTGCCATGTCGGGCCGCCACGTGGTGCCAGCTCAGGTGCATGTCAATGGGAATGCCACGGTGCTGGTGGCTGAGCGGGAGACGGATATCTTGGATGACGAACTGCCCAACCAGGATGGGCACAGCGTGGGCAGTCTGGGCACACTCTCCTCCTTGGATGGCACCACCACTGCCAGCGAGGCTGGCTACCAGGAAGCGCCCCAGGTGGGCAGTCTCTCCTCCCTGCCCAATGGCCCCTCGAGCTGCAACGGGGCTGAGAAGCTGCTGAAGGAGGGGATATACGATGGCGAGCCACTCTCCAATGGCGGCTACCCCTACAACAACCAGAACACCCTGATGGGTCACCACCTCCGCGACCCGCTGTCTCCCTTGCGGCCCTCAGCATCTGCTCAGGACCACCTGGCTGGCTACCCCCAGCGCCCGCCGGGCTCCCATGCCCCGGGCTGGCTCCAGCCCCAGCCGCTGCCTGGCTCCCAGCCCTACCTGTATGGCTACGACCCCCCTGGTGCCTACCGCTCCCGGTCCTTCCCGGCGGTAGACACAGCCAAGTACGACACGACCCCAGTGCTGCCCCAGGCCCCGGCTCGCAGCACCAGCAGCCGGGAGGCTGTGCAGAGGGGCTTGAATTCCTGGCAGCAGCAAGGAGGGAGCCGGCCGCCTTCCCGGCTGCAGGAGGGCAGCATGGAGAGCCACAGCCCCAGCGTCTCCAGCTGCAGCCCACAGCCCAGCCCGCTGCAGCCGGTGCCCCCGCACAGCCACAGCATGCCCGAATTCCCCCGGGCACCCTCCCGCCGGGAGATCGAGCAGTCCATCGAAGCGCTTGACGTCCTCATGCTGGACCTTGCGCCCGCTGTCCACAAATCGCAGAGCGTGCCTGCTGCCTCCCGCCAGGACAAACCGGCAGGACCACTGCTCTCCTCCCTCTCAGCCCAGCCCATCGCCAGTCTCTACGCCCGGCCGGCTCCACAAGTGGCCCAGCCGAGGTCCTTCGGCACCTCTGTGAGCCCCGTGGTCTCTGAGCCCGGGGGCAAAGTCTATTCTCCTGGGGAGCCGGACTATGGGGTGCATGAGTACCGGGAAACCTATTCGCCCTACAGCTACCAGCCGGCATCGGTGCCGGAGCCAAGGAGCTACAGCCATGCTGCGGCCGGAGCACCGATGGGCATCCTCCCACTCAGCACCTCCTACAGCCCTGTGGGGTCTCAGCAGCTCCTCGTGTCCTCCCCGCCTTCCCCCACCATCCTGCCACAAACCCAGATGCCCCCCAAGGGACCGGAGAGCTATGAAGACCTGTCGAGGTCGGCAGAAGAGCCCTTGAATCTGGAGGGCCTGGTGGCCCACAGGGTGGCAGGTAGGACGCTTTGATTCCTTGGGGGGATGGGGAGGACTGCATGTCCCAAGAAACCCGAGCCTGTGGGGGTGGCATGCATGGTGGAGCTGGGGATGAGAGATGTGGCGACTCCTCGTCCGTGCTGGATTCAGGCTTGGGACTGAGCCACCCGCCGTGGGGCATGCCGGGTAGAGGGGCAGCCTGTGCCCCTCTCCTTCGCCAAGACCCCCCCTTGCAGCTCGCCGTCTGCAGCAACATCTCCCAGAGGTGGGGAGAAGGGGTGGCCAAGGGGGTCGGGCCCCCCCATCCCACTTTAGGGTATGGAGCTGGTCTGTCCTCTGTGACAGGGCCACTTGCTGGGTCCTGAGGGGATTTCTCCCTGTCGGGGAGAATATGGCTGAGTTTGGGAAAATGTTTTCAGCTCTGGCTGAGGGTGTCCTGCCTGGACCCCGCTTTGGACATGATGCTCTCCCTGCCATGCTCTGGTGTAAGGTCCCAGCAGAGCACTTGTGTTTAACGTAGCTGGGCTCCTCCTTGATTTCAGCCCCTGCTTTCACTGCAGTGTGCTGGGCTTGGTGCTCGGACCTCCTCCCCAGGCAGCCAGGATGCTGCTGGAGCAGGGGCACCGGAGTGCAGGCTGGCAGCAGCTTTTCTGCCCAGGTGGCCCAGCCATCTTGGCCCTGGGTGGTTTGAAGCTCGACCTGGCCTTCATCAGTGGTCAGGGGCTGGGAAGGCATTTCCCAGCCCTGCCAGAGGGGTTTGGTGCAATGTTTGGCTGGATGCAGCGCCGAGCATCGGTGCCGTGGCTGGATGAAGGCATTTGCTCTGTGCTGTGGAGGGGAAACTGCGTCCTCCGACTCCCTGCCCTCCCACGGCTCCGGCTTGGGGACTTTGGGGACACAGAGGGTCCCAGCCCCCCTGGAAGGAGGTGCCGTGGCCCTGTGGCAGGGCGGGTGCCCTCCCTCCCTGCTGCTTCGGCTGCAGTTGTTGAATTGCAGAGCAACACTTAGGAAGGGTTCGGGGCTACGGCCAGGCTGGGGGCCAGCTCGTGATGCTGGGGCTTGGCAGCTCCGTCCCTTCAAGCTCTGCGCTCAGTCCAGAAACTCACCCGGCATTAGAGAGAGGGGGAAAAGGCTTGGCTGGAAAAATCTAACAGCACCAACCTTCCAGGCGCAGGGGCTGAGTCACCGGGGCACCGGAGCAGGGGACAGGAGGGGTGCCAGCGGTGGGGAGGGGGACAGGGCTGGGTGGCAGAGGTGTTGGGGGCAGTTTGCATCCATCCGAACCTGACCTGAGTGATCCAGGCCAGATCCACAGAGGGACCCAGGGCTTGTGCAGAGGGTTTAAACAAGCCCAAGGACACATGGATGCCCAAACCGTGCTGTATATCTGGACTAATAAGGAGCAGATTTCCCCCCAAGTATGGAGGGGAAAAAATGGGGGGGGAAAGAAGATAGTCCTCAGGAGAGGAGGAACAGCATTTTCTGGGTGGAAAATGGATATTTCATGGTGTCTACCAAAAAAGACCTGGGGTCAGGTCCTCAAGGCAGGACTGGGGTCACTCTCATCCCTCTGCAGCTGCTGGGCTTCCCGGGGAGAAGAGGCGTCCCAGGGACAGGCCCCAGCCCACAGCCACCTGTCCCCGCTGGAGCCTGGTCGCCTGTGCCGAGGCGGGAACAGTGCGGGCAGGTGGCCTGACCTCTGGTGGGAACAAGGTGTCCCGAAGCCAGTGCTGAGCAGAGATGGCCAATGGGGACTGTGGGACACGGATGGGTTTGTTTACATTCCCTGCTGCTATAAATTGCCTGCATGTCCTGGCACAGCAATGAAGAGCATCTCACACCTCCTCTGTGCCTGGCAGAGAAATGCTCCCATTCCCGCTTCCCGCTGGTGATGGTGGGGAAGAGATGGGGTGGGGCAGTGCTGGTGTCCCCAGCTGCTGCCTGCAGAGAGGAGCCAGTCCTGCCATCCTTCGTCCCCCTCATTTCCCGGCGAGGCATCTGAGGTCATCCCTTCTTGTCCCAGCCCTGGGTATCCCATGATGGAGGGGACCTGCACAATGCCACCCCCAGGGGAATGGTGATGGGGCATTTGGGGCATTGCACAAGGCCACATGTGGTTGGAAGCTGCCATTGATTTCCCATGTGGGTTTAAGTGGTGCCTGGAGCCAGGCAATTTGGGTGATGGGAAAGCAGCTCCAAGCAGGATCTGAGCTACCTTGGACCCCAAGTGACCCCGGGCTCATCTGTTGGAGCCCAACTAATATTTTCTCTTGTTTTCTCTCTCTGTCTCCCTATTGTATCTTGTGACATTTGTCCTGTCTGCCCCTTCCTCTCCCCATGGGGGACCGTGTCTGTCCCTGTGACCTCCCACCCTTCTTGCACCCCCCCATCCTGATACGCTGGCAGAGTACAACGCCAAGCTCAGGGAACTCAACAAGAGCACCAAAGCCCCCCGTCCTCCTCTGAACCAGCAACGGTCCTTCTCCTCCGGTTTGTTCATTCCACCTCCCTCCTTCCTTGTCCTCCAACCTTCCCCATCCATCCTTCTCCTTCCCTCCCCTCCATTCTTCCCTTTCATCCTTCCTTTGTTTTCCCTTCTTTTCTCTCCTCCCTTCTTCCCCCTCATCCCTCCTTCCTCCCCTGTTCTTGCATGCTGAGTGCTCCGTGTGTTGCATGGATGTGGGATGGAGGGAGGCTCGGGAGACCCTCCCCATGCAGGCTCGATCCCCTTTCTCAGCAGGGTGATGCTTAGGGCCCCCCTTCAACTTTCTCCAGTGGTGGGGGAGCCCCTGGTCCTGGGTACAGACTTCCCTGCCCACGCTTGGTTTTGCATCTCATCCAAGCCTGGCACTGCTCTCTGGTGGGGTTTCATTGCTGGGCCAGATCTGGACCCTTGCTCCAGCCCCTCTGAGCTTTGCCCCGGCTGTGGCTCACCCCTCGGGGAGGCAAGGGCTGGAGTGCAGCTCCACAGACCCCAGGTCCAGCCAGTTCCTGGGTCTCACCTGCCTCAGTCTAGGGGTTTCCCCCATGGGTCTGTCTGCAGCTGGGGGGCAGGTGAGGGAGGGCCCCTGGCTATGCTTGTTTTGGGGTGAAATACGGACATGCACATCAATGAAGTGCCCTGGGAGGAGTGGAGCAGCAAACATATTTGTGCCCGGTGGGATGGGGCGAGCTGGGCTCTGGCAGAGAGCGGTACAGGGCAACGTGTGCTGCTGTTCTTCATGCAGGGAGGGAGTGAGTCTGCACCTCTGTTTTCCCTGGGCATCATGAGTCCCCGTCTGGCTTTAACTGCTGGGTGCCTCATCCTGAGGGCCATGGGATGCTGCTTTGCCCTCTCCTCTTCACTGCAGGGGCATCACCCGGCTCTTGCCTGGCAGTACCTCCAGCATCTCATGCCCAAAAAGCAGCTGCCTCCTGATTTGGCTCAGAAACCCGGCTCCGCAGCCGCAAAACCACCTGGATTTAAATCCCCCTTGTTTCCTTCTCCCATGGCTGTTGTGGTCCTGCCCTTCCCCAGCCCTAGAGCTGTGTTTAGTCCAAGGGCAGGACTTTGCTGGGAGAGGGTTGCTGCCAGGTTAGGGAGTTAAATGGGCAGCAGAAGGGGTGGCAGTGCCAGAGGTGATGGGGGGGCAAGGGTGGGGAGTGGGGTGCAGGCTGCTGTTCCCCCTTTCGACTGTGATGGGGAACCCCAACTCCTGCAGCCGGGCAGGGTGTCCTTGGGGAGCTGGTGGTGAGGCCATGGCTAAGGGAGGCTGTACCTCTGCCAAAGGGGCACAGTGAGCGGGCGAAAGGAGAGTTTGTTTTTCAAGCGTAGTTTCCAGCCCATAAATCACCTGGGGGGTCGAGGGAGCCGTGCTCAGAGCCTGGGTTTCCTCCAGGCTTTGCTCCGGGCAGCCCGTGAAGTTTCCCACTCTCGGCTCCTGAACAATGAGTCCCTTTTTTCCCCCTCTCCTCCCGCCCCTCCCCGCAGCCCCGGCCTCTTTCCATGTCTGAGGAGCGGAGCAGCCAAAGCCTGGTGAGCGCCTGGGTGTCCCGATGGGCCAGATCCAGCACCCTGCGTCCAGGTGACAGGCAGCCCCGGGATGGAGCGGGGGGTCCCACGCTGCGGATGTGTGATGTGCACTGACAGCCGGGCTCCAGCGAGCTGCTGTTTGTGCTTCCCAAATGAAAAATGCAAACTGAGGCAGGCATGTGCAACTCTAGGAGCCCGGTCCCTGCCTCTCTGCAGCGCTTGATCGCTGCAGCTCATTTTGGGATGGGCCAAGGTATGCTCCTGGTGATACTCTTGCAGTGTGCAGGACACCCCACAGTGCACAAAGTGGAGGGGCAAAAATAAAATATAAGGGTTTTCTTTATTTTTCCTCCCCCATTTTGTTTCTCCCTATGCTCACAACTCAGGGCTTTGTTTCTTTAAAGTGAGGAGCCAGGAAAAAGATATAGGGTGACCCTATATGATGCTATCCATGGCCACTGCGCCTGCAGGGCAGCTTCCCAGAGACCCTCTCTGTCCCCCTGTCCCCACCATGGGCCTTTTTAATGGCCATCCCCCGCGCCGGCGAGCACCTGCAGAAGGGATCGGGGAGTTGTGTTTCAAAGCCGCTCTTAGTGGAATTTTCCAGGCCGCCTCCGCGGCTGGAGCCGGCCCTGTTGGCTCACATCCCCGGCCTCGCAGCCCGGCCGCCTCTCCCCCCCGAGCTGTGATTTTATTGTTGTTGCCATTCACTGGACTGATTATTTAGAAATGCACCCAGGCCACCTCCCTCCCTCCCGTGCTCCCAGCCCTTTCCCTGCTCCTAGCCCTTTCTCTGGGATCGGGAAAGCTCTGGTGCGGGTGCCGGAGCGGTGAAGAGGGGAGGTCAGCGGGCGCGAGGCGTGGGTCCCGCACGGAGCCCCGGGGAGTGAGGGGAAGCAGCTGATGGCTGGTTTTCCTCCACCAGCCCGTGGGAAAGGAGTTGGTGTTTGAAAAGTGCATTTCCTGGAGCGTGATGTTGGCCTCTTTTTTTTTTTTTTTTTTTCTTTTTTTTTTTTTTCCTTTCCTTTTT
>VFFE01006159.1:6958-62281 GCA_008921705.1 Burhinus oedicnemus
CCCAACCCACATGCAGGACCTTGCACTTGGCCTTATTGAACTTCATGAGGTTGGCACGGGCCCACCTCTCAAGCCTGTCCAGGTGCCTCTGAATGGCATCCCTTCTCTCCAGCACAGAAATACTCAGTGCTCCTCTCACACCTAACATCTATCTGAGGAGCCTTTTCACAGATAGGTAACGCAGATTTTTATGGAATAAACTATTCTTTTTTTTGGTGCTTGATTATCCAATTCAGTGTTTAAGAAGGAAGGCTGGCTGTTCTGTAGGACATAGTAGCTTGAGCTGTTTGGGTCTCTCTCTGTGCCCCATCTTCCTTTTTTTTTTTTTTTTTTTTTTTTCTTTTTTTTTCTTTTTTTATTTTTAAATTACTTAGTTATTATCTGTGAAAATCATCAGCAGTAGAGTAGCTGATAACAAAATGCTATCATTGGGCTCTAGAGCTAATAGCGAAATGAGATAACCGAGGAGCAAGACATTAAATCTGTTACTGTTCCTGTGCCTGCCTGTGGGTTCAGAGGGTGTAGCATCAGCTACTCTCGCTTGTGTCAGGAAGGACACTGCTGTTGCTGGCCAGTTACAAATTAAAAGCTGTAAAAAGTCATAACTGGGAGAGGGGGGATGTAAACTTGTACTGAAGACTAAGTCAAGCCTATAGCCTCTATGTTTTCGATGGCCTTCCTTACAAAACCGAAGACATATTTTGGGGAAGAACAAAAAACAGCGAAATAAAAAACCCCAAACAAAACAGCAACAAAAAAAGCCAAACAAACAAAAAAAACCCCCAAAATCCAACAAACAATTTCGCAAAGGGAGAATCTCCCCATTTTAAGTAGGGAGCAACCTAAACAGAAAGACACGCTTATGTAGGATGCAAGTTCAAGGTTTGTTAGAACATAAAACTTAGGGGGTTTTCTATTTGGAAGTAAGTATGCTCATGTCAGTGTATAGGAAGGCTTCTATATGAAGGAACAAGGGACCAGAATCAAGGCTGAATAAGCTCAATTAACGTTAATATTTTATGTAATTGGATAAGGGAAATTTAATCTTTCCAACAACCTGTCACCCGACCAGCTGCATAGCACGCAGTCACTACACCCGACAGGAGGAGGTGGCTGGGAAGCTTTTTTTGATATTCAAATACATTTTGCTATTGAATACAAATCCAAATTACCAACATAAAACTCTGAGAGCCCGGTGTACTGCTAAATGGTACAATGATAAGGGATTGCTTCATGCTCCGGTGTTCTGGGAGCGTTTGGAGCTTGGATATGGTCAGATACAGCCACGTACAGCAGAAAGGCAATCTTCAGTGTACAGGTCTGAGTATCTCGATAATTGGAGCCTGGTCGTACTCTGCGGCCTCTCGAGGTTGGGAACTGCAAACAGTCAACCCCTGGTTGGGTTGGGGCCAAAAACCGTCATTTTAAAGGAATTGGTGCTGTGATTTGTTAATTAAATCACACCCACGCACACAAATCCGCAGGCAAACCAACAAAATAAATACAATCCAGAACTTCCTTGCTAAGGGCTTTTCTCGCTGCTTTAGCTGGAGTGGAAACAGTGCTAGAGTATCTCTGTACGGGGTTGACAAATATTTTTCTAAGTTTGGACTAGGAGCTTTCTTGCAAACCGCCCACTCTCCTCGCTGGATTGGGGTGGGCTGGAGCCAGCTGGCGCCGGCCCAGGGAACCGGTGTGCCGGGTCAAGCGGGAGATGCTCTGATTCAGCAGAGGCTGGAGAGGATCGTACAGCTCGTCTTCCCTTCTGCTTATTGGCCTCCAAGAGCAAAAACTCCCTCTTCGGGTGCTGGGTACACCGGGCTTGCAGCATGTTCCAGCCACGTTGAGCTTGGCCTGTGTTGGGGAGGGGGTAGGTGCTCTCGTAACTGTCTGGTTTAGCCAGCTGCCTAAGCGTGCGCCTAAGTTTAGGCAATTGCATAGTGCTGTTGAGTTGATAAAACTGCTCACATGCCTGGCATCAGCGCGCTTTCGAATACCTTGTTGAACCAGAGATGCTGCACGTTGCATCTTGGTTTTTGGAGCGTAATTTTTTTTTCTTCTGAAGTTTCCTTTGTGCTATCACTTTGCCAAAAATAGGTTTATTTTGGGAAGCACAAATGTAAATTGAGTAGTGGATACCAAGTATTACTGCATTAAGTATACTATAAAGGAAGGTTGATTCATCAATTTCTTGATCTTCTTTACTCCATTTGCTTAGGATGTTTGATTTTTCTATTACCAGTAAAAAAATAGAAGCTTCTTATTTCAGAAGGAGCTATGAACACTTCCTTATTACTAGTAATGTAATGTATGCTTTAACGAGCAAAATAGCTACTGTCTGCCCAAAACACATATATTCACTGTGCAATCAGTAGTTTCATACGTAAAATTAATCCTTAAATGGTGCCAGGAGTATTAAAGTGTGTAATTGTTATTATTTAAATGCCTTGAATTTATTTGGAACAGTCACATTTTTCTTGTGTATCTTTTAATTTTGTTTTCATAATCTACACTTTTAAGACACCCAGCAGTTATGCTATATACGGTTATATATGTCTTGGCTGCTTTTTAATTTATTCCTGTATAATCCAGTATTATTAAATTCTGTGGACTAAGGAACTGATCTTGTTCATTAAAATCAATAGATGCTGCATTGCTCTGTGTGTGTGGTGTGATACTTTTTGTATATTTTCTTTGTAGGATCTATCCTCCAGCATATAGCCAACTGATATATAAAGGGTCTGATCCTTTAGGCTTTACTCGGGGAAATATCCACTGATGTCAAAGCCTGAATAGGATCAGTCTCTTAAAAGGAAAGTTTATTCGAAACTGCTGTAGCTATTATTAACTTCCTTCTGGAGAAAAATAATCTTACTCATCAAAGCTTTAGAAACAGCAGCAAGAAAGCCAAGTTCAGCAGGTCTTTCAACCATGAGATGTCAACCATCGCTGTTTTAAAGCGTAGCCTGGTACATACCAACAACCGCTCAACCATCTCTCTTCTTTCTTGTCTTTATTTATTTATTTTTATACTCCAACTCTTATTGGCATCTAAAATCACTAATCTCTACCCATTACCGTTTTTGCTAATTTACAGTGATAACTGTGGCTCTGTTTTCATTAGGAGATGAAAGCCGGGAAATTAAAAAACAAATTACAGGGATGAGAAGATTACTGAATGACAGCACTGGAAGAATCTATCAACGAGTTGGCAAAGAAGGAGAAAAACTGAAGGAGGAGCCCCAAGATTTAGACTTAGCCTGGGCCCAGCGCCTGAATTCCCCTGCAGAGTCCCAGGCGAGCCTTCATCCTTCACAGAGCGGTGCATGGAATGAGTTATCACCCCAAGCTAGCCATTTTTCAGGGCAATACGGAACTCGATCCAAAACGTTCCAAAATCAAACGCGCACCATGGCATCCAATGGTATGATCTGCATTAGATACTGAGAATAGTACTTTTTTTTTTTCTGTCCTTGTAATGTACTAAATTTCTGCCTTTGTTGTGATGATTTATTGTACTGCTGCACTGAAATCAGTTATAGTTCAGAGTCTACAAAATGAGCACATAGTTATCACTTTGAAAAGGTGCGAAAGTGGGCACAGTGCATTCTGCTACCATCTGTCTTAGCTTTTAAAATGGATTCCTGGTGATAGGACAGAATTACTCAATGCTGTTACAGGCTTAATTTCTATACAGTACTTATTAAAACAGCTTTTGCCATTGTTATTAAATTCATAGCTAATTAAATGTCAACCTCTACCACTCCTCTTTGCAATGAGTAATGTAGCACTGTTGTGACACCACTTGCGGAGCAGGATTCTACTGACTTTCATAAAAGGACGGCATCAGCCTTATAACTGGCCACTGCACTTCAGGTACAAAATCTCATCACAGCCTTAGGCTTTTATTATGGTGGGACCATGGGAGAAAAGAGATGATGGAGTCTTAACTGTGAACAGCATGTACTAGAGCGTGGTCCATCTTGTGCTGGCAGAGAATTCTGCCCTGAAGTAGATGACAATGTGCCCTAAAAATGCTTTTCTCTTGTTGTTTTAAGTCCCAGAAAATTGAGGTTTTACTGCCAGATTCCTGAAGGTCTTCCTTAACAATCTAAATGTAATTCAGAAAGTTTTTCTTCTGATACTCAACCCTAAACTTAGAGGGGATTTTATTTTAAATGGGTACCTCAGCTGTAAATTCTGGAAAATAAAAAATTGTGAGATTACATCTGAAAACATTATTGATTTCCAATTTCCAGTTGATTCTGAAGGTATTCATGCTTCCCAATAGGGGCATCTACTGTTTGTCCTCTAAAGGTATACAAGTTCTTATTGCTTGTAACAGATAAAAAAAACCCCAACTGTTGTTACTCTCGGGACTGTCCTGTACTGTCACTGTACTAAAAAACATACAGCCCTAGGTTTCAACAGATTGACTGTTTCTCTGTAGAGACAGCGATCGACACAGATGTACCAGGTGACCTGGAGAGAGATGTTGCAGTAGGTCGTGCTAGTTTTATTTATTTTATAATACAAAAAAATAGTTGTGGGGTTTTTTAAAGATGCAGATCCAGGGGAGAGGGGAAAACACTTGATGGCAGATAGCATCAAAGTCTAAAACCATGCTCTCAAAATCCCACCATAACAATTTTCTAAATGTGGAAGGACCCGAAATTCATCACACATCTCTTTCTTCACCCTGAGAGTCCCTGGGCACCAGCAGGGACAGTTCTCTGCATGCACAGAAGTGCCCAAGCCTGCACAGATTAGGTACCTAGTTCCTGGATCCAGAAAGTAGGTGGAGCAGGACCTCTATAGCCTCAGGGGCCTGATTCAGCATGTGGGCTAAAACGTGTTGACAGGATTTGGCCCTGTGTGCAAGAAAATGTCAGCGTTTTAATTTTTCATGCGAAGAGGAAAGGTTTGGCTGATTTATGATCTACTGCAGGTTAGAACAGTCTGTGAGACAGTAGAAGGGTTGGGTTGAGTGACCTCTGGGCTGGTCAGGAGGAACGTCCAAGCTCCCAGCTCTTGGGCCAGTGCACCAGGAGGCACCTTCCACCCCTCCCTCTGCAGCTGTCCTACTGCAGAAAGGAATGTGGTCTTTTAGGTTATTACATAAAGATGGGTGTGGGCCCTCTCCTCTGGTCATGTTTGAAAAGATGACATGCATAGCTCTTTGGGAGCAAGATTTTAGGTCTCTACCTCCAGTGGGGTGTTGTGATCCTTCTGGACAGTTGTGCTGCTTTGGCTCCAAAGCCCGGTTTCTAGGAAGGGAAAACTTTTGATGCATTTCTGGGCTGTGAGCAAGCTCTGAAACTGCTCCTCACCTGGCATGCAGCTCTTCTGGGTGGCTGTTCTAACATGCCCATTTTCCCCCCATCCCTTGCATTGGGAGCCTGAGTATCTAACTCGGTATTTTAGATGTTATTCTAAAGAGGATGGACAAAGTCCTTAAAAGCTGGGTGTAAAAATGCAATCAAATATCAAAGGAGATACTACTCCTTGGTACATAGCACGGTGTTGAAACTCATCTAAGCAAAACAGTTCAGGTAGGACATAAGCTTGTTACCTGGGGCCGTCAGGCCTAGGTCATCACTGGAGAGATGTCCAGGCATCTATAGCAGGCAGTCTGAGTCCAGAAACTGTTTCTGTCCATTGGATAGATAGCATATAGGAAGCCAAGATATATGTTGTAGGCTGTGTCAGTTACTCGAATTTGAATATAATAGGCATCTAAGTCCACCTAACTAGCATAGTTATCTACTCGCACAGTAAAGGTGGTTCAAGGAGAGGCTGGAAGGGATATTTGATAGGTGCTGATGTAGAAAGCAGTCATGACAAAGGTATTGGCAAAAATAGACAAGGAGAGAAAAGGAAAAGCAAATTCAGCAGTGTTGCGGCAGCTGAATTGCTTTTTGGTTGTGTCGAGATCGTTTTCAGCGGCTTGCACTTGCCTGCTTTTCAGATGTAAACTTGTGGGAGCAATGTTACACCAGGTGAATTCACTCTCAGCAGATCCAGCTACAAGAACCACTGAGCTACTTGCTGCTCACACGGGGGAAAAAACTAATGTATTTGTGTCGTCTCCTCTCAGTCATACAAGCTGGTATCACATTTGCCTGCTGGCTAGCTTCCAGAAGAGAGGGAGATGGCTCTTTAAAGACTCCTCCATAAAAATAAAAAGTCTGTTCTCTTTTTAAAATTAAAAATTGATTTATAACAAGTTGAAAAGGGTTGCTTTTGTCCTCTAAAAATGATAAAGATAGTGCTTGGAACAATGACTGAGAACACTCTACAAGATGTTTCTTACAACACAGTAACTGATCAGAACAGGGAGGATAGAAAGAAAATAAAAAACCCTCATGAATATGTATGAAGTCAGTAGAACCCTGCTTTGATTTGAAATATTGGTGGTCTCTTTTCCCATTTCCAGTACCTATGGTAGATTTACATGGGTAATTTCTATCAATGCTAATGGGGATTATAATGTAAATCCCCTATGCCTCAATGGGAAAATAGACCCTTTGGTTTTCCATCAGGAGTCTGCGTGCCTGTGTGCTTTCATTAGGAACGTGTTATATTGCAACAGGAAAGATGTACAGGTATTTACTGACACAATTTGTCCAAGTTTTTGCATGCAGTTCACCACGATGTAGTCTTTGTTAAGAAGGAAACAAAAGCCACCAGCCCTGTCTCCCGCGGTAGTCTTTCAAATGTTATTTCCAGAAGCCCGCTTAGAATATTGGATTCTGATCAAGAGAGAGGACAGGCTTTATCCCGAGGATCTTAGTAGTCTGACACAACTGAGAAAGCACTGGAGGAAGGGTGTTCTTACTATGTATTTGCCTTCTATAAATAAAATTCTCCTACTTTCCGGGGACTCCATTTCTAGGGTAACTGCTTGTCTTACTGAAAGGTATGGAGTTATGCTGATGCTATTAAATTATAAGTAGTCTTGAACCTCATCTACTTAAAGGTCTACCTTTAACAAATAGGTAAGGGGTATTGGTGCAGCCAAATTGAGGGATTCTGAGTAATCTGCTGCAAAGCTAAAGATAACATTATTTTTTTTTTTCCCTCTGTACCTGTAACAATGGGCTAAACACTTTATGGACCATTGAAAAGATAAAATCCCATCCATGCCCTAAGGAACTTCCAGTCTGAATAGACAGTGTACAAAGGAAGGGTAGATCAAGCTAGGCAGAGTCCTGCTGAGTCAGTAGCCTGTTTTTTGTTTTAATTTGAGACTCTCTGCCTGTTTTTCAGATCGCTTTTTACTTTTAAAAAGTTGTTGTAGTTACAGCTGAAGAAGCTAGTGGAACGATCGCATTCATATTTGCTAGATTTGCAGAGATTCTTAAATTACTCCATTTATGTTAATGCAGTATTAACAGTTTCTGTCCATGGATGATGTTTTAAAATACCAAAATTTGTAATTGCAGTAGTGTGGACAGTCTAAATACCTGAGGAAAGGAGGACAGCGACACCCAGAAGATGTCAGCAGTCTTTAAGTGACGCATCAGTTTAGCTTCACAAGTAACTTACTTTTGGGAGAATGACCACCAGTTTACGCAAGCCTGATAGATGTTGCTTCAGAGCTGAAGGACTGAATGGAAGGAGGTAGAGAACAAGTACCTGGGAAGGGAGTTTTGAGGATGAAGGGCCACACTAGAAGAACTAGGAAAGGGTGGGGGCGCTTTAGTGGTGGCCAGATTTTCAGCCATTTCAAATGGGGATTGAAAGTCAGGGGATCTATGTGGATCTGACATCAGGAAAGCTGTGATGAAAGAATGCAAACGAAACCTAAAAAGGTAGTAATAAACTGGTTTGGCTTCAGAGGAAAGCAAAAGTAATAACGAAAAATGGGAGGATTTATGAGCGAAGATTAAATGAGTTGCTTATGTTCACTTTAGCTAGGTAATGATTAAAGGGCACCTGATAACTGTCAGGCTGTGGAAGAAAAAGGGAAATACACTCTCTGAAGTCCACCACATGTGACACCAAGCAAGGTGATTTTTGTTAGATCCATTTTTACCTATCTTCATGAAATGATCATCCCTCCTTTTGCATGCTTTGATGAGCAGTAAAATAGCCATCGATTTAAATGACCGTAAGCACATTTTGAAGTGAAGGGGGGTGCATCCTATCTGGTCTCAGTTTCAAGCTGATACTGCTAGGTGTTTTGTTGAATTTTGAAATTCTTATTTGCAGCGTTACAGCTAGGGATACAGCTATTTTAAACTAAAGCACAGGGTACAACTCTTTAGGTAAAGCTTGAAATCTCTGAAATGTTACAGCCTGTACTAAGGTGCAAAACTTCTGGAAAGGAAGGCAGTAATAAAAGCCCTGCAAAGGGCTAGAACTAAATGTTAATTCAGTTGAACACTAGTAAGAATTACTAGAAAAGAAGGATCTGTTAACACTACTATATTAATTTTCAAAGGGAAACTATGGAAAGCCCATCTCATAGGTCACAGTGCTGGAAAACGTGCCATAGAAAACAATCCCGCCCTAGCAAACAGAAGAGGAGATTTGAAGGCTTTCCCTGCTGGGGTTCTTTTCCATCCTGTTTTTTTTCTCCAGATAGGGTATTTTATTTTCATTCTCAATTCTTCACATGGTAAAGAATTGCATGTAACATTCAAGCAGTTTAAAAATTCTTAGACCCTCATTTAATATGCAGTATAAACCTTTATTACGCAGACTGTCTTCATTCTTTGTAAGACTGTTCCGGGAGATGGGCTTTTTTGTGTACGTGTGTGATAAAGTGAGTATGTTTATAATGAGGTTTGGTGCTATTGTTATTCAAGATGAACTAGCCTGACAATAGAGAGCCCAGCTGTGAAGACTGCATTGTATTCACGCTCTGAGCAGTCTTCTTCAGCCCATGTAACATTGCATCCCCTACTGTATATAATTGCACATACTAGTAATTGGCTAAAACCTAGTGCCCCTTCCTCTTGAAAGAGATCATATTGAAAATTATTTGCTTTCTTGCTTTGGATCTAATTTCCCAATCAGGTATATTGATAATAGTTTCAAACACCTGCTGGTAATTGTTGTTTGATTGTTTTTGTGTGGGTTACATCGTCTCTCCCCTGTTTCGTTCCTCTGTCTTTCAGGAGAAATCCCAATGGTGAATTCATCAATTGGACCAAACTGCTGTACCTGTAATTGCCAGTCAACTCTGCAGGCTATTCTTCAAGAGCTCAAGACCATGCGAAAATTGATGCAGATTCAAGCAGGTACTATGACGTCCCACACATATGTATCCATGACAAGCATCTGGTTGAAGATGACCCTGCTCATTGCAGAGGGATTGGACTAGATGATCTTTGGAGGTGCCTTCCAACCCAAGCGATTTTATGATTCTATGATCTCGTTAGAAGGAGTGGTCTAGTAAGACAGATATCTGTGTGGAGACTCAGGAAAACCTGGACTGTTTTCTGCTCTCTTTAACATATTCAAAATCAAATTTTCACAGGCATCTTGGAAATGTAATTTTTACTTCTCAGATCCTTACTTATAACATGGGATGTTATCTTGTAGGAATCTTTTAAGGCTTTAATTTAGCCTTAAAAGATTCCTACAAGATAATAAAATAATAAAAAATATTTTAAAAAAATAATAATCTAATGTGATTAGATACTCTGGTAATAGTAGCTGAGTGGGTAGGTCAATATGCCGTAACCACCCCCAGTTTGGTTTCACAGTGTATTCATTCAGAGATGCAAAATGCTAATTTACCTGTTAGCTGCTTACCAGTTCACTAACCTTAGCAGTAAAAAAAAATTGGAAGGCCACTTAAAGTTACTGTATAACACTTAATTCAAAGGTCTTTCAAGTTACAGCTCTGTGGTAGCCTCAGCTGAGCTAGCTGCTAGTCCTGGTTTGAAGTAGAACTGGCCCAAACCACGACACCGCTGCATGTTGTGGCCTCCACCCTTCTTCAGGCTGGTTTACCAGTTCTTTCTACTGGCTGAACCAGCAATAATCTGTTCGTTGGGGACAACCGTCAGGGCTAGTTTTCTGCTAGGTTAGGAGCTGAAACAGAACAGTGCAGAGCCAGAAGAACACTAGAGCCGGCAAGATAACGAGACCATGACAGTTGGGAGCTGGGTAAGTCATGGTAGGCTGCTGTGAAAAATTAGCGTTAATACTAATGAGGAGTTGGAGACGTTGGAGGTTTTGTCAGTTGAGTTGCCCATCCATCATGAGTGATGGGGAGTGGAGCCATGGAGATTTTTTTCTTAGAGTGGCTGGATAAGACCTCTGTAAGAAAAGGGAGTGTTGAGTAATTAACTGAAATAAGGGTGGAGTGAACGGCTGACGAAACTCCTTGTCTCCACAGCTTATAATGCTTGAGTGAGCAACAGGAAGGATCAGACAGGTTTTGTAATATCAGTTGATACACATAAAAATGCTTTTCAAAAAGCCATCAGTTTACAAGTAAGCACACTAAGGCCCAGTTTTACAATGAATTCTTTATAGGGAATTCTTTACTCAGTTGCACCGATTTCATTGAAGTTATGTGCACAATTAAAAATGGCTGTGGGTGAGAGGTTCAGAACTGGGGTTTATGCCAGAAGAGCTGGCTCCTCAATGGCAGGAACATTTCTTATTTATTATGTATCTACAGTATTAGTACCTTGTTAATTAGTGAATCTCTTTATTCACTGGGAATAGTTCACATTTTCTGGTAGGCCTGAAATGATGGTTTTGCAGAGGAAAAAAATTGTTTGGCATTTTTGTTGCTAAAAGAAAAAAACTAAAATGCAAACATATAAGTGAAAGTGTAATAACTTATTTTAGTATTCAAACACCCTTCTGTCTAAATGATAAATTACACATTATAGTCTTGTAAATCCTTGCCAGAACTTAAATACGCCAGAAATCATTTAATAAATAGTATTACAAGATTTGGGTTTTTTCCTCAAGCTTTGTAGATGAGGACGATGTATAGTTCGCTTGTAGCTCGAATGAGTTTGATTTGCATGTGGCGCAACAAAAATGTGTAGCACTTCTAGCTTTTTTTTGTTTTGACCTTGATCTTACTGATTGATGCAGACAAATAATTGTATCTGCATAGCATTCTGCTGGAGGACTCATTCACATTGATAAAGGATCAGGATTGGTGCCTTAGTTTATACCAATTATTGTGGATATTGGAAAATGCAAAATACTGATAAATATAAAAATGGTCTCTTAGGTTTGAGATGTAACATATGAACTGTCAGCTTCTGTGTATGAACAAAGCAACATGATGCAACTTTGGGTTACTTTTTTCCCAGAAATTAAACTATTGAATAGTGTTTTCACTCATTCTTGATATAATGGTACTTGAAATGTTCTTACTGAGCTAATTAACTTGGTAACTACATTCATAAAAATAACTGTAATTGCATTAGCACTTGTATTATCTTAGTTTATCAGGAAAAGATGCTCAAAGACAATGAGATTCTCAGTCATTCAAGAGGATATACATATTAATCATTGCTTAAGTCCTTCATGTCACCAACCATCCAGTGGTCACTAGGAAAAAAACCCCATGTATTCCTAATTTTCCTAGAACACTGTTCATCAGTATGTCTTGACAAACCTCATTGTCGAGCTCAGTGTCATTAACCCCATTGTACAGATAGGAAAATTGTGCAAAGGTGATAAAATATAAGTGTTCCACATGCACAAACGGCCCTGAAAACCGTACCACTTACCCAGAAGATAAGTTCAGTATGTCAGTAGTTTAATGGTGCGTCTGTGTTACACATGTGCTTTTTTCTATAGATTTAATTCATTACTTTCTTTCATTCAGTTGGGACTCAAAACAGACAGCAGCCTCCTGTTCCTCTGATTTGTGCGCAAAAGTCAACAATATCAAGAAAGAGAAATAAAAAGAAAAAACTGCCCCTCAAAACTGTTGAACCAATTACCATGAATAAGAAACCCAACACTACAGAGAACGAAAAGAAGCTATCAGCAAACTCGGAACGATCGAGTATGCAAGCAGTTGAACCCCCCCTAAAACCAGAAACCCCTGTTTCAGGATTTGGAATTATCCTTGAATCTGCTTCATCAGATGTAAGTTAATATTTTAATACCCAGGATCACAGGATTTGAAAGCACTCACTCATTCCAGAGAATGAGTGCTCAACTCAGCTTGAGTGTGTTCCCTCTTCTTGTTAGAAGAAACATGCAAATCATGGGTAGGGTTGAATGGAGACAATAGGGTTAGATGTGGGGAGTGCCAATTACAAAGTTTTGGGTTTTTTTTTCCAACTGATTGCTGATTACAAGATTTTGGGGGTTTTTTTTCCAACTTCCATGAGCATGTAGTTCTCCCTTGAGTTCAAGGCTGCCTGTTGTTTCAGCTTGCAGTGGAAACTTGTTCTTCATCCCTCCTGTTGCCAAGACCCACCATGAGATGAGGAGCCATGAAAAGTGCTGCATGTATAAACCGTTCACAATCCTGTCATTTGCTGATGAGCACACATAGTCCACACGTATGCCCTTATCCTGCCAAAATGCATTTATGTGCTGGGTTTCATGCCTGGCTGGTCCTACTGGCTTCAGGGGACTCCTCACCTCTATAAAGTTCATACCTCAGTCTTTGCTGAATCAAGTCATTTGGTCTTCATCACTGTGGTTGCTGGATGAGGGCCTTGATGCTGTTGATGGTGTCAGTGTATCTGAACAGGCCAAAATTTGCCACTCTAAAAATATGTACTTGTCACATGTAAAATTGCAATAAGCATATTTTCTTGATTCATGCAACATGGACGCATTGATAGAAATGTCATGTATCTGGCGGCTGACTGGCTTTGTTTAATGACCAAATAGATGTTGTCTGAACCAGTTCACTGATGAGTAAACTAATCATTAATTTCTCTAATATATTTTTAATTTTGAGCAGGCAGTTTCCAATTTCCTAAGTACCATGAGCTAGAAAAACATAATTAAATTCAGTATCAATAAGCGTAAATGAAAACAATGCAGCAGATAATGTTCTACCTTTCTGGAAGTGGGAACTAATAATAAAAAAGAGCAGTCATGATAATTCAGTTATATAGATGCAAGCCACACCACTAATTAGATTGCAGTCTCCTGCCACAGAGTCAGTGTAGTGATACAAAGTAACTAGTTCAATGCTTTTTCAGAGGTTTTCCTTTTGTAATATTATTCTTAATAATGTTTGAGAGAATGGTTTGTGGAGGGACTGGTAATTTATCTCCAATACGCAATTTGTGCTTATAATTTTTCTTTGCTTGTGGCACTCTTTTCAGCTTGAAACACAGTTTCGAAAACAGTTTTGTACTTGTGATGGAATTTAATTTGCCTTTATGAATGTGTTCCATCGCTGGACACAATTCTTCGTAGGTGCCAATTTGACCGAAGCAAAAAAAGAAGAGAAAACATGTGGCTCGTAAATCAAGTCCTCATCTGCCCTCCCATGCTTTGGCCCCTGCTTGCCACAGTAGTCGTTTGACTAAATTTACAGAGCCAGAACCCCGAAACAAACAAATTGATGTTGTTTTGTCTTCAGAAAGAAAACAATTGAGTTCTGAAAATAGATATATTTAACATGGAAAATAAAATGTGACCTTAAACATTTTGAGAAGGCTAAAGAAAGTCACTTCTTTCAGAATGAATGGCGGTATTATCTTTTTCTATTTATTCATAAGCATCTCTAGTGTGCTGACGACCAGTGTGTCTGAGTGCCTGAAAAAACTGAAAGACATTTTACGCAGCCCCATAAATGAATGTTCCCTTGAGAATATTGCATAGGTTGTCTGTAGTGTGTGCTGTGTCATACACCAGGACTGCCACCGCTGCTATTTTGCCAACGTTTATTGAACTTTAAGAAAAATCTCAGCTTAATGTGTATAAAATTGGGGCTACTGAAACCAGTGCAGTTAGTTCAGATTTGCTGAAATGAGGACCTGGATATGGAAAAAGTCTTTGTGAGATCAACTCTTAATCTGGCCCATGAATCAGAGAACCTACTTTTTAAATGTAATGATCTGTTATGCTTAGTTAAACTTTCTTGTGTTTGATTTACTGTTACAATATTTCATTTATAGCCTAATTATTTCTAATCTACGTAGTACAACCTACTAAAATGTCTAGGATTTTTTGCTGCCTTTTAATTTTAGCACAGCAAAAGCCTTTGGCATTCAGGTCTTATTTATTTTAATGTACACGAATAGTTTACCCACCAGTTCCTTGTGCCATGATCATTATCTGCTAACATGCTTTCCTTCTGAGAAATCGCATTCAAGGTGATCATAAATCATAGAATCACAGAATGGTTTAGGTTGGAAGGGACCTTAAAGATCATCTAGTTCCAACCCCCCTGCCATGGGCAAGGACACCTCCCACTAGACCAGATTGCTCAAAGCCTCATCCAGCCTGGCCTTGAACACCTCCAGGAATAGGGCATCTACAACTTCTCTGGGCAACCTGTTCCAGTGCCTCACCACCCTCAGAGTGAAAAATTTCTTCCTGAGATCTAATCTAAATCTCCCCTCTTCCAGTTTGAAGCCATTACCCCTCGTCCTATCACTACATGCCCTTGTAAAAAGTTCCTCTCCAGCTTTCTTGTAGGCCCCTTTCAGATATTGGAAGGCTGCTATAAGGTCTCCCTGGAGCCTTCTCTTCTCCAGGCTGAAAAGTTCAATTAGGTACTGATTGATTGTCTTTAATTGAAGAATAGTTTGCTACCAAAGGAAAGCAAGAATAAATCAGTGTTTTCCCTTCAAATTATTTCACTGATACCCAAATTGATTCTTATATTAAGAGTAAAATAGTCAAAACTAAAGTAATATTGACTGCTCAATGCTGGTGAGGTTTCAAATGTATTTTACAGCTGTGGTAGTGAAGATAATTTGTCTGTCCTAGGCGTCTTGTATCACTGAGGTCATCTTAGATTGCTATCATAAGACCCAGACTGAAGTAACAAAATAGGACAGGATACTTTCATCACCATGACAACTACATTCTGGTTTTTGATTAACATGAAGTAGAATTTTTCCCAAGTTGTAAACTTGGCCCACGTTTATTTACACTTGAAAATCTTTTCTGTCACCAGAAAGTTTAGAAGTAACATATTAAAAACCCACCTACATCAGAAGATTGTCAAATGTCAAATAGAATAACTCTGACTGTTTTGCTGGATCCAGCATTTTGACAGTTCTCAAGGTAAAAAACAACTTTTCATCTAGAACAAGCTGAGAAACTTACGCACTTTTTAGATTTATTTTTTTTTATTACTATCTGCATATTTTAAGATTCTTTGTCCTGGCTCCCCAAAGCATTGTAATCTTCAGTTTTATCACACAATACTCATGCATATCCAATGATAGTATATGTTTTGAAAATATTCTGCTTGCTGTAACTCTCTTGATACTGATTTTTAAAAATCCATGGGAAGAGTTACGCAGCCAAATCCTTCTGAGAATGGCAGCCCTTTCTTCTGTCTAGACTCAAGATGTTTGCAGGTGATTTGGTGGGAGATGGCATTTGCTCTTACTCTATAAACGTCTTTGAGAACGCACCCTTACTGCTGGATGTATTTTCATTAGGGGGAAGAAAACAGCAAGTTATTAGGAGCAAGGCTGTATTGTTAGCTTATTTTCTTACATCATGTCCATTGATTTTTTCCCCCTCTTCCAACTCCAGCTAATGTCTTAAAAATTTTAGTTTATTCGTGATATATCTTCATTCTAGATATATGATTATCCCATACAGACATCTTGTGTAAGCACTGTGTGGTAATCACAGAAGAAAATACTGCAAATATTGTTCATGTAATTTCTGATATGTACAGGCAGGGGCAGCAAAAAGATTCTTAGTAAGGGGACTTCCTTGAAGGCCATTGTCTGCTTTGGCCCACAGTGCACTTGAGGCAAGGAGGCTCTTATGAAATACAGTATGATTTTATTTCCTCTTCTTCCCCTCCATCTCACTTTCTAGCAGTCACGTAAGTCCCTGTGATTTACCACTGAGGTTTTTTTGAGCAGAAACAAGCTGTCTATCTAACATCATCCTTTTCTAGGGAAGTATTTTGGGAATATGTAAAGGAGGGAGAAATGGATGATCAGCAAGCAATGGCTTCAAGGGCAACCTCAAACTCATCATCTACGTCTACTCATATGGGCCATATCTGCACTGGAAGCCCTCTTGGGAAACCACATGGAATGGGCTGGTAGCCCAGTGGTTGTCCTTCTTGGGAGTGCCTGGCTGCCCCACAGCACGCTCATTCACATCATTTGGCAGTGAAACAAGTCCCTAAAACAGTTAGATAAATGTCCAAAAAGCTTCACATAAGAGTATTGCTCTGGTATGATCTCTGGTTTGTCATTATTATCCAATATTGAAAGGTATCTCTTTCCTTTTTGTTAGCTGTGCGCCTAGAAATAATGTCAGTAATTGTTGACTATTACAGTGGCTAGACATGAGTATGATTATTTGATTTGCCTTTTAAGGTGCTTATTCACTGATGGGGTTTGATTTCAATGAAGTAGGCTGCTGTGGTAGTGAATCGCTTGGAAAAGATTCATAGTTTGATTAAGTGATTGTAAAGTCTCATCAGATGCATGATTGAAGTAATGTATTTGAATGCTCTTTTAATTAAAACATTTGTGTTCTTTCGGTAGCCAGAAGTGCAACTTGCAGAAGGCTTTGATGTCTTCATGCCGAAATCTCAGCTGGACTCTATATTATCAAACTATACTCGCTCAGGAAGTCTGCTCTTTAGGAAGCTGGTCTGTGCATTTTTTGATGACAAGACTTTGGCTAACTCTTTACCAAACGGCAAAAGGAAAAGAGGGCTCAATGACAACCGGAAAGGACTAGACCAAAATATTGTGGGTGCAATAAAAGGTATGGTTTTTGGTTTCTTTCATATGTGTAATTAGAACATATTCCCAGCTAAGGAGAGTGTAAGGGGATTAGAATTTCTGACGTGTGTTAGGTCTATTAAAATATGCAGTCTTACTTTTATTCCCTTTCATTCACTTGTTAAAAATAGCTTCTATGGGGACAGCTTGTGTTAATTCTAAGCCAATGATCTTGGTTTCTGAAGTCAAGCTCTGAGGTTAGAATCTCAATGTTCATATAAGATATATTTTTTTTTTACGGATATCAGAGACGCAAAGAAATCTTGAAAACATAATGACAGCATAACTGATCCTCTTCAATCAAAATTCTGAGGCTTGCACTGCATCTGACTGTGTCTACTCTGTAAATAGTTTAGTAGTTGGTGGCTGGATTGGGGAGAGATGGAGGAAGATAATAATGGGACTGAGATGAGTTTGATGCTCATAAGAACTGTGGTGGTCCTTCTCTTGTGGGAGCAAATTTCTGAGTTGGTGTGAGGATCCTGTGCTGGGTGGTTTTTCTTAGTGATCACTGCTTTCTAGCTTCTAGAAGAACACATGTACCTTCAAACTTGGTGATCGCAACATGTGAAGATCTAGTATTAGGCCAGAGATTCTGAACTGGATTCTACTGTTTTGAAATCTGATACAGTACGGAAAATACCCAAGTTACCAAAAGACAGGCTGTGTTGCAAAGTTGAGCTTATTTTAGAGACTGTGACTTGTCCTGAGGTACAGATTGCTAACCTAGGAGACATAAGGCAATGAGAAGAGTACATTGTACTTTTGGTACATATTGGCAGCAAAAGGAGGCAGGGGAACCTTTTGCAACCACATCTGTGTCCACTTTTGGCCCCTTCTCCCCATGGAAGAAAGACATTGACATAATGGCTTGAGTCCTGTGGAGGGCCACCAAGACTTATGGTACTGAAGCAAGTAAGTGGTGAAGTATATATATGAAGTGACATGTGAGGAGAGGCTCAGAGAACTGGAGGGAAGAAGATTCAGGAGACACCTTATTGTTGTCCACAACTACTTAATGGGATGGTGTAGAGAAGATGGAGTCAGACTCTTCTCAGAGGCACAAGAGGCATTGGACACGTGGAAAATTTCAACGTGATATAAGGAAAAGCTTTTTCAACATAAGGGTGGTCGAACAGTGGAGTAGGGGCTCAGAGGGGCTGCAGGATCTCCATCCCTGGAGATGAAGACTTGACTGGTCGCAGTCCAGAGCATCATGAGGACCCTTTCAACCTCTGCGATTCTGCAATAAAGTATACGTTGTGGCTATGTCATAGTCCTAATACATCTTACAGAGTTTCTGGCAGGCTTTCTTACGGTTACGGTTATAATTAGGTTTCAATCGCAAACACTTTTTTATGCCTTCTTTTCTTAAGCTCAATAATCTGCAAAAATCCAAAGCTGAATTCACTCCATCTGTATCTCGTTCTTCCCTAAAAGCTTTAATAAGTAAGTTAAATGGAAGAAAAAAGAGTTCAAAATTACTTTTAAAAAAACCCCAAACTCTAATTTGAGCAGCACGGTGATAAAAGAAATGTTTTTCAGTAGATGCAGCAGCACTATTAAAATAGCAATTGTTACCCACTGCAGAGAACAATGTTTCTCCGTAGCTAAGCTTGTATTACTGGAGCAAATTCTGAGGCTTGGCTTAACCTCTTCCCTTGAGTTTGGGAGAAGAAAGGGGGGAGTTGTAGTTCCAACAGATAAATTTCATCTGTGATGGTACTACTAGGTACCACTGTAATAACAGTGATCTTTATTGGCATTTACAGTATTGCTGAAATGCTAGTGTCTGATCCCTGATAGGGGAGCCCAACCCTAAAAGCTGTGATGGAATAAGATGCCAAGGACTGAAGTCCCGTGGATCTTTACTCAGCCTGGCTCCAATAGCACCCTTCTTCCCTCCAAAGAGCTGGGCTATCAGACACTGTGGTTTCATTTATTCCAGGAAATAAGTGAGCCAGTATGAAATCTCCACAAGAACAACATCATGTTGTTTGCATTATTATCATTAGGACATTCCTCTACCACGTGCTCAGATATCCTTTAGTGGCACTTTTAGTCCTTTTCCATGACAGGGATACAAAAGTGGATAAAAGGTTACATTCATGACAAAAACAAGCAGGGAACTTAAAGGAGGGACTGTTTGCTTGAAAATCGCTCTTCCTGTCTGTAAACATTTTAACTGCCATCCTTACAAGTAATTTAATGCTTCTGCAACAGGATGATTAGCTGGGGGAGAAATTGTCTCTTTTGACTTTGGGTATTCAATGGCACTTGTTGAATCAGTTGCACTGTTTTCTCCTGGGCAATCACTTTCCCTTGTGAGTCTCATCAATCTTTCGCTCAGAACTGGGGGGAAAAAAGATGAAAAAAAAATCAGAAGCCGTTATTTTTCCTTTATGTTATTGACTAGAAATCCAGCCAGTGAAGTCCTTCCCTGCAGAAGTCAATGAGCTGTGTTCAGATACATGTGTGACGTGTCCCTCAGGTGTCCATACTGGAACCAATATGATTTAATGTCTTCATCAATGACATAGTGGGATTGAGTGCACCCTTAACAAGCTTGTGCGTGACACCAAACTGAGAGGTGCAGTTGATCCGCTTGAGGGAAGGGATGCCATCCAGAGGGACCTTAACAGGCTTGAGAAGTGGGCCCATGCTAACCTCATGAAGATCAACAAGGCCAAGTGCAAGGTCCTGCACCTGGGTCAGGGCAATCCCCAGCATCAGTACAGACTGGGGGATGAATGGATTGAGGGCAGCCCTTCTGAGAAGGACTTGGGCATCCTAGTGGATGAAAAATGACATGAGCCAGCAATGTGTGCTTGCAGCCCAGAAAGCCAACCGCATTCTGGGCTGCATCACAAAAGGTGTGGCCAGTAGGTCGAGGGAGGGACCCTCTGGGACCCTCAGCACAGGAAAGACACGGACCTGTTGGATCGGGTCCAGAGCAGGGCCACAAAGATGATCAGAGGGCTGGAGCACCTCTGCTATGAGGACAGGCTGAGAGAGTTGGGGCTGTTCAGCCTGGAGAAGAGAAGGCTCCAGGGAGACCTTATAGCAGCCTTTCAGCAATCAAAGGGGGCTTATAAGAAAGATGGAGAGAGACTTTTTACCAGGGCCTGTAGTGATAGGACAAGGGGCAGTGGTTTTGAGCTGAAAAAGGGTAGGTTTAGACTGAGACATAAGGAAGACATTTTTGTACAGGGAGGGTGGTGAGACACTGGCACAGGTTGCCCAGAGGAGCTGTGGCTGCCACATCATTGGAAGTGTTCAAGGTCAGGTTGGATGGGGCTTTGAGCAACCTGATGTAGCTGAAGATGTCCCTGCCCATGGCAGGGGGCTTCAACTAGGTAATCTTCAAAGGTCCCTTCCAACTCAACCCATTCTGTGATTCTGTGATAGCTCACTAGCATTGTACAGATCAGGTGGACTAGAAGGGGGAGGCCCCGCTTCTGCCTCCTTCCTAGTACATTCCCATTCTTTTTTGCCCACGTTGGTGTTTCCCTAACCACACATCGAGCAATCAAAGGTATTCTGACTTTCATTCAAGAGAAGAACAAGCAAGTTAGAGAAGAGAAGCAGGTTAACATATTGGCTCTTGAAGGCTGCTGGACTCTGGCTTCCTGTGCAGGAAAGAGCAGCCAGTAGTCATAATTCCTCCAGTAGGCACCTGCGGTTGGTGACCTGGGCACAGCCTGGTGTCACAGATTGTCCCCAGGCCCTGGTCACAAGCAGGTGTTTGAAGTAGGCAGGAGTCTTAAGTTATTGATAACGTTCCCGTTGTGTCAGGTACCATATGGATTCAGAAGGGAAGGATTATTTCTACCTTCAGAGAGACTGTAGTTGTTGCAAATTGGGCACTGGCAATGCATGGGGCTGTATTGACTTCCCTTGGAAGCCCGTAGAGTTGGTCTGACGTCCTTGCTGATCAGACTACAGACAAAAGTATTGTTAATGCCTTTCATGCAACGGTTTTGTGAAGTTGTTAACATGGAAAAAGTTTGGAGGGTGTGATTATTTTCGATCCCTTTGTACTTACCAGCTAGTGCTGTTTCAAAAGCATGTATAAAAATACTGAAACTGTCATTTTTTGTTGCATGCTTCCTCATCCCATTTGTGTGACATTTATTCTCAAGGATTACAAATTCCTTGAGCTGGGACCAGTTTTCTTTCTTTGTTTGCCAGTCATAATTGGAGACTGGGCTCTGAGACCTCTGACGAAGACTACAACAGCAATACTAACAGTAATAATATTTTTTTCTATTTCTGCTCTTGTTTATTTTTTGCTCACCTCTCAGTTGCATGATGAAAATCAGTTGCATCCATTTCACTCCATTTATAATTTTGTATTTTTGGTATAACATTGCTAGGTTTGCTGTAAATAGGGAATTAAAGATAATGTTGATCCTCTATGTCAACATATGTCAAAATATAAAATTGGACCTGTTGGCTACTTGTTTTTTCTCAATAATGGCTTTTTTTTTTTTTTAGTAGCTTTATAAAAATTCTATTCTGCCTGGTTTGGCAGTATGAGAACTGTAGATACTTCTGCAGGACTTCTATCTTTCATCAGTTTGCCTGCAGCCTTAGGAACCGGACCAAGAGGCCACCAAATGACCTATCTTCAGCTCTCTACTTGTACCATATGGAAGGCAGCATTTAAAAGTGCCTGCCACATCCAGAGACTCAGTTCAAAGTACACTGTTATTTTTCTGTGATGTTTTTATGTGAAATTCATGAATGGAAGCTGTCAGGTGTAGACCATGTCTATGGTATTACTGTGATACCAACAACGATGTACGCAAAAATGACTTCTGAATTATAAACTTGTGAAACGCTGAGCTGGACTCTGTTCTTGGAATCCTAGATTTGGCCATTTAAATGTTTTTTGATAAGTGGATAATTTGATATATTTTGTTTATAATCCTCTCCAGTCTCCTTTTCTCCATTCTGGTGCCACATTTCAAAAGGATGGTATCTTTTTATTTCAGTCTTTACAGAAAAATACTGCACTGCTAACCATGTGGATAAACTTCCTGGTCCTAGGGACTGGGTCCAGATTCTTCAGGATCAAATTAAACTTGCAAGAAGACGATTAAAAAGAGGCTCAGGTATGTATAAAAATATAAGGAACAACATGTGAGTGTAATATTGAAAGCTTAGAGCCTTTGAATCCACAGAAGTGTTTTTCTTGATAACTGTGGAATTGTACATGTTCATGCTATGAAACGTAGACCTCTAAGATTTTAGCAGGTTTCTGTGTAAAATACAGTGTTTCCTTATGTTTGGTATGGTAGCAAGTTTAGGAACTGTCTTCACAGCCAAGTTAACTTTGAGTCTTTCTCAAATGTTGTCTCTAACCCCTTTCAGTTAGCACCCAAACTCTTCTTCCCAGTGTTTGATGAAATCTTGAGTCCGAAACTAGCTGCTCTAGCCAGGGTTGCAGGTAGAAGTTTTTTAATTCTCTGTTACTTGGTCTGACAAGCCATTCACTGTACTGTTAAGACATAACCCAAATGACCTTTTCCTCTAAACTATATGTGTCTGGAAGGAGAGATGAGTTTCCTCACATTCCGTGTGAAAGAATCAGCATCACTGTAACACAATAAACCCCCACCCACCCTGGTTGTGCCAGCAAGGTTCTGCAATACATGGGAGGGAGCTTGCCAGCAGTAACAGGTAACGTTGGTAGGGTTTTGCAGCAAAGCGGCTCAACTTGGGCTGGGATAACCTGCATGCTTGGGGCTGGGACCAGCCTCTGGTGAAGGCTCAGCGCTAAGCTGTCGCCCCGACAGCACGCAGCTGGTGAGCTCTCAGCTTCAGCGACGAACACCAACATGCAGTCTTGAAATCCCCGATAGAATTCATGGGAAAGCACTATCACTGATTAAGAGACATGTAATTACTCTATAAACCTTAAGTAGTCTCCTTCCCATCTTTATGCCTCCTATCCTACAAGGGGCTTTCTTCATACAAGGCTTCAATTACTCTTCCTTATCCTAGTGTTTTCTTAAGGCTCTCTCGTGGTCGTATTTCTCGCCCATCTCTCCCGCAGGGAGACACCGTTGTCTGAGGCACATCACTTGTCCCAGCGTCCTTAAACGCGGTCCTTCACTGCTACTGTATGTAGCTGTCTGCCTTTTCCCCTCTTCCCCTCTGCCCATCACCACAATTAAGTGCCTGTTAGCACTGGGTTGACAGGATGGGAAACCTGATGGCTCTGCAGGGGATGCTGGTGGTCCCTGTGGCTACGGGGAGGGGGGGGTGAGTGAGACCACAGGGAATGCCCTCTCCCGCTCCCTGTCTCAGAGAGACAACATTTTCTGTCCAAAGCTGTGTCTCTGAAACACACACTTAGACTGGCATCTGAAAGCACTCTCCAGAGCTCTGTTAATGCCAGGAGGGAAAAGCATGGGACTGGGGAAAATGAGGAACACGCAGAGACAGAAATAACACAGGGGGAGAAAAAATGTGCAGATTATTCAGTCTCATAAGCTTTCCTGAGTAGAGCAGCAAACCAGCACTACCCTTAAAAAGGGTTTCTTATGCATGTTGGGGGAGGGAGGAGAGAGGGATACAAAATAATCTTGTTAAAGACAGTGTCAGATTACTGGTGGTGTACAATGGGAATGCTTTCTGCCCCTTCCAAGGCTGCCTGTCCCCGCCGAGGACAGGAGGGTGGAAGTGGGATGCCAGGCTTCGATAGGGTGAAGAGTGCAGTGCAGGATGTGGGGAGCAGACGGTCCTTGGGGTGTCTGCAGAAGATCCCTTGGGAAAGAGTGTTGACCTAATTTTGTTTTGATTTTTATTTTCTTTCATCCTTTTTTATTTGCTTTTCTTTGTGCCTCTGCAGGATATTAATTAAAATGACAATGATGTTCAGCTTTTGCCTTTCAAACGGGGCCACCTCCATCTCTGGTCCTTTCTCGGGATGGAGGAATCTAATCAGAGGATATTGTCTCTAAGCTAGCAAGACTATGAAGAGAAATAAGTGAAGCTGAGTATAGTATGACTGAATAAGATAGGCTCCAATATCAGTCTCTGCATGCAGAGGGAAGGTAACTCATTAACCGGTATGGGGATGAGTAGCAAGCAGCAATGTACCTATCAGCCCCTCAGGTTTATTTGCTGGGAAAAAGGGTACATGGTAACTGGATTGCTAGAAAGGCTCTTTTTTGTGTTACTTAGTTTACTGGCCATTCCCTGAAGTGTAGCGGTTTCTCTCTGACGTGAGACCACAGGCAGACATGCTCTTTGGAGTGACTGAACACACCACCATGGCCAACCTTACCATCCACTGCCATCTCCACTGGTGGCTTAAGCTAACCCAACCTGACTTTGCACGGAAGCAAATGAGAAGTTTCCACAGCCTTTATGACAGCAAAGCAGTAGATAGCAGCTGAGGGGCTGGAGCAGACAGCTGGTTGCGGTAACATTTTCATCTTCTTGAAATGAGATTTGTTAGTACTTGTGCATTACAACCGTGAGCTTCTGATACGAGGGACATAGAGCTGGTCAAGTGCCATCTAGTCCCATATTTTGTTTCCAACAATGGCTGTTTGCGGATGCCTGGGGAGGTCTATAGGACTGAGGGAAGGATGTTGCGATGTTTGCTGGCATAGTCTCACATCCCCCAGCAGCTTTATCCAGATGTAAAACTGGTTGTGGTGCATAAAACTATGCACATTTCGACTATTCCTTATGAAGCCTACCAAAATTGTTACAGCTCTGTGTAACTTACAGACCAAAACAGGTATGGAGGGAGGTTGGATCTGTTATGGAGAGAAGGTGTCTTAGGACTCCATGTTGCAAAACTTACCTTTTAAGAATCTGAAAACTATGGGAATCGCAGCCACTGAGACGTGGGGCTGATCACTCTTCCAGCTGAGCTCTTGAGCTCTCCCAGTCCGTGTGTGGCTGCTGGAGCAGAGGCTGAGCCCTTCTGAGCAAGTGTCCTCGGGGTCCATACTCTCAGATCATTCTCTTTTAGTTTTGTCTCCACTTGCTCACTGAAACATGCTGGCTAAGTTTGTGGGTATAGACTAAGGTGCCCAAAGAACAAATCTGAACTAGTGTTAAACTAAATTCACCCGAGACTTTCTGAGCCCGTGTGTCTCCCTGCTGCCTGATGGCACAGATGTATCTACATCGGTTTCTGGTTTGTCGTAATGCACGGGCTTTATATGGAAAAAGCTTAAGATGGTCCATTTATTTTACAGAAGCTACAAGACAACTTTTTAGTCACCACTAAGTTGGGCTAAATTTTAACAACAGAAGTATTTAAGAGAGGGGGGGCAGGCTTTCCATCCTGCCTGCTTTCCCCGGAGCCATTTATTACATCCTCTGATTAGTTTTTCATTTCAAACCAGGCAGTAAGACTGCATTCACGAGCAGCCCTCTCCGCTTTATCCTGTGAAACATTATTTCAGTCTGATAACGTAAATCCTGCTCTAGCTTTCAGTGATATTAATAGTTTCAGAGAATTCTAGCAAACGAGTGGGGTGGATCTGCTTTTCGTACCTCTGTCTGTAGGGCGTACTCTCCTGAGTGTTTCCAGATTAAATGAAATCATGATCACTGGATCATAGAGACTGCCCAGCTTCAACCTTGTTTATCATGTTTGGCTCATCTCCTAGAATTAGGGACAGAAAAGCTTACTACTTGGAAAGCTAATCAAAAAAACACTTAAAAATTCTGCTTTCTAGAAAATAGTTCTCCTGTGTAGATTTTGAAAGGTTGTTATCTTAAGCCAAATAAAAATGCATTTAAGTTCTGCATCAGTGACAATATTTTCTTAGCTGGAAATATTCTTTTTTTAATTTATTTATTTTGCTTTGGCTTTTGCTTCGTTCTTTTAGATTATTGCCTGAGATCTGAGACTTGGGTAGGGTTTTTTTTATTTGTTAGATCTGAGAATAAAGCTGTCACTGCCATTAAATTTTTATTGGCCTTGTTCAGTCTTTTCAAAATTTCACAAGTTGGTTGTCACAAAGGGGAGAAGAGACTGCGAGGTTAATGTTACAAACAGATGTTATAATTAAAATTAAGGAGTATGATAATATTCTTCAGCTTTGACTACTGGTCCCATTTCACGCCAGCAGCACAGTGTGCTGGGACACAGCTTCATCGTGGCAGATCTGTCTCCTCCCAGCAGAGAAGCTGAACCTTCTTGGCTGCTGGGTTGGGATGCAAAGTGGCCCTGGAAGGGAAGAAGTTAAAGGAAAAGGCATGTGCATAGGTTCTCTCTCTTAAAGCAGCGTGAATTACAGTGCAGATTGCCTTTTAATTTACGGTGGTGGGTTTCCCACAATGCGGTCTTTTCACCCTGCAAAAGAGAACATGGGTAGGTGGCTTGGTGGCCGTGCAAGTGGCAGCACAGAGGGAGACACTTGACCATTAGCGTAGAGATCTTAAAATGGGTAAAACCAGAAGGAACTGACTCGCTGTTCATGTCACCTCTGTGCCAGACATAGCATCCAAGCCTTTTGATTACTAAACTCTCTATCCATTAATAAGCAGTAGGTCAGGGGCCACACATGTCTCGCAGTAAGTTCTTCCTCCCTTTTTATGTTTTGAAGAGGCTGTAAGCCATTATTCTGTAGCGGCTGTCCTTTGCGTAGACAGGAAAGCTGATACTGTGTGAGTAATACTCCTGAAGTACGCAGGGTAAGAGCTGTTCATGCAAAGTTATTACCTTGTGTGTAACCTGGAAGCTTTTGATTGCCCTACTGCATAAAGGAAAATATGGCGATGTTAGAAAACGTGCTGGAATTTTTCAGGCAGGATTAATTGAAATAAATTACATGCTGTGACGTTTCATCCTTGAATTGTTTAAAATTAATGTCACCTTGTTACAGTGTAAAATAGTGGGAATGAAGGAAGAAAAAATGTTTACCTTTTTTCTGGAAAATGCTTACCTTTTCTCCCACCTACTTGTTCAAGCTGCTGCTTCCATTGTCTTCTATGAGGTTTTTTTGCTTTCTATTTCTCTTCATCCTTCTGATTTCCCTGATTTGTCTTTTTGATACAATATCTACGTGTTGCGAGAGATCAGGTTAATTTTTTGTTTAGCAATACACACAGGGCCGAGAAGGATGTGGGATGCGAGTTCAACATGTGGTATGGTACTTTTGTGTCAGTGCCAGTATCTTAGATAAAGATAGCAATATTAAAACAAGTAACTGCTGTGTTCATCTTCCCAGCCCTGAGCATACATGGACTTCTGTCCAAGGAGCAAAACAGCAGGTGTACACTTAGCAGATAGACATGTACATCAGAAGCTAAACAGGGTTTTTTTGGCAGGGGGGACACGGACACTCTAAGGAGACGACTACCAGGATTGTTTTGCAAGAGCTACTGAGCTCTATCTAAGCAAAGGACAGAAAAGAGGCTCCAAATTCCCACAGTAGGATCTACTTCTGCTTGCCTTGTCTTGCAAGCTGGCTCAAGAGAAGTAAAAGTTTGGCTGGCACTCTCTGGGTGCGGTTGTCGAAGGCAAACCTTCTTTCCTGCTTGGAATGACATGTGAGAAGCTGGTGGTTTACATCCATGTTAGGAGGTCGAGGTGTTTGTCATGCCTTTGTGTCATACTTCACCTGGAGCTGCAGTTACGCATCCAGTTTCATAAAACAAATTCAGGCAACTATTGAGAAGAGTGAGTAGGCTCTCCGGGCATCTGCTGTGCTCCCACTCCCTTTCTGGCACTGGCACAAGCATTCATGTGGCAATGTTGTCAGTTTTTAACTACATTTGATCTTGGTGACCGTATAAACGTTTGTGTTGGCATGAGGAACGAGACTGGAACAATTGGTGGAGCACTGGACCTCACCTACCAGTCTTGTGCCAGATTAAAATAGCCAGGTGACTTTGTTACCAACAAAGATGGTTTTGCAAAGTTGGAGACTCAAGTCCTTATGTTCTGAAAGCGAGGTAATTCCTAGCTTGCATTTGGTTCTTTCTGTATTACTGCCTTCCTCTGAGTTCAGTTTTAGGCAGGTGTAAGAAGAGCAGTTAGGCAGAAAGGTAACCGCATCTCTAGAGCTACTTCAAGAGTTGCTGCTGAGATTTCCAGAAAACCTATCACTTGAGTGGACAGCCTAGTTGGCACCACCCCTGGTATTGATAGAGGGAAGACTTTCCAGCCCATTGCCAGCACTCACATCTGGTTTTCCCCTTTTTCATAGCTTGGGTCCCTTCAACCCAAGGGGCCAGTTACAGCTTCATCTCTTGTATGCTGAGTAGCCATGCCACTTGATGCAGGTGGTTCTTCATAACATAGTTTGAAGTTGGCCTCAGACTGTCACTCCTGATGTTTTAAGCCATGTATGTCCTGTTGGCTGTTTCTCAGCTGCTTGTTTCACCATACTGTCTCCTCCCTTGCACATCCAGTCCTTCCATCGCTGGGAGTCCAGTCCGGATTCAAACCAGCCTAGGTAACCTCTTCTCATTTATTGAGCTACCCATTCCTTCCTATGTGCAAGGCACAGAGCCACCTGCAGGTCTGTGCTGTGTACTTGCCAGGGCTCTTCATTTAAACCTTCCATGGGAGGAAAGCTGCTTAGTGCTAGGGGTTTTTGTTTCTGTTTTCTGTAGTTCAGTTCATTGTGCAGAACTGAGTAGAGAGCATATAGCTAAAAACTAATCTGACATCCATGCACATGGGGGAGAGAGAGCAATCTCTTAGTCCATGGACGGATAGCCAGGGGTTGCTGGAAGAAGGAAACTAAGGTAGATCAGCAGCTGGGTTAATTCTTCATAGGATATCCTCATAAAGGCAGCAACTCAACATCCTTGTGTACAGAGCTATGACAAAGATGACCAGGACAGTTAGCTTAGTTTCAAGTGGGAGCTGAACTAAGTTGCTCCATACATTTGTAGCCTTGATCGGATTTGATACCTGTGGATATTGTGCAATGAATGGATGTGAGTAGGTGTATATCCACCACATTGACCATGTACAATGTAATGGGCTGGTCCTTTAGGACCACACCTAGTTTGCTTAAGCGCTCTGAAAAATCTCATTGTGTTTTAAAGGCCTTAAATATCATGCTGAAGTGTCAAAGGACAAAGGCAATAGGATTTTGAATAGGGCTTGTGTAGGTTAGGCACCGATTTCCTGTTACACGCCTATAACGTACTTGGGGTTCACATGCACACTCCAGGCTATCACAGTCTAACAAGTCACTGCACATCCGCTGAGCCAAATTAACTATCTTTATGCATACCCTTGGCCTGTGGCAAATACGAGATGAACAAATTAGGCTTTTAGCCTTCCTTCACCGTGGGCTAAATTAAGTCAAATGATCTTGCATAAGCTGTGGGTTGAAAGCACTTGTGTATACATACACTGTAATTGCCTGTGTACCTGAGTGGTTACATGTTTTTGTAATTACACCGGGTGCCCACCTCCATCTTTGAAGACATTTTGCCCTAGTAAATCTATTCCCCGCAAAATGAGCTTGCCTGTGGTTATGGGAAGCTTGGGTGCAGAAATGGGGGTATTCATGCTTTCCCCGCAGGCGTCGGATGATGGCAGCTGTCAGAGGGTGGAGTACCAGCCTGAGAGGCTCTTCCTCCAAGGACCGCTGGGGACTTTTATGTGATTTTATCAAATGATCACAACTCCTTTTATCATCTGGATATCCTGAAACCGTAAAAAGAGCAAGTGTTACTCCATCCCATTGCTGGCACAACTGCTTCTTAATGCCCTACTCCCTCTTCTAAGTTTGCATTTTTATTATATGACCTTTTCCACCAAGCAGCGAGTTTTTAACTGAGCAATAGCAAATTGCAGCTGAGGAAAGCAGATAGAAAATGTAAAATCACTCTACAGTATGTAGCTTTTTAATCGCATTCCCATATTCAGTAAAAGTAATGAGATTTCTTGTTTATATTTGTAATCAGCAGAGGCAACTGACTGTGATGAGAAGCCGGACATTTCTCTACTACAAACAGGTAAAACGCATTAAAATTTTTATCAGCTTCCAATGTGTGTATTTGTTTGTTTATGGCAGAGAAGCAGTTTTCAAGAATCCTGGCATGCTATATACAGTCGGGTAATTGCACACAGGACCCAGCTATCTTAAGTTTTGAATGGGCTGTAATAAAAAACAAATGCATCAGACAGTTTCCCCCTCTGTTTCATATTTGTAAAACCTCAAGGTTCATGCTAGTAGCTAAGCTAATAAGGCCAGTAAGTTACCTTTCTTATGCTCATCCCTGGTATTTCTGGGAGTTTTTTTAATTCTTAACAGAGTTATTGGTAGGGACAGACTCAATAATTTATATTGTAGCATCTGTTCAGTTATCCAGGGTAGTAGCAATAATATCCCGGGTTCACAGAAGGATTGCAAAGACATTTATATGGTATTTAAGTGTTTTACTTTTTCTTGAAGTGCAGCCACCCTGCCTTAAAAGCCTGGTAGTTGCTAAACAGCAGCATAGCTATGCAGCGGTGTGGGGTAGGAAATAAGATTTTTGCACGGTGTTGCATGTAGTATTGAAATCAAGAAAGCTTAAGACTGAAGTTTGAAGCACCCTCTCATTTGGAGTCAGTCCATCAATAGGTGCCCTGATGATAAGGAACTGAGCTGCCATCCTCTGAAAATCCAGTGGGGCCGGAGTCTGGGGAGATGATCATTTCCCTGCATTACAGGGTCCTTTCCCTGTCATTTCACCAAGATGCTGCCTGTTATCCCCAAAGCCAAAGAAAAAGCAGGGAAGATCTTGAGCAGACCAATAGGGCCCTGGATTACGGTGCATTTTTATCATATTCCTAAGGTGTAACGACAAAGGGTGGTGGGAAAGCAGCGATGCTATTGCTGTGAAGGACAGGACGAGGCTGATAGTGGGTTGCTGAGCGCGTGGCACAGGACCTGGAGGCTATGGGGAGGTCGGTAACGTACTAGTACCATCGCACATCGCAGCATCTGTCTCTTGTGCGAGGGCTTCCTAATCTCTCTTGTGTAAGGGCTGGAGAAGGAGCTTTCACACACCGCTGCTGGGTGCCGGAGCAGCAGCTGCCAGCCGTGGAGCGCTGTCGGTTGAAATCCCGCTGTCGGAGCACGTGCAGTTACTAAGGAATAGGACCAGCGAAGCAGTTGGGAGGACAAGCAGCTATAGTCTTGTTCTGGCATGGACCCAGTGGGGGCTGGGAGCACGCGCTGACTGTGAGCCACCGTGCTGCTTTCTTGGCCAGCCACCGAATATTTCAGGGTACGACTGTGATAATAGATGCAGGAAGCTCTGGTTTGAAAGGTCTCTTCCAAGTGACATCCTGTTCGTTTCTTTTATGAGGGAGGGAAGCAGTTCTGTTGCAAGAGGACCCTCATAAAGGTTGCTAATGTGACGTAGTGTTATCTTTTCATTGCTCTGGTAATCGTATTAAGGAGCAGAATTATTGGATTGCTGTGCTTTTCTTTGAGCACAGTTTCTGTAGTTACTCCTTGCGTCGTACGTCACTGATGGAAATGAGTGTGCTGTGATGGTTGTGGTAGATAAGACAACTCCCTTTCCACTCCACAGCAGATCACCGTTGCAGTCTGCTTGCTTCTACACCTTTGAGCATACACGCACGCAGTTTTCGAGCTGAAATGTTTCCTTCGCGATGTATACCTCTGCGTGCTGTCTGTGGAAGGACGCCTAAATAAACCACGCTGCGATTTGCATTGGTGGGGGAGGTGATGTTCACAGGCTGTAAGCCAAGCGTTTGACTCACACCCATTATTATATGTGTGCGAGTGCCTCTTGATAGTATGTATCCATGTAATATCATACTGTTCTTAGAAGCAAATGATTTAAAGTGATATACAGACAGTATAATGACAGTAATTATAATAGAGAGCCAAAATACAGATGCTTTCTATCAAGGAATGTAGCAAAAGAGGTGGAATGTAACTTTTACAGAGGTCTTTCCCTCTTTTTAGTACAGCTGATTTTATAAAGGGGTCTTACTGACAGGTTCTTTAAAGAGACCCTTCGTGCAATTTATTCAGCTGTCTTCTCTGTTTAGCTTGAAACATCTTTGGGGAAGAGTCTGTCTGACTGTGTGTTTGTACAGTGCCTGGCACAATCGGCCTCAGTTGCAGATGACAGCTAATATCAGATAAATCACAGCCTCAGGTTGCGCCAGTGGAGGTTTAGATTGGATATTGGGAAAAATTTCTTCACCAAAAGGGTCGTCAGACATTGGAACAGGCTGCCCAGGGAAGTGGTTGAGTCACCATCCCTGGAGGTATTTAAAAGATGTGTAGACGCGGCACTTAAGGCACTTCTGTGGCGGACTTGGCAGTGTTAGGTTTACAGTTGGACTCAATGATCTTAAAGGTCTTTTCCAACCTAAATGATTCTATGATTCTGAGATCCGTGGTTAACCTGGTGTGCTGGTAGAATAAAACCAGACCAAACTGGGTTGCTTGAGGGAGATTTTGCAGCACACTGGATGGGGAGAAAAGGTGAGGTACGGAAGCTCTTTATGAAGGATGGTTGCTCTCTTGGTCTTCAAGAATTGAACAAACTTGTGATGCAAAAGCACCCAGAGTGAATGACTTGAATCAATGGTAAGTGGTGGTGCAAAAAAAAGGGAAAACTCAGATGCCTTTAATCTACCTTTCCTGCTCAGTCAACCCTGCCTGTGATGCTGGCGACATTATAAACAAGATGTGGGATAGATACGGACTACCGATGCTGAAACACCTCAGCCTACGTGTTTTCAGATCGCAGCCTATGGCCGACACTCCATTTGAGACACCTCAGTTAGGAGCGTGGTTGCTCTCAGCTATCTTCATCCTTGGTGGGAAGAGGGCTGTTTCCAGAGAGGTCAGATCCGCTAAGGTCGTGTTTGGAGGTGTCTCTCCTGTGGTGCCGGCAGGACTGTGCTCTGCGCGCAGTTAATTGGTAAGGTGCCCACAGCCGGGTTTGAACCTGCTCCTTCTGTGCCCACAATGATCAAAAGTCCTGGACTTTGAGAAGAGCAGGAGGTGTTTTGTTTTCAAAATCCTCTTTTGGAACTTGTAAAAAAATGGAGCTGGTACATCCTCGTAAAACTAAGACAGACATTTTTGCCCAATTATATTTTAGCACTTCTGAGCAGAAATCATGCTCCTGTTTTAAAATCACCCTCAATGCTGAGAGGGCCTTTGCTTTAAAAGCTGTTGATTGAAGGGTGTTTAAAGTAAATTGGAAGAACTGTGGCAGTTAAACTTGCTGGGAACTTTGGTGCATTGACAGATACATCTCAAGAAAATACTAGAAGAATTGTCTCTAACAAATGTTGTCAAAGCTCAGGTCTTCCACAGTTTCAGCTTTTGCACCTACCAAAAGTTGAAGGCTATGTCCAGACCTGAGCTGAGACAGATCAGACAGCTCCAGGGGTAATTACCGTGGACTGAGTGGAAAGACTGATTAGTTTCTCAGTGATACAGGAACCTGGAAAGTGTGAGATAGATCTTTATCAGGATGAAGATATGGCAGCCTTTGGAGTCTTTCTGTAAGTTGGTGTTGCAAAAAGGCTCATCTTATTTTGGTCTGCAATTTACACAAAGCATCTGGATTTTGTGTTTAAAAAAAAAAAAAACACCAAAAACACCATAACCCATAAGTTCTGCATGTGGAAACAAATGTAAGCCAGCTGTAACACCCTTTTCTTGAATCCTCATCGTCAAAATTGCATTTGAAAGATAGTCTGTAGCCCAGGACCGTGAGAGAACCCTCCTTATACCTCTGCTTTGGACCACAGCTGTGCTGAGAGTTTGTATAGTTTCTCCACACTTGGGTTAATTTCAAGATGAGAAAGAATTTTGATATCCCTAAAAGAAGCCGAAACACTAACATCCCAATCCTCAGGTCCAGGGGTGATACAGCTTTGTGAAAAGATGAGAGCAATCTCTTGGTAAAGAAACCGATGATAAGAAAACAGCAACGATCCAATTCTATATAGGTTGTATCCTTTTCTCTCGAAATACAATATCAAGAAAACGAAACTTCAAAAAAACCACCCCTTTTCGAAACCTTAAATATAAATCCTCTATTGTAATATAAATCTTTATCCTTTCAGTGCATGATTGTATGAGTTTTCCCTTTTCATTGGGTTGTATTTGCCTCTCAGGCTGATTGATGTCTGTCTCCTATTTGCCCTGTGTTCTTAGCGCTCTCGTAATTCTTCTGTCCATCTTTCATTGTTCTGTTTAGAAAAAGCACATTTCTTAAAGTGCTTTAAAAAAGATGGGATATAATCATACCGTGCACCTTTTATATATATATATATATTCTCCCATATGCATTTAGACTGCTGTGGAGTAGTGGGGTTTTTTTTTCCAAAGAAGATCCCAAAGTACATACTCTTTAAGTTTAAAATTCAAGTGGTGCTTTTTTCACTTCTTCAGAACCGTAACTTCAAAGGGGTGAGCATCGCAGTGCAGTTTGTGCCGAAGTCTAATGCCGCGCTTTATATCTGAAGTGGGCTGCACTGTACGTTGTGTGAAAAACTTTGCTGGCAAATTCTGTATTCAAAAAAATCTATTTAATTTGCTTTTCTTTAGCTGATGGAGCTCTACTGTAAAAGGAATTCAGCAGCCGCTGCCTGTGTACACACCAGCAGTTCAGCCCCATCACAAATTAACATTAGAATTCGAATATGTAATTTCCATAATTTTAATTTTTTTTTCCTTAAATTTTTATATTTTTTAACTGATTTCTTCAAACTCTGTCTTCCTTCAGGTAACCTATTCGACACCACAACAGATCATCTGATAGACACAAACCCAGATTTTTCAGCTTGAATTTCACATCCTGCATCAGTGTTTTTAGTGGATAGAAACATCCTCTCCTTTGAATAACGTTACTACAAGATCAGTGCAAGAACTTCAACGTACCGCAAGGCGTGGACGTCCATACTGTTTTCCCTTCAAGTTTGTGTTGTGTCATGCATTTTCCATGTAACCTCAAATAACAAAACCGCCAGATTGCTTCACTGCTCTTCATCTTAATTAAAGATGATTTCCCTCCGTATCCAATGCATTATTTAATTAGCAGGGTATCCACTCTGAAGACATTCGCTTGCCTTTGTTTTTCCTCCACGATTGTATTTTGCCATGTGTTTGTATGCTTGCCAGCAGTGTTTTGGCTTAAGCCACGCAGAGGTGAATACGCAGCTGGGTGACTCTTCCCGGGCCTGGGGACCAGGGTGGCATCTCTCTCCATCACAAACCCCGGGGGCTCGATGAGCATTTGACTCGGCGAAGCTCTTTGCTTCTGCAGACCTACTTTTCCTTTCCTGGCTGCTGTGGTACCAGTGACCAGCCGTACGCAGCTGTGATTAAAAAGCCCTCACTGGATTTAGCAGGAAATAAAGCAGGATTCCTCCCAGCAGTGCCCGGTTTCCTAATTATAGCAAGGAGAAGCTATTCCTCAAACAATTTTCCCTGCGTGGTCCTAGTGGGATGGCTCTCAAGTATCTTTGTAGTGCAGATTGCTGGAGGTGGTCATTCTCCCCTTGCTTTCCCCTCCCCAGCTTGCCCTACCACCTCAATCTCAAAACGTATTAGTCTGCCGATTTCCAGGAAGATGGTCCGCACACTGTGATTCTTCGACCACTGCCCTTGGCGGCAATATTCACCTATTTTTTTTTTTTTTTTAAAAAAAAAGTCACCTTTTGACTGGCACTGTATTGATATCTCAGCAGTTAAGATGAGTGAATCGATCAAGAAATTGCACTACCCTCTTTGACGTTGAAAGGGTCGGTCCTTTCAGGTCAGGGCTAAGGTAAAATCGTACACAGCCCTCCATGCAAACCTTCACTTCTGCACCTTTCATCAGCACTAAATTCACTTTAAAAATGTCGGGAAAAAGTCTAGAAAGTCTTACCTGCAACATCTATCAATCACCAGGCAGTTTGAGCGTATTTCCTGCAACTGGAGGGAGAGCTTGCTAGAGCCTTTACTGTTGTGTTTCCTTTCCCGGTGTATATTTTAGGTGCATCCTTTTTTCTTTGGAAACTATTTGGCCTTTGAGTGTTTCAACAGAAGTGCTATTACAGAGTGGGATGGTTTTCAAAATATTTAATCTCTTTTTTTTTTTAACAATCCTAAAGCCTGTTTCTCAGATGTTGCTGAGTGCCCACAAAGAACACCGAAGCCAACGGGAGCAGTTTGTTCTCTCGGCACCTGAGAAACCAGGCTCCCAGCCCTTCCCCACCCACCTACCATGGACTTTTAGGAATGACCATGTTCTCTCGGAAACTGTGGAATAGATCGAATGTGCACTGCAAACCTTAGAATTCGAGTCTTTCCTTCCTTCATGGCTTGGAGTTGCCTGCACTGCGCAGGGGACGCCGGTCCGTCGTGTCCGTATCGTAACCCTTCAGCAACAGAATCAGCGTTTTGTAAATTTGAAAGATTGCATTTGTGTTTACTTACTGTGACTACTGTTCAGACTTTCTTCAGAAATCTTTTTATAGGGTTTATTAGTGAGAAGAAAAAAAAATCATTCCATATTTAGGTAAAAATGTCTCAATCTTCTGTATATATGTTTTATTAATATGTAAATATTTAGATATTTTTAAATTACTATGTTCTTAATAAAGCGACAAGGGACTAGTTGTGAAATGGTGTATAACATTGTGTCGTGTTATCGATCTCTGGGAAACTCTCTTTGTCAGTTCAGAAAAGAAAACCTACAATAAATAACTTTAATTGCATGTGTGTTCCTGTGTTCTGTGCTGGATTCCCAGATTTCGGAGGAATTGCCTAGCAATTAGTGGACTACATAGGGAAATGTGTGGAAAACCCTAGAAGTTACCACCGCAGTACTATTTTTCCAGCTGGCTCAAACAGAAACCATGACTGCCTGCCAATCCCAACGACATCTATATCCAATTGCGTAATAACTCTTGAGTATTAAGTGCTGATATGCTTGAAGTCTAATTTTAATTGAATTAGGTGCCTTTATAATCTGCACTTAAAAGGTTAAGCTCTGCTTCTATGGAAACAACACATAGGAAGGACAAACCAATACTCATAATTTGGAGTAGCTGCAAAGATAGATGCTTGGTAATTTATTATCACACCCTCATCAAATGTTGTGTAGCCTTAGAAAATATTTCCTGCAAAAACATGTTCTCGATAATCTTCCATCAATTACAAGGAGCCAGTGAAGTGAAAGAGCGGCTCGCCACACCTTTTCTGCTTTATATAAGGAGCACTAGGGCTAAATTGCTGGTAAAAAGTCTAGCGAGAGTTTCCCTTACACTTTGGTGGCTGCACGGATCAGCACAGATCACACGTCTTGCATCCGTGTGACATGGTGTGAGTCAGCTCAGTCCCGCTCCATTGGGGATTATTGAAAGAGCAAGCAAACCACAGAACCACAGAAGGGTTTGGGTTGGAAGGGACCATTAAAGACCATCTAGTCCAACCCCCCCCCTGCTGTCGGCAGGGTCATCTTCAACTCGATCAGGTTGCTCACAGCCCCATCCAACCTGACCTTGAATGTTTCCAGGGATGGGGCATCCACAACTTCCCTGGGCAACCTGTACCAGTATCTCACCACCCTCAGAGTAAAGAATTTCATCCTACTATCTAATCTGAATGTACCCTCTTTCAGTTTAAAACCATTGCCCCTTGTCCTGTCACTACAGGCCCTGGTAAAAAGTCTCTCTCCATCTTTCTTATAAGCCCCCTTTGATTGCTGAAAGGCCTAAAGTCTCCCCAGAACCTTCTGTTCTCCAGGCTGAACAGCCCCAACTCTCTCAGCCTGTCCTCATAGCAGAGGTGCTCCAGCCTTCTGATCATTTTTGTGGCCCTCCTCTGGACCCGCTCCAACAGGTCCGTGTCTTTCCTGTGCTGAGGGCCCCAGAGCTGGACGCAGTACTGCAGTGGGGTCTCACCAGAGCGGAGTAGAGGGGCAGAATCCCCTCCCTCGACCTGCTGGCCATGCTTCTTGTGATGCAGCCCAGGATGTGGTTGGCTTTCTGGGCTGCGAGCGCACATTGCTGGCTCATATCCAGTTTTTTGTCCACCAGTACCCCCAAGACCTTCTCGGCAGGGCTGCTCTCCAACCCTTCATCCCCCAGCCTGTATTGATACTGGAGGTTGCCCCGACCCCGGTGCAGGACCCCACCCTTGGCCTTGTTGAACCTCATGAGGTTAGCACAGGCCCAATCCTTCAGCCTGCCGAGGTCAACAGCAATTGCTGGTGCCCACCACATGCCCATAAATTGGCTTCCGATCTGAACGCAACTCATCGCTCGCACAATTAGGGATCTTCCAGCTTGATTGGAACAAATGCATCCTTCCCTAAACAACAAGTACTTTCACTCACCCGCTCTGCGCTGCAAGTCATCCCCAAAAGTGTGGCTTTGTTTGGCTTGTTTTTTTTTAAACAGGGGGCAGGTTAATACGCCGTTATTTGTAATGTTAAGTGGAATGCCCGTCTTTAAGATACAATTATGATCAAGAAATGTCACTGCGCACCAGGATCTACAAGGCACTAAATCTCATCTGTGCTGCAAAGTCACCAGCAAGTACTGCTGCAAGGTTGCGGATTCACCTGTTGAAACGGCTTCGGGATGGAGCAAGTGCCGTCGCCAGCATCCGTGCGTGGGCTCCAGCCAAGCTCCAGCATCCTTGGCAGGCCATTCGGCCAGTGCGTCCCTCTGTCCTGTGTACAGGACACTAGAGATTAATACTTTGGGTGAAAAAAATCCTTCTGAAGCTTAAGAGGAAAAAGGATATCCTCCTGCTAACATGAAAGGAAACCGGAGCCTGGGCTTTATAAAAAATGCATTAATTGCGAGACAAGAAGAAAGTCATCTCAAGTGCCTGTGACATGGTTTAGAAATGGCTGGCTGAGTCTTTTGGGGGAAAAACGTGCCGTAACACCACAGCAGTTTGGGGATGGGTGGTCCTGGTGCAGCCACCCCTCCTGGAGAGAAACCTTCTCCCCCAAAAACCTACCTGTGTTGAGATTGTGATGCCTCGCTGTCTCTCCTTCGCTGGGGAAGAGAGGGGGCATGCTCCCAGGAAAAACCCACGATGCCGACACCGGCCATGCTCCACCACTGCCACATCCTCATAGAGAGACAGATTTAGCCAGGATTTTGCAAGACTTTGCAAAAATAAACCCCCTGTTGCACATTCTCCCCCAAATCTAAAGTAGAAAAATGCCTTGTAGGAGATGCCGAGACATCCCTTCTCCCTCCACTGGCTCTCCCACTGCTCGAGCATCCTCGCAGCCCCGCTGGGGTAAACGCCTTCACCCCTTCCCTGCCAAGCCGTCATCGTGGAGAGGCACGAGAGGGGTTTGTACAAGTAGGTCAGGTATGATTTCTCATCTGCCAAATGCTAATAAAAGCCACCGATGTGAAACCTATAACATTATGTGTATAAATAATTTAGCTCCAGTGTGTAAACATTGATTCTGGGCTTTAAAAAAAACTGAAATAATTCCATCAGCTTTTTCCTCTCCCCTCCATGCATATGTCTTATGTGTGACTGCTAACGGGGGCAGAAAATAGCTAATACTTGGGGAATTTGGAAATCGGAGACACACCCCTTGTGTTTTTGTGCTGGCTCCTTCCTCCACCCAGATCCTCAGAGGTATAGAGGAACCAGGATGAGCAAGGGAGCTAATTAGGAACAAAGACATAATTCTGGCTTGTAATTGCAAGTAATCGTTGACCAGAGGGATGGTGGTAAGAGGAGAAGAGGCTGTGTTTCATGTCCCACGTTCTCCCCTTTGCTCGTCTTGCTCCCTTGGGCAGATGCAGGCACTGAGCTTGCCCCATGTAGCATCCATCTGACCTTCCCAGCAGCTGCCTTCAGATGAGCTGATTTGCTCCAAAATTGCTCTCAGGGTGAGTCCTCACAGGATGCCCAAGCCCACCTCAAACTGACCTTGTGGCCTTCCATCCCTGGAAGACCTCACCGCCGCAGAGCAACTACCAAATAGCAATAACATTGCTCAGAGAGCAAATCCACTCATCAAGAGCAGCTGCAAGGGGTGAGCAAGGCCTCGTGGCTGGAAATGTTGGGCCAAGGCCAGGAAGGAGCTGTTTTGTCTCACCCTTTCTCTGTGAGACCCTTTGGAGGGAGGTTTGTTGAAGATTACAAACTGGTGTGGTGGGTAGCAGGCCGTTAGCTGGACCCTGGGTCCAAAAGTTGCCAAACTGGTCCATAATCTTTCCTGAAGGTCTGAGGAGACAAATGGTCCACTGATGGTTGCTCTCCCATGCGATTCATCCCAGTGTAACTTTGCATGAAAGCGTTCACACCACCACAGTTGCCCCCAAAGCTACCACCCAGCATGGGGTGAAGACCTTCATCTACCTCTGCCCAGCAAGAGGACCATGGTGGCCCATGGTGGCCCATGGCAGCCCATGGCAGCCCATGGCTTGTACTGGAGCCTGGCTGTGGGGCCAGCTTGGGGTGGCAACCACCACCATGGCCAGGGATGTCCCCTGGTCATGTTCATCACCAGCACAGCTGGGAGAAATGTCATCTTCAGGTGATGCCTGGACAGATCAGAGTAGATGGAAAAGGCCAGCCCACAAAGCTTTGCAATCCACTGGTGCTCAGGTGGCTTTGAGGACATTCCCTGGCCCAGGGTGGCTCAGCAAACCATCATATGGATGGCAAATGCACACTGGGAGGTGGTCCTGCACTCTGGCAAGTGAAATTATTCTGGGAGACTTCCTAAAAAACTCATTGGCAGCAACATTCCCACCCCACAGCATCCCTGCTCCGCTTTTGCCCCGTGCCCGGCACCACCGTGGAGGCACCAGGTGAAACCGAATGTGGGCTGGAGGGGGGCGAGGGGGACATTCACGTGTCAGGATGCTGTGAGTGTGCCAGCTCCCCGATGAGTCGCTGTGAAGTTAGCGTGGAGGGATCTGGACTGGAACCAGCTTGTGGCTATTGCCGTTCTGCGGCTTAGAGAAAGCAAAGATTAATGTAATCGTTTAATCCCGAGAGATTTCAGGATTCACTGACTGTATCTCATGTCTCCATTCATCGCGGCACAGGGGACGTGTGTAAACTGCTCTGCTCTTAGCTGGACCTCTGCACCCGTATTTCCTTTCCCCTGAGCTCCTGCACGTGCACTCAGATCCCATCTCTCCCCGCTGCCACATCTCTGCCTCCTGCCACCGTGACGCAGCAGTGGTAGATCCTGCCCACAACATCCAACCTGCTTTTTGGCTGGTGAGAATGGTGATACCATCCACCTTTGGTTTTCTTGACTTTTTTTTCCTAGTGATGGCTCGGCCCCCAAAGCCTGCAGTCCTCCACCTTCCTGGAGTGCACACTGCCTTGCCTGATGCTGGCACCACCAGTGGGGTATCTGCTTCCTACCTCTCCATCTACCCTGCCCTTACGATGCTGATGCCATGGGGAGAGCCAAGGGCCAGACTGGGCTGGAAGCCCTGCGGGGAACGGGATTTCCCTCAGGGTTAGAAACACCCTTTGCTTGCATAAAATTTACCTGGACACCCAGGTGCTGCCGGTCCCCAGGAAGGGGAGCCTGGACACGGCGGCGGATGTGCTGCATCCCACAGAAATGGAGTTTTGGGTGCTGCTGCAAGACCTCCTCTGTTTCCTGGCTCCTCTGCCCATAAGAGCATCACCTTCCTGGCTTCATCACCTGGAGAGCATAAAGTGTGCCAAACCCCAGTGCATTAACATAGATTTTGCATTTAACATTGATCACGGGAATGAGCTCCTGCATGGTTCCTTCACTGCCCTTCACTGAGCGTGATGGATCATCCCCCATCTCACATTTAATGTCCTCTTGGGGAAGCCTTAGAGCAGCAGAGACTCTTGCCTCTGCCACAGGTCACCCACACGCAGGCTCCCGGCACCCATCCCAGTGGGGTGGCCTCCCCTGGGGTCTCCATCCAGCCCCATGGCCAGGGCCAGGCAGCGAGGACCACTTCCTTCCCCAGCCTGTCTCACTTCTCACTTGGTTTTTATTTCCATCTCCTGCTCTTTGGCAATGTTCTCCCTTGCCCCATCCCTCTCCGCAGCAGGAGGGGACGTCCCTTTGGGGTCAGGGGGAAAAGCCTGGACTGAAGCTGTGCCTGCAGCTGTGACAGACCTGCCAGAAGGATGATGGACACCTTCTGCTTACCCTGTCCATGACACCCCTGTCCTCTGGAGGAGCTGCAGGCAGGAGCAGGAGGTGCTGCCAACGTGGGGAAGCCACAGACACAGACCTCTTTCCAGACTGCTGGGCTTTCTGTGCAAACCAGCGCTCACCTTAATGCATAGAGGTGGATGGTTTCTCCAGAAGAAAATCTCTTATAGCTGGGCATTGCTTTCAGAGAGTTTCTGGTAACTCCACTTGTTGGTGTTCAAGTGGGAAGCCCAGGTTCACAGCCAGGGTCTGAGTCAAACCATTGCACTTGTTTTCATGTTAGACAGAAAATCAAACAAGCTCAACTGGGCAAACGTGAGGGCTCGAGCTGGGAAGGGATTTTACTTTGAGGAGGACGTTGCAGAAGTCTCAGCTTGCAGCTTTGCTGCTCAGCAGTGCCAAGTTAGCTCCAGCCCCGGGGGAGACAGAGCTGCTTGGGGAAGATGGAGACCTGCAGATCTGCTGCCTCCTCCACTTCAGGGGCACCTATATCTCTCCTGCGCACCAAACACTGGGCTCTGTGTTACCATTCACATTTCACATGGCGGGCACAACTTTTTCATGAGCAGAAATCACAGAATCACAGAATCCCAGGGGTTGGAAGGCACCTCTGGACATCATCTAGTCCACCCCCCCACCAGAGCAGGGTTACCTAGAGGAGGTTGCACAGGACGGCATCCAAGTGGGTTTTGAATGTCTCCAGAGTCGGAGACTCCACCACCTCTCTGGGCAGCCTCTTCCAGTGCTCTGCCACCCTCAAAGGAAAGAAGTTCCTCCTCATGTCTAGATGGAACTTCCTATGTTCCAGTTTGTGCCCGTTACCTCTTGTCCTATCACTGGGCACCACTGAAAAAAGACTGGTGCCATCCTCCCGGCACCCTCCCTTTAAGTATTTCTAAGCATTGATGAGATCCCCTCTGAGTCTTCTCCAGACTAAAAAGACCCAAGTCCCTCTGCCTTTCCTCATAAGAAAGATGTTCCAGTCCCCTCATCATCTTTGTAGCCCTCTGCTGTACCCTCTCCAGCAGTTCCCTGTCCTTCTTGAACTGGGGAGCCCAGAACTGGACACAGTACTCCAGATGTGGCCTCACCAGGGCAGAGCAGAGTGGGAGGATAACCTCCCGTGACCTGCTTGCCACACATCTCTTGATGGACCCCAGGATGCCACTGGCCTTCTTGGCCACAAGGGCACATTGCTGGCTCCTGGTCATCCTGTTGTCCACCAGGACTCCCAGGTCCCTTTCCACCCAGCTGCTTTCCAGCAGGTCAACCCCTAATCACAGAAGGGTTTGGGTTGGAAGGTCCCTTTTAAAGACCATCTAGTCCAATCCACCTTCTATGGGCAGGGACATCTTCAACTAGATCAGGTTGCTCAAAGCCCCATCCAACCTACCTTGAACATTACCAGGGATGGGGCACCTACAACTTCTCTGGCCAACCTGTGCCAGTGTCTCACCATTTATTCCTTATGTCCAATCTAAACCTATCCTCTTTGAGTTTAAAACTGTTGCCCCTTGTCCTGTCACTACAGACTCCTGTAGAAAATACCTCTCTGTCTTTCTTATAAGATGCCATTATACATCGAAAGGCCTCAGTAAATTGTCCCTGAAGCTTTCTCTTCTCCAGGCTAAACAGCCCCAACCCTCTCAGCCTGTCCTCACAGGAGAGGTGCTCCAGCCCTCTGATCATTTTTGTGGCCCTCCTCTGGACACGCTCCAACAGGTCCATGCCCTTCTTGTGTTGGGGGCTCCAAAACTGGACACAGTACTGCAGGTGGGGTCTCACCAGAGCAGAGTAGAGGGGCAGAATCCCCTCCCTCGACCTGCTGGCCACGGTTCTTGTGATGCAGCCCAGGATGTGGTTGGCTTTCTGGGCTGCGAGCACACATTGCTGGCTCACATCCAATTTTTCATCCACCAGTACCCCCAAGTTCTTCTTGGCAGAGCTGCTCTCAATCTCTTCATCCACATTGATACTGGAGGTTGCCCCGACCCATGTGCAGGACGTTGCACTTGGCCTTGTTGATCTTCATGAGGTTGGCATGGGCCCACTCCTCAAGCCAGTCCAAGTCCCTCTGGATGGCATCTCGTCCCTCTAGCAAATCAACTGCACCACTCAGCTTGGTGTCATCTGCAAACTTGCTGAGGGCATGCTAGAAACCACTGTCTATGTCATTGATGAAGATATTAAATAGTACTGGTCCCAGTATGAACTCCTGAAGGACACCACTCATTACTGGTTTCCTCTTGGACATTGAAATGTTGACTGCAACTCTTTGGATGCCACCATCCAGCCAATTCCTTATCCATCTAACAGTCCAACCATCAAACCCATATCTCTCCAATTTAGAGGCACGAGTGTTGTGGGGGGACGATATCAAAGGCCTTCCAAAAGTCATGAACCCCATCCCTGCAGTTTGTATGTCATACAGCATCTAACACTGTTTGAAGAGTAATCATGTAGTAGCCTGTCTTGCCCAGGGTCTTAGCCCTGTCGCAGGGTCAGAGATGCTCCTATCCGCTGCAAAACCCTCCATGTTGGGTCTGGGGGTGCTGTGGGGCTGAGACCTCTTCCCCTGACCCCACAAATCAGGTGTTAGCAGAGGCGCGCAGGAGATCAGCGCAGCAATGCACCCAGCTGCCACCCACCCAAGAGGCTCGGACCCAGGAAAACCCAACCTTTGCACCCATAGCCAGGACTCAGAAGCTCCATCTCCGGGCGTGCAAACCACCCATGTTTCACGCCATAAGTTTTGCTCCGTGAAACCGGGAGGCAGGACACTGCTGGGCTGACCTTGAACAACTCTCACATCTTCTCCGTCCTCTTCCATCCTTGTCTCAGGGGGGGAACATGAACCCACCAGCCTGCGCACAAACTACTTTGCTTTCATCTGACGCAAACCCTTCTGCGAGTGCGAAGGTTAATGCACCGGCAGCGGGGTGCCCTTTGAGAGACGGTTTGCTGGCGAACCCCAGATCTCTTCCTCCAGAAACAAATTGCTCTTCAACTATTGCCATCTTGTGGCGTCTGTGACCCGTTACTTGTTCCTTTTATCTGCTAATGGTGTTGGTGAGAATCAGCAGTGTACACAGGCAATTTTAAAATGAAATGTAAATGAATCAGAAATGCCTACGGAGGAGCCATTAGCATAAATCCAATCAAAGGGCTTTGTTTAACTTGTTAAAAATGACTAAATATTTAGTGAGTGTGGGTGGGTGAGGTGATTCTTGCTCACAGTTGGGAAGTTTTAGAAGCAAAAGTAACGCTGATATCTTAAATGGCTGAGCTTAAAAGCTATTTTCTACCCCAAACTCTGCCTCCTGGGTCTATAACTCACTGGAATATCATTGCTTGTTCAAAGAGATCACCTCTAAAATATTATCTTGGCTTCTAATAGTGGTCAACTCACTCAACAAGGATATTCGGACTCTATGTCGTGAGCATTGCAGGGGTCTCCTGGCAGTGGGGAGTCCCTTGCAGCAAACCCTGCCCATCCCAGTCATGCCAACGGTCCCCCCGGGGTGGGATGCTGGAGGTGCAACGCAAGACAACACCACCAGCTGTGCAGGACCACCCTGACCTCCCTGTGCTATGCACCACCAAGGTCACCTTGGGCATCACAGACTAGATATAAGGAAGAAATTCTTTACTCCGAGGGTGGTGAGACACTGGCACAGGTTGCTCAGAGAGGTTGTAGACGCCCCATCCCTGGAAACATTCAAGGTCAGGTTGGATGGGGCTTTGAGCAGCCTGATCTAGTTGAAGATGTCCTTGCCCATGGCAGAGGGGTTGGACTAGGTGATGTTTAACGGTCCCTTGCAACCCAAACCACTCTGTGGTTCTATGAGCAAGAGCCCCTCCTGTGCCTGTGGTCTTTGCCCAAACTGGGAAGTCTGGGTTGGGTTCATTGCTGTGTCCCTGGCGGTATCTGCTGAGTGTCAGGAAGTGCACGAGGCTGATGTTTGGTGGTAGTTTAAGCGGCACAAGCAGACCTGCCAGCTGCCCCCTGCATTTCTCTGCTCCAGTCCATCCATCCCATGTCCACCCCTCGCCCTCTGATGTTCACACCAGCTTTTGCAGAGCCACCTGGATTAAACCTACCAAAAAAACACCCATTTTTTTGGAGCCCACGTCTATTCCCTCACCCATAAGTTACACTGCAGACACATGGATAGTGATAAGAATATTAGTCACAGCAAGGTTTGGCTCTACAGCTTGGATTAAATCAAATAACTGAGTTAAAAACAACACTCAGACTTGGCTCCGCAGTGACTCCCTGGATTCTGCGGGCATCACTTGAGCAAGCGGCAGAGGGGGCTTGGGGCAACACTTTGCATTTGGGAAGAGCCGCTCTTCCCTGCTGGTTTGCTCTCCGGCACGGAGTTGCATCGGAGCGGGTGTTAATTGCATTTCTGGAAATCAAAGCAGTCATTGATGGGGTTGATAGCTGGTTTTTGCTTCGGTGTTTTCCCCCCAAGCGCTGCCCATCCGCGCCTGGCACCTGCCGGTACGTGGGCTTTGCTTTCCCATCTGCACAGGAAAATACTTCACCCAGAGGGACATCTCTCCCCAGGGACCCCCAAGCTGCCCCGAGCATTTGCCCCTTTCCACGGGCTTATCCCACCGCCTGAGTGTGAGGTGCTGCAAAGGTGGATTCTGCCGTGGAGTTTATTTAATGCCAATCCTGTGCACAAATCCTGGGAAAATACACTTGGAATTGGCTGCAGCGTGGGGAGGGTGGTGGGATGCAGGGGATGGGAAATAAATGGGGAAATGGGAAGACTGAACAGCATGATCATTGCTCTCCCTGTGTGTTTTGGTGTTTTTTTTCTTTTAAATGCTGGAAAAAAGCCCTTTAGGAGGATGCATACCACCACGTTGCGGTGCTTCCCACCACTGCCGGGCACGCCTGGTGAGTGCAGGGCTGCGTTGGGGGGTGCAGAGGCTGCGGTGAGTCCCAACACCTCCATCCACCCCCCCATCCCAGCACGGCGGGAGGTCCAGCCCCACCAGAGGGGTCTCACCTCCTGGCAGCTCCACCAATCGTCCCTGTGAAACAGCCTTTGCGTCTCTCTCTCTCTCTCTGCATGTAAATCGGGTGCTTTCCAGGAGTTTCTTGGGGGAGTCGCTACCTGCAGGCTTGGCTCAGCAGACCTCGCTTCCCCCCAGCCAACTGGACTGGATGCAAGAGAGATGTTTAGGTTCCTCCTCTGCTGTGAGACTGTTATGGCAACACGCTCATATTCAGGCCCTCAGGAGAGCAAACCACCAAACTGCTGCTTAGGGGTGTGGGTTTGGTTTATTTTCCAAAGGGAAAAAAACACCATTGCACAGTGGTGATCCCTGCGGAGACGAGCAGTTGCATCAAGCACACATGGCCTCTTCCAGGGCACCTCACCTGCAGCCCTGAGAGCACTTTGCTGACGTTACACCTATTTCCCAATGGAGGAATTGGATATATAAACTGCTTTTCCCCATTTGCTCAAGTTTTGGGTGCCCGGTTGCCACAATCCCAGGGTGGGATTCAGCTCTGCTTTGGCAGCCAACAATTCAGGCACGTATAATAATTACCCCACCTGGAATACTGTGTCCACCTCTGAAGCCTCCAACATAAGAAGGACATGGACTTGTTGGAGCGAGTCCAGAGGAGGGCCATGAAGATGATCAGAGGGCTGGAGCACCTCTGCTATGAGGACAGGCTGAGAGAGTTGGGGTTGTTCAGCCTGGACAACAGAAGGCTCCAGGGAGACCTTATAGCAGCCTTCCAATATCTGAAAGGGGCCTACAAGAAAGCTGGAGAGGGACTTTTTACAAGGGCATGTAGTGATAGGACGAGGGGTAATGGCTTCAAACTGGAAGAGGGGAGATTTAGATTAGATCTCAGGAAGAAATTTTTCACTCTGAGGGTGGTGAGGCACTGGCACAGGTTGCCCAGGGAAGTTGTGGAGGCCCCATCCCTGGAGGTGTTCAAGGCCAGGTTGGCTGGGGCTTTGATCAGCCAGGTCTAGTGGGAGGTGTCCTTGCCCATGGCAGGGGGGTTGGAACTAGATGATCTTTAAGGTCCCTTCCAACCTAAACCATTCTATGATTCTATGATAATGGATACTAATTAGATGCTCATCTAATGGCTACCACTGGGGCAGAAGAAGGAGCAGAGGCAGGGACAGATCTGGAGGACTGTGTGTCACCCCATGAAGATGAAAGGGGAGATGGAGGCAGCAGCACCCACCACCACCACCCTGCTTTCCAGCAGGCAAAGCAGGCAGGGTCACTGCAGTAGTTTTTCTCCTTGCAACAGCCGCCTGTTTGCCCTGGGAGCTGCCGGCTCACGCCTCCAACTAGCCTCAGTTCAGCATCAACGAGTGCCTGGCACCTCAAAAACAGGAGCACCCCAAGCAAGACGGAGTCCAAGCTGAGGCCGTTCAGCCTGTCGGTGGCAGAGGCAAGGGGAGTGTCCCACCTCCATCTTGACAGGACTTGTGCAAACTCCTCTGCATGAGCTCCAGCCTCTCTGCATCAGTCCTGCTGGGAAGTCTACGAGGTCTTTTAAACCAAGAGTAGATTTAGATTGGACATAAGGAAGAAATTTTTTACGCTGAGGGTGGTGGGACACAGGAACAGGTTGCCCAGAGAAGCTGAGGCTGCCCCATCCTTGGAAGTGTTCAAGGTCAGGTTGGATGGGGCTTTGAGCAACTTGATCTAGTGAAAGATGTCTATGCCCATGGCAGGGGGATTGGACTAGCTGAAATTTAAAGGTCCCTTCCAACCCAAATCTGTCTGTGATTCTATGATTATGTGGTTTCAACAGCATATCTGCCTTCTGCTGTGCTCCGACACCAGGACAGCATTTCCACCTAAACTCCCACCCATCAGTACCAACCCCCCACAGCTACTGGGTAGGGCTGGCAGCAGTGGGAGGCAGAAAAATCCTGGATGGAGAGTAAGTAAGAAGACTCCTTGCCAAAGAAATTATCTGAAGCAGGTGGTTCCAGCTCGGAGGAACTCAATTTATATTCCCAAATGATGTGCCGGGAGCTGCTCACAGCTCCATCAACAAGCACGACACAGGCAAGGCAGATGTTTCAGCACGTGCCAGCAGCTGGAATAGGATCGCTGGCTCAGCTCGGCTGCACCCATCACTCCAGACGGTAATTCAGGAAGTAAGCGTTCGAGGCTCATCCCAAGGGAGCCTGTATCGGGTGGCTGCAGGTCTGGCTGGCAGGATCGCACAGCCCTTTCTGAAACAAAGCGGGGTAGCCGCACGCAAAGCCGGGCGGGAGGCGAAGCTCCTGGATTATTTATAGGCTTAAGCCTTGGAAAGGATCTCGGCACAGAAAAGCACGGGGTGTGTGTGCTGTGTGTGGGGCCAGTGCAGCACTCTAATGGTGATAACGGAGTCGTGCCGGTGCCATCCACATTGCAGGAGCAGCTCTCCCCAGGGCAGGTCCCTGCTAAAGCTTTTTTGGTATGGGGGAATGGCAAATTTTTGGGGATGCCCAGGCTCAGCATGGTGGGATGTAGCTTGGGGAAACGAAGCCCTACGAAGGGTGAAGGACACAAGGAGCGTGCTAGTGGGCATTGCAAGACACGAGGCTTGTCCACCAAAGCAGATGTCATTGGCACAGGTGAACTTTCAGGAGGGAAGGAGGTGGCTCATGTGTAGGCTGGGCAGCGGCGCTGCAGGGAGCGTGGCAGAGGCTGCGGCATCGCCCAGCCCCGTGCGCTTGTTTAATTTTCCATGTGGTGACCAAATGGCCAGTAACAAAGAACAGCTCTGCGGTGTCTGCTCCCCCAGCCTGGCAGAAGTAGCGGGAGGAGATGAAATGGTCACTAGGTGTGACAAGGCGAGGATGTCAAACAGGTCGAGACAGCAAAGGCAGGGATGGGAATACCAGATCTAATGCAATTTTGGAGAGATGTGGGTAAGGCCAAGGGGAATTCGGCCGTAGCCACCCCTAATGCTGCAAGAGGCCATGGGAGACCACACAGGCACGTCTCAGCCGCAAAATGCCACCTTCCCAAATTGCCCACAAGGCTTCCCAGAGCCAGGCACACTTCCACCCAAATTGCAATTCAGCCTGCCTGCCCCGGGGAGAGCCCTCACCACCCCAGCCCAGGGCTGATGCCTGTACGAGCGATGTAGATGTCCAGGCAAATAAATAGGTAGAAATTGGGAGATGGACTTTCCCTTGAGACTTTCCGGGTGGCTGAGTGCAGGAGCAAGTTATGAACCGCTGCAAAAGTGGGGAGGAAGAGATGGGCATTGCGATGGTGCCTTTTTATAGGAAGGGTTAGAGCAGCTTTAAAGCATAATGGTGTTTAACTCCTAGTGCAAAAGCAGCCAGTGGATCCTGGCCGGGCACACAGCAAAAGGAGAATGAGCACTGAGATGCCGGCAGCATTGGTGTACACACCACCCTCCCCATCTCACATCAGCAATCCTTGGAAAATGGGGTCCAGATGAGCCTAGTCAGACCCCATTGACTGTTTGTTGGCATCATCACCCCGTTTGACCGGTACAAGGTGCAGGTTGGTTTGGGGCCAGTGCTGGAGCAGCCCCCAGCTCTGCAGAGCCCTGGTTGGGTCACCTGCCCATGGGTGCTCCCTCCATGGTGGATGTTCACCTGGGTGCAGGGGGGCTCAGCCCAGCCTGAGCCCACTGGGGCTGGGGAGAGGGCGGACGGGCAAAGGGAGCACTGGATAAATACAGCCTGCAAAAATGCAGAGGAAACAGCACTTCCTTAAACAGCTGTAAAATACGATGGAAACATTTAATAAAAGCTGCTAGGCAGGTACTATTTATTTGGCTTTTGATAAAATCTCACGTCAGAGACTATTAAAGCACCTTATCAAAGGTTAAAGGGGCAAAGTCCCCGTTTGGCGACAGAAAACAAAGACAGGGAACATCTGCTCCTCGAAGTAAAAAGGAGCAAACACCGAGGCACAGCAGAGGCCGCTACTGGCATCATTATTATTTAATACTGCTTGTGTATTAATGAGACACAGGAAGAAGAGAAAAACAAGGCAAGGAAAGCCAACGATAGCACAAATTTACTTTGCTTTGTCAAAACACAGAGAGGTGGGGGAAAAGCTATGCTGTGAGATATGTTTTACAACATGAGAAATTAAATTATCACACCGAAAAAGTTTTCATATCAAAAAACCACAGCAATTGCATTTCACACTAGGAGATTGTTTAATACATAAGGTCCTAAGTCTGCAGATATTAAGTAAATGCATGTGTTTAAGCATATGACCAGCCCCACATGCCAGTGGAAGTAGTGTCAGTGCACTAAACCTAGTATTCAGCACAAGTGGGGTTGAACCAGCTGGTCCCATTTTACCAGCCACTTCACTGTAATCCTGTAAGGAGAAAAAAAAAACAAAACACTTTTGCTGTCATTTCTTACCCTGTTTTTAATCAGCCATATTTTCTCATGCTCCTGTGATGCCACAATTGCTTGGTTACAAACATTGCAGGGGGAAGCTGCATTGTTTTATTTTAAAAACATGTTTCTGCTGACCTTTAAGAAACAGAACAGGGAGAGTTCAAACACTGATCATTTTGTAAACGCCAAAGATGCAGAACGAAGTCAGAAGCCTACATGGATCAGAAATATTGCTTAGATTTAACCTGGATGTACACACAACAAAGCACTTTGGCCAAAGAAATCTGAGCTGCTAATAATCCACGCCCTGAGTCATCCAAGGAAAAAAGACTGAGGAAACACAGGCCCTGCACCTGTAAAGGTTAAGGACATCTGTCACGTCCTCGTGTTGGCACAGGAGGCAGCCGGCTTTGACATGACTGAGTGATCGGGCAGCACCCAGGAGCCGCAGCACGGCAGGCTCTATCTTCTTTTCTTTTTCCTTTTTGCACTTCCTAAGGTGTGCAGAGCGGACCGTTCTCATGGCATCAGACCAAATTGCTCCACATCATGGAATTTCTGCTGGAGATTTTGCATGCAGGTGGCAAAAAAGCCCTTGGAGGAAAAAAAAAATAAAGAGCCATTTGGTCATTTTTAACTCTAGAAAAACATTATTTAACTCTAGGAAAATGTTACATGAAGCAGGTGGTTCCAGCAGTGCGGGCCCTCCCCAGGGCTGCTGGTCCATCACTACTCTTTCTGGGTTTTGCTTATGATCCTGCACAAAAAGGACATTCCCCTGGATGTACGGGATTCCCTTTCTGATCCCACATGTCCTCCAGCAGCTCTTTCAACTGTGGGGCCCCAGCAGAAGTATGGGGTACGTGCGTGCTGGGTGCAGCAACAGTGACCTGAAGCTGCAGCAGAGATGTGGCTCGCTGCTCCCTCTTGGCTTGTTTTGCTGGCAAAGCCGCCTCCCTGCCCGCTGCTTGCCCACGCAAAAACTGACCCCAGTGCAGGCAGGAGGCACCGGTGCACATCTCCAGGGGGACATGTGCAGATGCACCTGAGGATGCTCTGACATGGCCCATGCCAAGAAGCGTGCTTTTAATTAATCAGTGCAGACAATTACGCACAGTGCCCACCTCCATACCCTGGTCCTGTTTAGTTTCAGATCTAGAGGGTCACATCTGTACCGGTACTAACGGGCTCCATGGATACCCCTGCATGTGGTTTGCTTCCTGGAGGCCCTTTCCCACATCTCTGTCTTCAGATGTGAAGAAGAAGAAACTCCAAGAAACCATGGGAAGGGACAGGGGAAGCCCTGGCAGAGCACCCATGAGACAGGTACTGCCCTCCCACTCCTGCACGTAATGCAGGGCACAGGGCAGTGTCACCAGACCTCACCACCTTGGCAGGAATTTCCATCTATTCAGGTTTTCTTTTGGTCATGCTACCACCTGGAAATCTCAATATTTTTTTCCCCCTGCATTAAAGAAAAAACTGTCTGGCCCTCACAGGTGTGGGTAAAAAAAAGAAGAAAGTGTGATTCAGTTCCCCCACCCATCCAAAGAAATGGGAAAGGAAAAATACCAAGTCAGGGCTTAAAAACCAGCAGCAATCATTTTTTCTTTTATCTCATGGTTTGCCTTATGCTTCATGATTATTTTTTTTTTTTAAATGAGATGCTGGTAATAGAGGAGATGGCTAAAAGCTGGAGAAATGTTAGATCCGAGCATCTGATTACCACCTCTCAAGACACTTACGGGGGTTTTTTTCAGATTGAAATCATCTATCAAGGAGTATGCAGACATAATACAAAGCCAATGCTCAGCAAATCAGCTCGGATCGATGGCAATCAGAAGATCCTGAGATCTTCCATCCTCTCTCCCTCTGAGAGGAGGGAGGAAGAAGAGTTCAAATGCCAGGTCAGGAATGCGGGCGCTGCGTTCTCAATTCATCACTGCTGTCAAAACCATCGGTCAAAGGCACCATGGCTGCTCACGGAAAAACAACTTCTGTGTGTCAAGCTTGAAATGCTTTAGGAGAGCAACATGGAGGAGCCTGAAAATCAATTAATTATACAAATAATATAAGTGACTTCCTAAAGATGTTCGGCACTGGGATCTCCTGGTCCGCTGCACCATGGTCCAGGGGCACTACATTTGCTCGGAGATAAAAAGAGTAATTAAAATCCAGCAAGAAAAGCAACATTTCAATTTATTCTTTCTGCTTGTTTTTAGACAGGACTTTTTCAAAGATGGTTGCACAAAAGGTAGTCTTTGAATTAACAGGCAATTACTTAATTAGGTACTTAATTGCAAATTAGAAGAAGTGAAGTGCCCTTTTTATCTATTTGGCAATGTAAAACTGGGCCCTACGCTATCCATAACACCTAAATCCCCTCCTTTCTGGGGAAAACTTGTCTCCCATGTAAAGCAAGACAAGTTGTAAGTGAGAATCATTTGACTTTTGGCTTTAATCAGTCGGGAAAAAGGGATTTAGAAGCATGCAAACCACTTTCAAGCAGAAAAGCAAACTGAAAAGACACTGGAAATCAGACTTGTTAAAGATACACCAGATTCCAGTGATTTATATATTAAATGCATAAGAAAAAATGGGATGCTTTGCAAATCAGTGATGGAAAAGGGTTGACTTGGGCAAATACTCTTGGACAAGAGTATTTGTCTGGGTCCTCGCAGCCCAGAAAGCCAATCACATCCTGGACTGCATCACAAGAAGCATGGCCGGCAGATCAAGGGAGGTGATTCTGCCTCTCTACTCCGCTCTGGTGAGACCCCACCTGCAGTGCTGTGTCCAGCTCTGGGGCCCTCAGCACAGGAAAGACACGGACCTGTTGGAGCGTGTCCAGAGGAGGGCCACAAAAATGTTCAAAGGGCTGGAGCACCTCTCCTATGAAGACAGGCTGAGGGAGTTGGGGTTGTTGAGCCTGGAGAAGAGAAGGCTCTGGGGAGACCTTAGAGCAGCCTTCCAGTACCTAAAGGGGGCCTACAGAAAAGGTGGAGAAGGGCTCTTTATCAGAGAGTGCAGTGATAGGACAAGGGGTAACAGTTTTAATCTGAAAGAGGGTAGATTTAGATATTAGGATGAAATTATTTATTGTGAGTGTGTTGAGACACTCGCACAGGCTGCCCAGAGAAGCTGTGGCTGCCCCATCCCTGGAGGTGTTCAAGGCCAGGCTGGATGGGGCTTTGAGCAACCTGGTGTAGTGGGAGGTGTCCCTGCCCATGGCAGGGTGCTGGAACTAGATGATCTTTGCAGTCCCTTCCAACCCAAACCATTCTATGATTCTAGGAAGGGATGTCCTGGCTGTACAGGTACTTAAACACAGCACAGCTTCCCAGGGCCGTACTGAATTCATCATCACCTGCTTCAAAACAAGACTTTTCTGAAGCATGCTCTAACCTAGATTTTGGTTAAAAAAAGTCATCCGCTGATGCACCCAGCCAGGTTGCAGCACTCCTGCTGTGGTAACTGCAGCCCTCCACGGGCCACGCACCGACAGAGACCCTTGGAGATGACACCTGAGGGCTCCTGCAGCTCCGCAGGGCCAGTCTTGGCTCTGCATCCAGAAAAAAATTGTGGGCCGAATTTCGCCCATCGTCAAGTCCAATTTTGGACATCATTAAGTCCACTTGACCTCCTCGGTTTCCTTCTTGCCCAGCTTTTGGGTGCAACACGGATCAAACGTGACTTTTTTGTCCAGTTTCTGGGCAAAAATTCAGCCCAGCTGGAGGACCCGGCTGTGAAGAGCGCAACGTCTCAGCACCGGCTAAATTTACCTCACGAAATTCTCCCAAACCCAACATTTTTGGTTATTCAAGGACAATTACCTCACAAAAATGAATTTCACAGCGGCCGCCGAGGGGGAGGGGAGGCGCGGGAAGCGGAGGGGGGGGGGGGGG